>JARHVA010003616.1:1382500-1817500 GCA_037957365.1 Torreya grandis | reverse complement strand
TTTAATATGATAACTTGTGTAATTTTATCACCTTTGAAATGGAACTTTATGTATTTTTAGTTATTTATTAAATGCATTAAAATTAGATGATTATTTTTAATTTTAATATTGAATCATATCTCTCAAAAATACTTACTGAACAGACTATTATTAGTTGTAGATATTACACTAGGTTATTATTGAATTGCTAATCAACACTTTCTAAGATGAATACTAAAATATCTAGACTAGTCAAACTTTGAATACTATAATGTAGTGTGATATAACTAAAATTTGTTTGTGTAAAATTTTAGCTATATATTTGTATTAATTAAGTTTCCTTGCAAACAAGTTGTGTGATAATCTAGAGAATTTAGGGTATCGATTGGTGAAGTACAATTTGTTTGGGGGGATGATGTTAGTTTAATTATTATTATATTACATTATAAGTTTATGTTATAAGTTACAAAGGCCATGTAGGTGATAGTTTCAGGTAGTTACAGTCGGTAGTTAACAAACTGACACCTCTTGGAATTGTATATATTTCACTTTATGGCATTCAATTCATATCAAGTTTTCTTCAAAGTTTCATTTATGTTTTACACTCTAGTATCAGAGCATGATACAGTGATCTATAGCAAAAGGCCTAACCTACAAATGATAAAGTCTAAAACAATAGAAGCATTGAGCAATAGTAAAAGAGCAAAGCATAAGCGGCCTTTCATTTGCTTGATCCTAGAAGCTGAGCACTATAGGAGAGAGTGAAAAACTAAATATCATCATGTAGCAAATCATTTGGAAGACTGAGAAGCCGAAGCAGTGCTGTTACATTTGTAAAACCCACATGCATGATACTAATCATTACTGGTATAATGCCTTGACTCAAGGCTAATCCAATCAAGAGGGATCATCCAGTAAAGAAGATTCATAGAAATCTAAGAGACGTCCTCAACAATGGAATCAGAAAGGGCATGTAGTAGCACAAAAGCAAAAGGAGAATGAATCTAATGATGAAGCAACAAAATAAGCAATATATGGATCCCATGATGAGCTTGTATTCATCTCCCAAACCTTGAAAGTATTAGGTAAAGTTTAGTTGATAGACTTTTGTGCTACCAAGCACATGAATAGATGTAAGGAGCTCTTCAATTCATTAATAAATCACCCAACTAGAGATTGAGTTCAAATTGCTGATGATAAAGAGTATGTTGTAGAAGGAATTGGATGTGTCACCATTCCTCTTAGGACAAGATGTTGTGTTCTCACAAAGGTACTCTATGTCCCTAGTTTGACAACAAATCTTTTATCTATCAATCAGCTTTTGAATCATAAGATAAAAGTAGAGTTTCTAGTATAACAAGGCATCAAATTCTATCTCATTTCTCAAGAAGGTCAGGTTCTTGATAAAGCTTTCTTGAAGGATTAGTTATTTTCCTTAGATGTATTATGAACTAATGAAGTTACACTCACTACTTCTATGGTAAAATATACTATACTCTAGCACTACTGCTATTGGCATCTGTCTATTAGTTCCTTCTTCTAGCTCAGTTCTAAGGCAATGGTACATGGAATTCTTCAACTTTCCCATTCTTTTCCAATATTTCCTAGTTTTCTTGTGAGAAAACAACATCAAGTCTCATTTGAACCCAGTTCTTCTCATGCCAAGAAATGATTTGTTATGGTGTATATCGATCTGTATGGATCCCTTCTAGCATCCGTTTAAAGATTCAAGACTTTTAGTTGTTTGTTGATGATTTTTCTCACAAGAATTGGGTCTTCTTTTTCAAAAAGAAGAGTGAATCCCTTAAAAATTTCAAGGCCTTCCAACAACATGTTGTTACATAGTCTAGAAAGTGACTTCAACTCCTCTACTCAGATCAAGGGGGGAATTCACATCAAAAGAGTTCTCAACATTCTTGAAGCAGCATGACATCAAGCAGAACCTAACTAATCCCTATACACCTTAGTATAAAAGAATATTATAATGATGTAATCATTCAATCATGGAGATGTCTCATTGTATCCTTCCCACTAAAAATTTAATGGAATAATTATGGGTAGAAGTAGTACAAATGACCATCTATCTTCTTAATAGAGAACATACAAATATCTTGCTAGAGAAGACACTGAAAGAGGTATGGAGTGGTCGTAAACCATCAATTTCCCATCTTAGAGTATTTTTTTGTACTTAATATATGCATGTCTCAGATAAAAAGAGGAAGAAGATCAAACCAAAGACCCTCCAATGTATTTTCTTGTGGTATAGCACTACCTCCAAAGCTTATTGTCTCATGGATCTTGAGATGAAGAAGATTTATGAAAGTTGTGATGTGGTCTATGATGAGTCATCATTTGACTCATTGGCATAGAAGGAGATAGACTAGACCACCTCTCATAGACTTTTCCCATAATTAGATGATGAGCATGAAGAAGGTGAGCTATAAGAAGGAGAATTATTCATTGATCTTGGTAATCTGCAAGGTAGTTCTTCATCAAATCAGTAGTTGTACTAACATACTAAATGTCTAGATTCCATAATCAAGGACTCATACTTGAGCTTTCCTCTATAAACTTCATCAAGAGTTCAAATAAGAATACAAGTGAGACATGAAGTCAATCGTGCACTCATGAGTTTAGTATTTGATAGCACTGAACTAGAGATAGTTCAAAAAGCCTTAATTCAACCTTAGTGGAAGAAAGCCATGGATGTTGAATATGATGCCCTCATAAAAAATGGGATGTGGGAACTTGTTTACCTACCTATAAGGAATAAATGCATTGGCTGTAAGTGGATTTTCAAAACAAAGTACAAGGAAGATGGATCCATCGACAAACACAAATCATAACTTGTTCTAAAGGTTTATGCTCACCAAGAAGGCATTGATTATGAAGAGACCTTTGCACCCACTACAAAGATCAAGGCCATCAGAGTTATTTACACATTGGCATCACATTATGGATGAAAAATTTACTAGATGGATGTCAATAGTGATTTTTTGAATGGTGATCTAAAAGAAGAAGTATACATGACCCATCCAAAAGGTTTCATTGATGACCAATTTCCACAAAAGGTATTTCATCTAGTTAAGTCACTTTATGTACTCAAAAAATAACCTCAGGCGTGGTACATTAAGATAGATGAGCACTTTTTTGTATCATGGTTTCTTTCGTAGCCCCTCTGATTCTAATTTGTATATCAAGAAGGTAGGTATAGATATTATCATTCTTATCTTGTATGTGGATGATTTTGTGATCACTATTAATTTAGATGATCTCATTACTGTAGTAAAGAATGACTTGAAAAAATCCTTTGACATGACTAACTTGGGGATACTCCATTATTATCTTGGCTTAGAGATATGGCAAAAATAGAATCACACCTTAGTCTCACAAATAAAATATGCCAAGACACTCTTGGAAAATTATAGAATGTCAGATTCTAAACTTATATCAACACCAATGGAGAAAGTTTTATAACTCTCTTGATTCTCAAATTCCCCTCAAGTGGATAAAACTCCCTATAGATAGCTCATTGGGAGTATCATCTACTTGACCTACACTAGACCAGATATATATTTTGTTATGAGATATCTTTCCAAATTTATGCAAGAACTGAAGAAATGTCACTAGGTTGTAACAAAACATATTTTGAGATATTTCTAAGGTACACTTGAGTATGGTATAGAATACAAGAAGAATAGTTAGTTCTTCTTGTAGGGATACACCAACTCATACTATGTTGGATCTATTGATTATAGGAAATCTACTTCAATATATATTTTTCATCTCAGATCTAGACCTATTTTTTGGATCATCAAAAAATAATAAATAGTTTCTATCTCATCCATGGAGGTAGAGTATTGCACTGCATGAGGAGCTATGTGTGAATCAATATGGATACATTACATTCTATCTGATATGGAGATTCCTAAAGATCATCCACCCATTCTATTCTACGATAATCAAGGTGTGTTGAAGCTTGTCAAGAATCCAATATTTCTTGAATAAACCAAATGCATTGAGGTTTAATGTCATTACATCAAAGAATAATTTTTGAACCACCACATTCAATGCCAATACTACCCAATGCATTCACAGATAGTAGATATACTCACCAAGTCTCTTGGCAAGGTGAAATTTGATCTATTCTAGGGGTACATTTATAAAAACAATGTAGTAAATGGGGAAATGTTAGATTAATTATTATTTTATTACATTATTTATTTATGCTAGAAGTTATAAAGGCCATTTAGGTGATAGTTTTGGGTTGTTAATAAACTGACACCTCTTGTCATTGTATATATTTCACTTTCTAGCATTCAATTCATATCAATTTTTCTTCAAAGTTTCACTTCTAGTTTACACTCTTTTGTTTTTCATGTGAGCTATAACTCATATGGACCAGCTAGGACTCAAACCTAAGACCTTCCATTTGATGCTGGAGTGCTCTACCAACTGAGCTACTAGCCCCTCTATGGTCGACCCATCATCAATCTGAGTGTGGCTTATTTCCAACACCCCCCCTTAAGCCACACTGCATGTGCTTGGGGTTCCTAGCCTAACTTTGATACCAGATGTGAGCTATAGATCATATGGACCACTAGGATTCAAACCTAGGACCTTCCATTTGCTATTGGAGTGCTCTACCAATTGAGCTACTGGCCTGTCTATGGCCATCCCATCATCAATCTAGGTGTGGCTTATTTCCAATAGATGATTTATTTTAACTCTTTGTCTTAATATTTAACATTATAAATAACCTTTGTAAACCTCTTTTATTACCAATAGGAACTTAGGAAAATTTTATTTAATGGCTTCACCTTATTAGAAAAAATAGAGGAAGGTCCTTGTTTATACTAATTTTCATAAAATTAAGGTAACATCTAGACACTCTTCATTTAAGATGAGTGAATTTAAAATCTAAAAAAATGTTTAATTATTTGAAAACTAATTATTTTAGGTCTCTTGGGCTAATCATACCATTACCATTAAAATAAATACTTTAAGACATCCTTATTAATACTATCATACTCTAAACTAAATGAACAATTGGTACCTAAGGTTAAATAATTAATCTCTTATAGAACTTATACCATACTTGATCAAGATATAACATTTCACCTTCTTGTAATTATTTCCATCTTAGAAATAGTTAAAAATATACTTTGTTAAAGAAATAATTATTCTTCGTAACAATTAAGAAGTGTGTATATTGTGATAATCTTAAAAGATCAATAATAAAGAATAATTAATAAGGTTGATAATTATGGATTGAGTATTAAAATATATAGGTGGAACCTACTAATCATTTAAGGAGGATGAAATGTTTAGGATTCACTACCTATATTACTAACCCTATGTTATTCTAATAAGGATTAACTCTCTAAAAATTATTGTGGAAATAAAATCATTACAATACTCTGAATAACTATTTAATACCCCCTTATGTGTGATGATTGTATTTGTTCTCTAATGACTAGTTATGTGTGAAAAATGAAATCTTCATTTATTTGGATTTTCAAACCTTGTTATCCTCTAATTTTATCGTAACTAATGGGAGTTACATTTCTCTAGAGGATTTGTTGTTTATTTTACTATCATATAATGATATGTAGAGTTATAGTTGTGTAAAATATCCCAAACTAGGTTACATCATTAATGAGAACATTAGCTCGAATAAAATCTTAAATTTTGATGATTAATCTAATGATAGAATTTTATTGAGAGTATATAGCTTACAATAATAGAGTATTTTTAACTTATTGTATGGTGGCTATAAATTATAGGTTAAGCCTTTTGAATATTCCTTTGGAAATCACATTAAAACATTTGAAGAAATGAGCATCAATATATTGAAGGATAGTTGGTATTGAAATTGAGTCTTGTTCTGAGTTAACTAATAAAAGATGTTGTCTTTTTATTATGTGATATTCAAAACAAAAAAATTAAATGCATTTTAGGTACATTGTTGGATGTTATTACACTTGGTATTAGATTCAAGTTGTAACATTGGGAGATCTGGGATAAATTATTCTCTTGGTTCATGTGCTCTTATGGTGACCAAAATATTTATGCAAGTGATACTTCTATAGCATATACATATGTCTATAATGTCAATAAAATTTAGACCAAACAAAGTAATTTTTTTTAGTGTTATTTCTGCATATGGAACCCTTAAACCTTGTACGTGGTACCTCTATTATTAAATGTCTTATTGTGTTAAAAATATACATGTTAAGAAATGATAGTAGATATTAATGTTGTTATAGCTTATGTATCATGTTCTTTGTATGTGGTTGGATTAAAAAGGAGTTGAGTAGATAAACATTGTTCTCCTTGAATGTTAGTGAAATAGCTTTGGCATAGGAGGATTGATATTTTTCCGATGAGTTTGGTTATCATAGAGTTTGGATGAATTATTTTATAACAATAATTTTGATGATTCATGATTGAGAATATTCTTTAATATTGTTCTATGAAAAATGATGTCATTAATAGAGGTACTTATTATTCTTATTTGAGAGCATTAGCTATGATCATAGACATTTGTTAAAACAATTCATTACATTGTGATAAAATAAAAGTTAAAGTTTTCTAGTTATTATGGTGGATCATTGTGTGTGTGATCTAACTAGTATTAGCTAACGGGGTATCTGTTAAGTTGTCTTGATGATATATGGAGGATTATCATGGTAGGTGACATCACCACATCCACATGCATTATTGGTTTCTACTATAATGACGTGTATGGGTCATTGAAAAAGGTGAATTTTTATGAGGTTGGAAGTGGAACTTGGAGGACATTATTGGTTGTTTACTTGTTCCCTTATTATCATCAGTTTATACATGTTGATTGTTATGAGATCATGAAGGATAATTTTGGGGCTTAATGGCATGTTTTTTGGCTTCGATTATTTTATATACTCAGAGGAGGAACTCAGGGCCATGATTGGATATTTATTGGTTCTCCTCATCTTAATACTATGATATAAACATACTATTGATGGATTCAAAGGAGGAACTTGGGGCCATGATTGGTTTCTTGTTGGTTCCCCTCATTTTATTACTATGATATATACACATTGTTGATGGACTTAGAGGAAGAACTTGGGGGCATGATTAGATGCTTATTGGTTCACCTCATCTTAGTACTATGATACATATACATTATTGGTGGAGTTAAAGGAAAAGCTTAGGATTGTGGGAGGTCACATGATGGTTTCCTTTCAATAGTATATAAATATATGATGTACATTTGTATTTTGATTTTTCAATATGGAGGCATCAATATTGTTTTGTGTGGACATGACATGGGCAAGGGGTGGGTAAGACCTTATTTAGTGCATACATTTTGATTATTTATGTTATATACTCGTAAATTCATTAACATAAACCCATGAATGTTTGTGGCAAGAACAAAGGTGGAAGGTGAGTAAAGGAATTTAATGTTATATTTCCTTAAAATTGTGATTAGTATAGGATTCTTGGTGAATGCATAGATGAATATATGCATTATAATAAATAGAATCATCACATGAGTATGTGTATAATGTGTTGAATATTCATGATTAAAAAAATTTATATATAATTCTTATTTTTTATGTAATTCATTGAATATCCCATAATAAACTTTTCTTATCATGCATTTTTAATCACTTATTTTTGCTTGTACCTTGTTTTTGGTACGTATACTCTTATTAAGAGATTATGAATTACCTCTTTTATCCTTCTAAAACTAGTATTATGACTATAAATGTGTTTCCACCTTCCTGAAAACTTCTTGCTTTAAATATAAACTTGAATTGATTTCACATATGTGTCCCTTTGGGTGTTAATCTTGTACCATGAGATGGTCTTCCTTAGCCTAGATTATTACATGGAACATACTACATTGAGAATAGGCCTAGGTTTCCTTCCCGTGAGCATCTATGCTATGGTTATGTTGACTATTACATATCTGCTAAAATGAGAAGAGAATATTATGGGGAACATTCTTTAAAAAGTTACATTTCTCTAAAATCCTTGATTTGGTTCGAAAGGGGTAGAAAAAACTAAGAAAAAAATCAAGTAGAGTTATCTCACAACAGAAAAAGTTATATTTTCTAGAGAACTTTCTATACATGTTTACAAAAATTGATACTATTTTATTATTCAATAATTAAGGAATATCATTTTCTTGAGTAGAAGGAAACAAGTACGTGTTCCTACAATTAAACTACTATGACCATATTGATAGCATCGAGGATGATGCATTTATAATGGAAAGGGGGGATGTCATTCTCCAACTTGTGATACAATAATTTGGTGGGATATTGTCAATATCCTTCCCTTGTTTGTCATCGTGTGTGAGTACATGTTGAAGAATTATTGGTTATCAGCCTCGCGACTTTAAAGATCATTATTGGGTTTAATATTAATCAGTTGGTTCTACCAATTATAATCTTTCGAAAGTTAAGTCTTGACCATAACTATTAGTAACCATTTTGAAAATTACTAATTTTATCTTTATTATGATTGGATAGGCTATTATTATTATAATGACCTCTAGTATATAACAAAACATAAACTCCTACTAATATTTAGAAAAACATTTATTATTAATACATAAACAATAAAATAAGACTACAAATATTAAACAACAATAAATTGTTTCAAACAATACGTTATTATTGGGTTCATATTAGAACATTATAGTGTTTTATGGTGACTCAATAATAAACTTTGACGAAGGAATTTATTCATTAATCAGGATCTCTTGGAATATGGGATTTTCTTGAAATAAGCATAGATTTGAATAGAGTATCTGACCTAGTTATTGCCCTTGGACACTTAAACCTTTGGAAACTTAATCAATATATATAATTCCAATGCATGGAGTAAAGAAGACGATTTTTTCAAATATGGATTAAAAGATTTCTAGGAAAGAAAGAATAATCAGATAGTTAAAAATAATAAAATAACCCTAGGTTTCCTCCATTATTTTAATTGGGGAAGGTAAATGAAATTTAATGACAATGGGGCGTGATTGAATTAGGCGGCATTGGGAAGGCAAAAGAGGAGGCATGAGGGATAATGAACGTGGCAGGCCCAGATCGGCGCATTCTTTTGAGAGGGGGATGTCGGATCTGCGATTCTCTTATGCCCGACAAGATTCATTTCTGAGGAAGAGCAACAGAAGTGTGGAGAGGACATGGAGGAGTACGAAGAGGATTGTTGCTGTTAAGAATAGCTACCATTTTTGTTAAGAGGCAAGCGAATTTCTACCATTTTATCTCCCCTACTTGTTATTCCTGGAAGTTTATAACGTCTTGCTATTTAGACTTGTCACTATGCTGGTTTGATTGATATCGATTCCTTATTATATAATTGTTGAGTTTGATATAGAGCTTATAACCGGGTTGGTTATTTGCCAGTTTTACTTACCTGTCCAGCCTGTATGGTGGATGTAACGGGTGAAACTTTGGTATTTCTTGTTCCTGTCGAATGCTGCATTATATTTCTCAGTTGTTCATTGATTTCGCACCACCTGTACACATCTCTGGGTCTGTATTACTGGAAATCAACTTTAATTTTTCTACACATGATAGTTTTCTGAAAAAGGCGCATTTGTAGGATTTAATTAAAATAACCTTTATCTAAGCAGAAATGGCGCTACTGTCAAATGGACATTAATTTCATTGTGAATGGATAGAAAATGGTGCAATAGTAAGGAAGAAATTGAAATAAATGTCATTGTGACTGACCTAAAACATAGATAGGCATTCCCTGTTGCTACGCCCTGAGTTGGTTTCAAAGTATCTAGCTGATGAATCGTATACCAATCTTGTCTATATTTGACCTGAATTAATTCCATAGTCATTTGCTAGTGTATCTCGAATTTGTGAGAGATTTCCCTTGTAAGGTATTAATGAACATCAAATATCTATTTTGGAGATGTTAAAATACTATAAATGACTTTCCATATATCATTTGGGAGAGATGAAGCAACTGAGAAGCTTGGGAAGAAGCCAGCTAGTAGAATATTTGTCACGTACGTCTGATTTTGGCCAGGAAAGTAGCTAGCTGGCAGGTTATTTGCCACGTAAGACGGATTGGAGTCCATTTGGTGACGGAAGGGACCATCTTCAGCGTATCTTTTGTCTCTTTCCCTTGGTGGTAGCATTTAGTTTTCCTTTGGATATATAAGAAAATGAAATAAAATATAAGGCCCTACAAAAGATTGGTTGTTAGTGACTTAGAAATTAACTATAACGCCCCATATCAATAGAAATAAAACATATACAAGTTAAATTATTTTGCTGTATGGTGTTAGATCTCATTTATTTTTATTTTTGGATCCTTTCATGTTTTGTGCAAACCAAGGTCAACTCCCGGTGGCCACTTCAATTCTTATTTATATTTACTTCGTTATATGTTTGACTGTACATGTGATGCCACTCCTATTTTGTAGTTGTTTTCCTTAGAAACATTTGATTAATCCTTTTTTTTTAATTTTCAATTAACAATATAAATAGAAAGAATCTCTAGCCCTGGCAGTGGTTATAAATTGTGCTGTCCATATTATAATTTTGGCGAGACAAGTGATTGAGTGGATTTTCTTCCCTTATGATTGAAGTTATGCCATCATTGTTGAAATAGCATGTTTCAAAACTTCAGCCACACTAACACTGGTGATTTATGATATACTTGCATGTAAGTAATCAAGCACTATGTATAGGTTTTGACATGTAGCCAGACTTGTTTATGATACGAATCCATTAATCTCTAGATATTGTATAGGATTTTATTATCTCTTAGCATCACTTTATGCTACAAAGGATTGTAATATTATATTTTAGTAAATTTTGTTAAGTGTTTGATTATTTTTAAACTCATCAATAAGTGAAAACTCATTTAATGAGAAATGTGTGTGTGTATATATATATATATATATATATATATATATATATATATATATATATATATATATATATATATTGGTGATTTAATATTAGAAATTTTATTTTATGAATCAAAGTGCTTTTAATTGATTATTGATACTATTCGTCAAAACTTTTTTCAAAATAGTTGTTTATTCAACGTTTCTCTTTAAATATTATTAAATTTCAAAGTGGTAGGAAAAAATATTAAAACAATATAAAATATTTCTTATAATTCCTTTGAATATATAATATAATGATTTGTTTATATTTTCACTCATATATATTTATTGATATTAATATTAAATTAAATTTTTAAAAATTTTAAATTAAAAAAGAGAACAAGTTTATATGAAAAGATGAGACATATAGATATAATATAAAAATGACACCCAAGGTTAGAGAAAAATAAGTCATGATGACATGGATGCAGTAGGAGTTCACCCCAATTTGTTAGGAAATCGTATCCTCTTCTTAACACACTATTAAATAGATGCTTCAATGATCCAACTCATGTTAAATATTTACTTTTTTTTTTTTAAAGCAAAGTATGTTGTATGTTTTTTCCCAATAAATAGGTTTTATTTTGTATAAATCTATTTGGTACCATGTTTTTTCATATATATCTATGTTTTAGTTATTTATGGGAGTTAATACATTGATTTCAAGGATAAATATTAGCTACAATTTTTTATTTTAATTTTTTTTTTAAAATTAAAAATTAAAGTAATTATTATGTTAATTTAAAGTAAAAATCAATTTTAGAATTTTATATTTTGTATAGTTTTTTTTTAATAAAATTCTTGAGTATCTATTTAAAAGAGTTAATATGTTGATTTGAAAGAAAAACAAGATCGAATATTTTATTTTTTTCAAATATTTTTTAATAAAACTTTATTATAGCTATCTATTAAAATTTTGATTTCTTAAATGAAACCTATGGATTTATATTTTTAATTTAGTGGAAAATAAATATATATAGGCAACTATCTATTTTACATACATTTTCTTAAATATTTTTATAATTAAAATACTTGATAATTATTTGACAAAATGTATATATGATTAAAAAAAATTAGATGTGCTTAGAATGCATGAGAAGACACATTAAATGAAACTAATGAGAAGGCTTGTCATTGAAACTAAAGGTACCAACAATATCAACAAGAACCATATACAAGGAAAATATAATATCAAAGGCAAAAAAAGAAAATGAAAACATTTGAACTATAATTATTAAATATGATACAAAAGAATAAGAGCTTGTTCAAATGTAGGAAGAAGAGGTAGATGTATATTTGATTAAATAAATATTCAATGCTATGATTGTCACATGTATGATCACTTTGATTTGTAATTTAGATTAAAAGCAGAAAATGAAATTAGAAATGTTAATTATTCTAATATGGATGATGATGGTTCTCCATGAAATTTATTCATTTCATATGGAAAGATGAAAATAGTGCTAATTAGGTTTCGTATCTAGATTTAGTATGTTCAAATCACATGTTAGGGAAGATTTAGTTATTTTATACATTTTATAGAAGTTTCAAAACCAATATCAAATTTAGTGATGACAAATATTTAGAGGTTGAATCAAAACAAATATTGAAGGTGAATACTACTGAAGGTAATAAATGTTTTAATCATATTAATTATACCCTAAAGTTAAAACATTGTTTGTTGAGTGTTGGACAACTATGTGAAAAGAACTATAAGGTGGTTTTTTATGATAAGCAATGTAAAATTTATGTCAAGAATAAAGGATATAAGGTTGTTACAATTATATCTATATCTAATAATAGGATCTTCCCATCAAAGTTTGGAGAGTAAAGTAACAACCATGAAAATATGGTAGATAAAGATAAGAATTGGTTATGGCATCTCAGGTATGGACACTTAAATTTTCAAAGTTTATAGTTACTAACATCACAAGAATTGGTCTATGGTTTGTCAAATGTTTAAGAGCACAAGGAAATTTATGAAATATGTGTTAAAGGAAATCACACAAGAGAAAAGATTCCAAAAGGTAGTGCATGGAGGGCTCATCATCCACTTCAATCGGTTCACTCTGATATTTGTGGTCCTATACAAACAAAAAGTTTGGGTAAGTCATCATATTTCATTATGTTTATTGATTATTATTCATGAAGTTTTTTGGTTTATTTTTAGAAGAAAAAGAGTGAAGCATTTGATATATTTTAGATTTTTAAAGCCCTTTTAGATAATGAAAGTGGTTACAGAATAAAGTACTTAAGGAATGGTCGTGGAGGTGATTTTTTTCAAAAGCTTTTATGAATCATTATTATTTTAATGGAAAATAAATGCATTGAAAAATTAACTACATGCCTCAATGAAATTGTGTGGTTTAAATTAGTAACCATACAATGGTTGAAATGGCATGAAACATGCTACAAATAAAAGGTTTCAACAATTTTTTTAGGGTGATGTAGTTTCTACAATAGTATATATTCTCAATCTAAGTCCCACTAGTCTACTTAAGAAGATGGATCCACATGAAGCATGGTATGAAAAAATTCCTAATGTCAAATATTTTAAAGTTTGTGGTTGTGAAGCCTATGTTCATGTAGCTAACATTAAAGAAATAGATTAGATCCAAAGAATGAGTCTTATATTTTTGTTGGGTATAGTGAACAATGAAAATCTTATATGCTTTATAATCCTATCTCTAATAGTATTTTTGTGTCAATAGATGTTATTTATGGTGAAGGGGGGTTGTATGTTCATGACAAAGATAAATATTTTATTATTACATCTAAATATGTTTTTATTGATGGTATTTATGATGATATTGATAATGATCAACCCACTAGTACTTTAGTGTCAAGTGCTAAAAGTCCATTAGGAATCCCCTCATCTATTGCTTGTATTTCAAGTACAATTCTATATTAAATACATAGTTCCTCAAGGAGGGTAGGATGATTTAGTAAACTTTATCGATGTACAAAAATTCAAACACATTAAGAATGTCCAATATGTGAGATAGTAAATTATGATTTAATTACACAAGTTGATTTTGAATCATCATTTTTGGAATATGCATGTACTAATTATGTTTGGTGCAATCAGTACAATAATAAATGGATTCCATTCATAATAATCATACTTGGGAAATTACAAAACTTTCACATGACAAGAAGTGTATTGGTAATAAATGGGTCTATAAGTCTAATAAAAATAGTGATATCAGTGTTGAAAGACACAAGGCACGTCTAATTTTAAAACATTTCACTCAAAGATATGACATACATCATGAATAGACATTTACACCAATGGCAAGGCAAGAGACCATTAGAATGGTGATTTCACTAGCAACACAAAATAAATGGAGCATACATCACATAAGTGTGAAAAATTCCTTCCCAAATGGGTACTTAGAAGAGGAATTATATGTACAAAATCCATAATGTTTTTTAGTATAGGGTAAAGATGACCATGTCTACAAGTTAAATAAGGCTCTATATGGCTTCAAAAAAGCACCCAAAGCATGGTATGCCTAGATTTATGAATATTTTCAAGAGAATGGATTCAAAAGAAACAAAAGTGAGCCTACTCTTTACTATAATAAATAAGGTAATGACATCCTTATTATAGGTTTATATGTTGATGATTTGTTGTGTATGGGTAAAAATTGTAGGATGAATGATAAATTGAAGTTTACTATGATGAATGAACTTGAAATGAAATATTTAGGTTTCATGCAATACTTATTAGGAATGGAGGTTCATCAAAGTAAATATGAGATATTCATTTGTCATACAAAGTATGTATATGATATGTTGAATAAATTAAATATGGTTGACTATAAACTAGTCTCCACTACAACTACTCATGGAGTTTTACACTATACATAAGATGGTGCTAAAAGAGTGGATGAGATAAATTATAGAGGTATTATTGGAAGCTTAATATTTCTAAGTCATACAAGAACAAATATTACTTATTCATTTTCTATTATATTAAGGTAAATGTCTAATCCATCTAAAATTCATATGAATGTAGCTAAGAGGAATTTGAGGTATGCAAAACATACTATCAATTTTGATAATCAAAATTATGCTACTAAGACTTTTGAACTTGTTGATTTTAGTTATTCTGATTGAGGATGTAGTTTGGATAACTGAAATTCAACATTTGGGAATATTTTTTCACTTGCTTTGGGTTTGGTTGCATGGAGCTAAAATAAATTACTTTTATTTTTATCTAGATAAAATCAGAATATATTCTAGTCACTTCATTAGGTACACAAACATTATGTCTCAGAAAGGTTTTAGAATAAATTGCATAGAAAAACATCAACCTAAAATGAAATTTTTGATAATGTAAGTGATATCAAATTGACCAAGAATTCAATCATCACATCATGTCAAAGAATTTTGATTTGAATTACACTTTATTTAAAATTTCATTTAGAATAAAGAGTTAGAATTGAAGTATATTAAAACCTAAGAATAGTTTGAATATATCTTCACAAAAGTTATTGTTAAATTTTAGTTTTAAAAACTCTAAGATCAAGTTTTTAGTCCACTCAACATCAAGAGGGAGATTGTTTGTTAAGGTTTTGTTGAGTGCTAATTTTAAAGTAGATGAACTTATGCAAGTTTTCTAATAATCAGTATAATACATAGTTAAGTTATTTGTAGAAAAATAAATCTATTGAAAATCTAGAAATATGTTTAATTTATTTTTTGTTTAATTTTTTATTATTTATATAATTTTTGAATTATTTATTTATTTATATAAAATCATGTTCACATACAATTTTATAAATTAATCTTATTTGACCGTTATTATTAAAGACAATGAGTAGAAGAAGTTGAAAAAACAAACTATTCAATAAAATGATTTTATTGTATTACATATTAATTGTGAGTTTCTTGTTATTTTATTTATATTGAGCCATGTTTTATTTTTTATTTTTTTAAATCTTTAGTGTTGTGAGTCGATTTTAAAATTGAAATTTGTTGTGCTATAATTTTTCACATTATTAGTTCATGCAAAAGATTGAACTAAATGATTACACTTATATTCCATACAAATAATGTATTTATTATAAAATAATAATTAAATGTGTATAAAATAATAATAATAAATTATTGATATTTCTACATCTAATCATATATGTATATTTTTTTTAGTCATACATATTTCAAATTATGATCTTATAATAATTATTTCATTTTAAACTTGGAAACACTCACCTAATACACTCATCCAAAAGTATATTAATTCATTTAAAACTTAGAAAGACTCACCTATAACTATCATGAACCTCATTGTAAGATATGGATGTCATTAAATCAATATTCCAACAAGAAATGGGATACTTTTGACAAATATTAAAATTGTAGACACTTTTGGTAGATGATAATCAACTCTAGAAATGTATTGATAATTTGTCTTTTTATTAAATCAAGTTAAAATTAGGTTTTGAAAGGCCTCAAAGCATTATACAATGGAGATAAAGATAAAACATTAATGATTTAATAGGATGTCTCTGCCATCAATAACTAAGTGGGTGACAGGAAACCCACACAACATTAACTTTTGCCAAGAACAAACAAAAACAAACTAACTTACCCAAGAAAATTTTGGGAAATTTATGCCAAAATTATCCTAGGAACCTGACACCTTTTTCACTTATTTTTTAGATACTATCATGAGGTGCCCTTGAATGGAGAGAAATATTAGAATTATACATCATTAATTATTTACTTTTTTTAATTTTTGAACCATAAACCATCCTTCCTTATTTTTAGCCTGAAGGATTTTTCAGAATTCCATGAATGGGACACAAGGCTAGGATTTATCTTTTGTTATTGAACCAAAATTATTTTATGCCCTAGGAAAATCCAAATTTAGAATATCCTCTGAGGAGTAGGTTGGAATTGACACAACCTTCCTTGGATAGATTAAATCAACCAATATTTATTTGAACTTTGAAGAGCATTTAGGGTCCTCATTTGAACCAGGGGAAGTATGGACTTTATAAGCAGAGTTATAAGCCGTGTTATCATTAGCCCACTCTTCATCCACAGCCAACACCATAAGGTTTTTGGGAATAAAATATTTCCATCAAGATGAATCCTTTTTTTTAGGAGACTAAAATTTTTGGTCAAATGATCTATGCAAAAACAACTATGATAGTGAAATAATAAGCCTTCATATTCAATATATTGAGATAAAGTATGGTCTCCAACTTGTAGGGTGATTTTTTTAAGAAGATTCTTAGAGGTATCAATATTCACCAAGATCCTAGAAAATGTAGTGAGGGAGAAGCTATAAGTATCTAGATGTAGTTGTTGAAACTCACCCATAGATATACCAATAGCTTTTAGCCTAGAATCAATCCAAAACTATAGTAGGAGATTAGGTAGGAAAACCCAGATGGGTTTTACATGCAAAAGTTCAATGATGGGATTGAAGGCTAGGGATCATTATTTTAAGACCAAGGGATAGTGATTAAATCTCTAGGATTGGTTCTAAATCTTTTTGTTGTCCTCAATATTGTAAAAAACTATAGTAAAGAAGCTTTTAGCATAAGGGTAAATATCAAGATTACCTGAGAAGAAGGGTTTCCAATGCTTCAAGATCTAGCTATTAAGATCTTGAAGTTTTGGCCAATGATCCACAAATCTACAAATGATACATCTAATAGATAAATATTCCTCCATTTTAATAACTATCCTCGATTCCTCCTCATTAAAAATCACCACTAGTTCAAGAGAAGTAGGGGTGAGGGGTTTGGGATCCACTCTAGGAGTTAGATTATAGGAGACAACATCAATGAAAGAAGTGGGATTACATCTCGTATCCAACATGACCTCTACCTCCATTTCTATGACATCTTAAGCCCCTAAGGTCCTAGACTAAATGTAGCTTAAGGGGTTTGACCAATCTACATGACCTGCTATATTATTATTCCCATCATTCAGCATAGATCTAGATTTCTAGTGGTCATGGAAGGAAGTTGGGAACATTAATATATAAATTAGGACTGGGTGATCAGTGCCTTAGAATAGATATGAGTGAGGATGAGTCTTAAACTAAGATGCATCATTTGAAATGGCATTGGCTGAGAAGGGAGATGGAGCATCGCAAGACATTGCACAATATTTTTTTATTGCATCTAGATCCCATGTTTTAGCACTTGTAAATTATATAAAAATATTTCTTCTCATCTCCCTATGGAATGCCCAACACCTTGACAATACCTTAAGTATTAAGGAAAAAAAATTAGATTTATATGTTTATCATAAATGAGATGAGTAGCATAAAAATATTAGTATTTGAGAGACTCTTGAGATAAAGTATGGTCTCCAACTTGTAGGGTGATTTTTTCAAGAAGATTCTTGGAGGTATCAATATTCACCAAGATCCTAGAAAATGTAGTGAGGGAGAAGCTATAAGTATCTAGATGTAGTTGTTGAAACTCACCCATAGATATACCAATAGCTTTTAGCCTAGAATCAGTCCAAAACTATAGTAGGAGATTGGGTAGGCCAACCCAGATGGATTTTACATGCAAAAGTTCAATGATGGGATTGAAGGCTAGGGATCATTATTTTAAGACCAAGGGATAGCGATTCAATCTCTAGGATTGGTTATAAATCTTTTCGTTATCCTCAATATTGTAAAAAAATATAATAAAGAAGCTTTTAGCATAAGGGTAAATATCAAGATTACCTGAGAGGAAGGGTTTCCAATGCTTCAAGATCTAGCTATTAAGATATTGAAGTTTTTGCCAATGATCCACAAATCTACAGATGATACATCTGATAGATAAATACTCCTCCATTTTAATAACTATCCTCAGTTCTTCCTCATTAAAAATCACCACCAGTTCAAGAGAAGTAGGGGTGAGGAGTTTGGGATCCACTCTAGAAGTTAGATTATAGGATACAACATCGATGAAAGAAGTGGGATTACATCTAGTATCCAACATGACCTCTACCTCTATTACTATGGCATCCTAGGCCCCTGAGGTCCTAGACTAAATGTAGTTGAAGGGGTTTAACCAATCTACATGACCTACTATATTATTCTTCCCATCATTTAGCATAGATCTAGATTTCTAGTGGTCATGGGAGGAGGTTGGTAACATTAATATATAAAGTAGGACTGGGTGATTAGTGCCTTGGAATAGATATGAATGAGGACGAGTCTTAAATTGAGATGCATCATTTGAAATGGCATTGACTGAGAAGGGAGATGGAGCATTGCAAGACATTGCACAGTGTTTTTTTATTTCATCTAGATCCCATGTTTTAGCACTTGTAAATTATATAAAAATATTTCTTCTCGTCTCCCTATGGAATGCCCAACACCTTGACAATATCTTAAGTATTAAGGAAAAAAATTAGATTTATATGTTTATCATAAATGAGATGAGTAGCATAAAAATATTAGTATTTGAGAGACTCTTAAATGTAATTTATAAAATAAAAACTCAATAAAATGTATGTCAAATATAAATTATATAAATGATAATAATTTTAGTAATATGAAAAACTGTAAATCTTATGTTAAAAATGCTTCTTAATAAATATTGACTTAATATAACAATAAATGCTTTAATAATTATTTGATCTCATTATAATACCTATAAGTACTCAAAAAAATCTAAACAATATCATTTGTGGTCTTCAGATATACCTTAATACTAAATATTTAGTAAACCTTATGTATTTATACATAATTTAATTCAAATTAAGAACATTTTAACATAAAAATGCACATCCAATAGCTAAAAGTTAAAAATTCAGGGAAAGGAGGGTAAGTGCACTTTGATAAAATGCATACCAAAATAAAAACCCAAAAAACAGCTATATCATTATGAGATGTGTCAAAAACAACTATACATTTATAGCATAAGGATCAAAAAATAGAGAAGAAAGAAAGAGATAAATGTGGGAAAGAAATATAAATTTGAAAAGGAGCATATGACCATTGAAATTTGACAAAAAGTAAATAATATCTAATTTCAATTAATAATTATAAAAAAAATAAAAACATTTTAAAATTATTATAATAAAAAACTAATAAATATCTTAATGCCATTTTTAAGTGCTTATATTTTTCCATACTTTGAAGTGTGAAATAAAAAATAACAAAACAAAAAAATAATATATAAAAATATGTAGCTAAACATGAATCTCCTCAAACATAATCAAATGCCTTTAGAAATCTATTAAAACAATCTTTTTTTCTTTGCATAGATGGGTATATTGATAGATAAAATATTAAAACTAAAGTAAATCCTTATGATAATAAAGATGTGAATATCATGTGAATTTGAATTCCTCCAAATCTATATCTTGCAAATTCTATGAGGGAGGCATAATACAAGTGTTGATAAAAAAAGAAGAATGAAGACAATTCATTAAGAGAGTGTTATGACATGGAATGTCAATATTGTTATTAGTCATGAAGGGAGGGACTTATGTTTTAATTTTCCTTTAACAATCGATTACTTATTTCTATCTCAACCAATCAAAGTGGGTTATTTTGGGTGCTAGAAATTATGTGAATGTTTTGTATAAGCTATTTTCAAGATCTTTAACTAATAGCATATTTGTTTTGATTTGATTGGATAAAAAAATTACATGTTATTGCTAGCTTTAAGTTGTTCAAGACAATCAACCCAAAGCACGGTGTAGTTACAATGACACTTTTAATCTTGTTAGTTATAGATTTTAGTAGTAGCATGCAAGTGTCATCATGCATGGTAGGGTAGTCAGCTACAAATTTAATTTTGAAAATTCATAAATTGGTCCCTCTCTCATATACATCATGGAAGCCATAGGTATATGTTTCAATGAAGCTTGCTTAGGTTAGATTCTTGATAGATAAAATATTTAATTGATATACTTCCTAAAATTGCTAGGGATATAGTGCAAATGATGGTAATAGCTTTTTTTCTCACCAAGATTTTCTAGATAAATTAGTGGTTATGGCATCTAAGAAATTGACTCTATTTGTTATGGTCTA
Source organism: Torreya grandis (assembly GCA_037957365.1). Classification (NCBI taxonomy): domain Eukaryota; kingdom Viridiplantae; phylum Streptophyta; class Pinopsida; order Cupressales; family Taxaceae; genus Torreya; species Torreya grandis. The sequence goes on along the minus strand of JARHVA010003616.1, from coordinate 1,796,591 downwards.
TTAGATGTTTGCAGCTCAAACTAGGGCATGGAATGGAAGTTGTGAAGATATTGGTAGAATGGATAACTGAAATACAAATACCTATCAAATGTAACTCCTTCCATTCTACTGTAGCATTTCTTCAACTATTATCAGATACCAAACAAAAATAAAAATAATGCTCATGTGTCTGTATATGAATTGTTTACTACCACCTATTGTTATAGTACCCAAAAAATAGTCATTAATTGATGTAAATAGATCACCAAGTACTACGTATTCTATTTGTAGTAAAGAGACGATGAAGATGATGAAGGTGAATAATATTTTTAGGGAGTGAAGTGCAAGTATTTTGTATAAATGGGTGAATTATGGTAAAAGATGGAGAATGCATTGGTTTATGTTTAATGATGATCATTAAATCTCATGAGCAAGCTGAGGGACATGCATGGTGATTGGATCAACTCCAAACACCACCAAAAACCTTATGGCAAAGTGCATCTCAAGGTATGTAAAAAATTATGTTAAAAGAGTGAAAATTTGAGATTTATATTTCAAGGTAAAGAATTGTAACTATGATTATGCTTTAGAAAAGTGAATGAAAGATTGAAAATCATATTTTTAGACCTTGAGTTTTAACTATAGTTGTGTTTTTCAAGTTTGAAATCTGTGATTAATATTTATAGCTTGATAAATTTATCTTTAATTATGCTTTGGGAGGGTGAAAATCTAAGAAATTGTGGTATGACAATGCACAATCTCAGACATTTCCATCTATTTAGATCCATACCTATCAACCTATTTGACAATACTACCAGCATGCCACAAATGTGTTATTCATTTATTGAGGAAGGGATATGCATAAGATCTCATTATGAATTTTGTTAGAAGTGTTTAAGTAGGTCATCTATCAATATAACATATGCCCTGATAAATGTCAAGTCAAGGATTTTTTTCATGTGCTCCTTTTCAAATTAGGTACCTATAATTCAAATTTGGTGGGGTATCTTTGGCCATATGGAAACTTCTCATTAACTTTGAGTGCTTAATAATCACTTTAAGATAGGTTTTTATTTCTAACATACCAATATTTTACTTAATTATCAAACCTTGTATTTACATTTTAGTCACACATATCATTGATTATGACATTTGTATTCAACTTGCTTACTTAGGGTTTCTATCCTCATAACCTTACTTTATATGATCCAATAGCTATGATTTAATATGATTAATCCATGTGGAATGATCTTGTGTCTCAGGGATATTTTTAATCTTCAAACCATGTATGTCTTTTGGATGGGCTCCTGATGGCTAAGATGTTGACATGTGGTATGATATCAGGGACCAAGAGATTCAAGGATGCATGGATAAGGAGCCATTAACTTTATATGTCTCCCAAATTCAACTAATTTAACATTATTGTACCACCTATCATGATCTTAGAGTTATAGAAACTTGAAATATAAAACTTCCTTTAACATTCTAAGTTCTGAGTCCACAAGATTATGCCACATGGTGTAATCTTAGAGTTATGAGGACTTGAAAGACTTAGGAATATTATGAAACCAACTTTTTCCCAAGTTAATTATGCCTTTCCATGTGGAGATATTTTGATGATTTGGTTAACTTAAAAGTACCAAAGTTTTATTTGAATTTGGTGATTCCCAATCAATGCGATGAAGCCACTTGTTTCGATCTAAAAACTCAAAGATGTGTAACATTGAATATTTTTGAAATTATTAGGCTTGATAATGAACATGATTTTTCCATATGTATTGATATTAGGACCCAAATAATATAAGGTAAGGCCTGAGTATGCATATTAGTATCTAGTATGTTTATGTTCTAGTATGTATACAAAAACATAAAGATACTAGAACATAACTTATTAGTTGTGTTAGCCAATAAAAACTATAAGTTAAAATTTGTATAAATTATGAGAACCTAGGGTTAAAAATAAATCATAATTAATGCCCAATCTTTTATTCTTTTTTTTGTAATTCTATGATTTTGATATAGACTTTGAGAATAACCATAGACTTATGCATGTAAAAAATCAATGTCATGGATTTTTAAGGTTCATTGGACCTTGAATAAGGATTTTCAAATAATATTGGGTCTCTATTTTAATTTATAAAATTTTTGTGTGTTGTGGTATAATAGGTTATCTTGGGTCAATATAGCCTAAAAGTCATGGTGTACACATCACAACTATGTCAACCTAATATGACCTAATTCAAGGGTAAATGGTAATTTTCAAACTATTTTGAGCCATGTCTACATCATTGGATAAAATTATTGAAGACTTAGGATCTTATATCATTATAAATACAAGTTTCATTTCAATCTAATGGAAAAGAATATTTATATTTCTCATTATTATTTCTCATAATTTTGCTTAAGTCTACATTTGGAGGAGCAATTTCTTATATTTTGCCTTAGAGGGAAAAACTTGTCTTTTGGAGTCTTGGATGAAATTAAATGAGTCAATTTAGCTTAGATATTTATTCAACCATTGAAATAATTACAATGACAATAATCTCTTGAAAATCACTATTGGCTAAGGGAAAGATTGAGGCTTGACATGTTCTACTCAAGGTAAGTATTTCTAGCCTTAGCTCTTTCACTTGATATATGCATATTGCATAATTAATAATTTGAATTTATAACTCCTTTTTCTAATATTCTCTAAACTTAAAATTAGTGTGGTTATAGGATTATTCAAACTTTCCATTTTCCACCCTAAGTAACCTAGGCCTTCATTTTCTTACCATGGTTCCTTACCCCTTTTTTTTTTTTTTAAACCATCCCCTTTATTTATGTTTCAAGTTTTGGTAACACTATATTAAATTAATTACATTATTATATATCTAGTTAGGGTTATTGTAATATATTTATTTCGTAGAGGATTTGAAATACTCTCTATTGATATTATGTGATAAGTGTTCCTTTAACTAAGTTTAGTAGATCTAATTGGTCATCCCCCACTATAATTAAGTATCCAATGGGTTTTAATTGATTTACCTTCTTTGATTATGGATGTATTAGGTAGGATAAGTTGTAGGTAAATATTATTTCATTTCATACAAATATGTGTTTGCATGTTTGAGGGTATGTTGTTACGGGTACATTCTACCCAATTCATAACTAACATGTGACCCTTGTAAACTTGAATCTCTCCACCATACCAAGAAATAGGTCATCAATCAATATATTATCATGAACTTGGTGTAATCATATTACATAATCATCCCAACTAGTAAATCATCTATAATTTCTCCAAACAATCCCAATAAATGTGATCATATCCATGATCACAGGATAATTTATTGTATTCAAACTCCATTGCATAATAATGAATTAGGATGGATATACAACTTGTCCTACTTAGTGAATTCCAATCTTGGAGAAGATAATCTTACAAAATAGTTCATTTCATAGCTATTTATATTAGAACATGATCAATTTTGATCTGTTAGACCTAAACAATGAATATCTTAACACACAATACCAATGGAGAGGGTTCCAAATACTCTAGGAAAATAACATTATGAAATAACCCTAATTAGGCCTAAAATACATAAAATAAATCTAATATTGTTCTCACTAAAGCTTGTGTCATGAGGAGGGATAGTTAAATAAAGAAAACAAAACATGCAAAATTAACTCTACTCAAGTCAATATAGAGTTAAACTAATGAAGAATTAAAACATTTATCCTATTAATTTATGTAATATCTATCTACCAAATGAAAGAGTAAAAATTATGAATACTTTATTTGAATTGAACATGTCGTGCCTCAATATATCCCTTAGACAATTATGCTTTATAAGATCTTGTTACTGCTTTGTAAGGATCACACTATGGAAATTAGATACAGGATATAAAAAACTCATACTTTGCATCCAAAAATTTTCCACAAGACAAGATTTTTTCCTCCAAAGAAAAACCCTAACCAATGACTCCTCAAGTGTAAAAATAGCAAAAATTGGAATTGTAAAAATGTAAAAATTAATTTTTCTCCATATTATATTGAAGTGAATGGGGCATTTATAACTAAGTATTAACTGTAAACCCTCCTAAGAATTTATTTGAAAAGATTGAATGGCTCAATATTGTTACACAGGAAAGATAGTCGTTAGGTTTTGAACTAGGTTGGTTTGGCCCATGTAATTTTGTAACATGCACTTTATCCCTGAAAAGATCAACCTAGCCAAAATAGTAGGAAAATGAAAAAGGGGTGTATATTTATTCAAGATATATTTAGGAAGGTGCATTCTTAGATGAGTGGATAAATGGGTTTTAATTTCTTAAGAATTTGTATAAAATTAAGTTATATTATTTCTAGGTAATGGTATAAGGACCAAAAAAAAATTGAAGCACAAAGGTCTACCCAACCCTTTCGTGGTGTGCCCTTTAAGGCATGTACTTAGAGAGATTGAAACTTAACATGTTATTGGAAGATATAAATCATTAGTGTGTGATAAAGTTTTAAAATAATTTGTGTATACACATTCCCCACTCAAATATCATCATGTTTCACACAATTGTAACATGGGATGGTGCTTTAAGAAAGAACATATCAATGCACAAAACTGAGCTAAACAAATTATAATAAAAAATATCAATTAAAATTTTCAAATTGAAATGATAGGGTTTTTTTTTTAAAATGAAGGTATCATATAGATACCTTGACTTACCTTATCACTGAATGGTTTTCTATTGTATTTGTAGTCTACATTGTGTAGGGTGCATTGACTACTTTGAACAAACCCTAAGGATACAAGGATAAAGAGCAAAAATAAATAATCGTAGTGAAATTAACATAAATGAACTTTACATAACTAAATAAAATACTTATAAAAATAGTAAGTTGGGATGATAAATGATATTTATAACCAAAATACTAAGGAAAATGGATAAAATGAGATTAAATCGGGTAACCAAAAAGCCAAGGCTATTAAATGACCAAATAAACCAAATAAATGTACCTTAAGTAAGAAAAGTAAAAAAATAAATCAAACCAAGGACACATGAAACTGATATAATAGATGCAACATAAATGTAAAATAAGTAACAAACCATACTTGAATAAATATGGAAAACAAACATAAAGTAAAAAAGCATTGATGAAAGATAAGTAACAGTCCAAATTCACTCAACAATGGAAAAACTAAATTAAAAAATTAAATGAAATGAAATGAATTGAAATGGTCCAACAAAAAGGTGATAAACAAAGTTATAGTTTTAAATAAAACCAAATAAATCCAATAAAGATAAGGTCATGGTTTAAATAAGTGATGCATAGTCACTCAAAGATATACTTCTACTCTTAAGATAAATAAAAATAAAACAATCTTATTATAAGCATGTCTAAAAAGAGATGAAGAATAGGAAATAAATAATTTGGGAAAAAAATTACAAACAAACTTGTTTGTTAAGGTGGAATATGAAATGGGTGTTGGGGAAATGCAGGTTGTACCAAGGTAAATAATATTTTTCACAAACAAGACACTCAAATCAAGTTGGTAAAAGGAGGAAAAAATTTACATTAAGGAGTCTATAGAACTTGTCCTAGTTAAATAATTTTAGCCTATTTAATGAATTATAAATATCATCCCATGAAGGTTATGTGTATGAAAATTAAAATGGACCTACCTTCCCACGATGTGTTCCCCATTCTTTAGGACCCTTTATAAAGTCATTGGTCTACTATGAATATTGGGTACTTATGTGATAAATTAAGTATCACTTTAAAAAAATTTAAGACCTCCTATCCTAGTCTACTAGCTTATTGTACCACAATAGACCTTGGCTCTATCATGAGGCCAACTGTGGAGTTTGATATTTGACTAGAATAGGATATGTGCTTGATAATCATGTACTTTTGTGTGATTTTGACTATTTATTTTATGGATGAATTTTTATCATTGCCTTTTATTTTCAATGATTTATATTTTAGTTTTTTGTGGACTTTTCTATTCCTCTTCCATACAGATTCAAAAAACCAAACATAGGTGTTAGAAATGAATATTGCTAGAAAACTTAAACTTGATAGCTAAGGAAAATAACTCAAAGAGCATGGTGTCTGAGATTATTATGCTTACATGTTAGATAAGTATTTTGTCTTTAAAATAACCTTAATGTTCCCAAGATAGAATGAAAATAGGGGAGAGGATGAAAATAACATGTAACAATTGAGTGACCTCAAGTCACAATTAATGTAAAATATAAAAAAGGTAAAATGACAGATAAGTATAACTCCATATCATTAGAGATAGTTTGAATGTAGGGAGACATGAGAATTAGTTTATTAAAAAATAATATAACTTATTTTTAGAGTATGAAATCACAATCCTTAAACCATTTCCTTAATTCTTCATGGAAAGTGCACTTGGTTAAAAATATTTTAATGAATTTGGAAATTTATGAGGAAAGATTCGTCTTATCTGAGGTCTTACATTGAAAATAATACAAGAGAAACTAAATAGGTGTAAACAAATTATCACTAATATAATAATTTTTTTGTGAGGAATGTCTAGTCATATCCAAGGTCGTATACTGTAAATCTCAAGGAAAAACTGAATAAGCTTGTAAAATGACAAATCAATGGTAAAAAAGAGACATCAAGATTTGACAATAAATTAAAAATATATTTATGAATACAGTTGGGTTCTATCCATGGTCTTACATTAAAAATCATAAATTAAAATAAGTATATGCATCCCTGAGGACAAAGAATAGGAATTAAGGCTACTAATAATAATATAATGATACACCTTGGGGATCTTAAAAAAAATTGAAAAAAATATTATCATTTATAATATATGTAAGTATGTAAGAAACATGTATAATAGTAAATGTTTAAGGGAAAAAAATTAATTTGAACATTGTTGGGTTCTTTGAAAATATGTTCATCATTAATTTGTAGTCTATAAGTACTAGGACCATGAATATCTTTGATGAGGTAAAGACCCCACCAGTTTTCAGCATACTTGCCTTATTTGTCATGTGTATAATATATTTTGAGCACTAGGTCACCAATATTAAAATTACATACTTCGAATTTTTCATTATACTATTTAACAATGTGAGAGTTGCATTGGTGGTTATGTTTTAAAGTAGCCATTTGTCACTCATCAAGAAAATATAAAGCATGGAGATGGGTTTCACATAATTCTTCATTAATAAATATATCATGAAGAAAATTGTGTAAGGATGGTAGATCAACTTATAAATGTAATAATATGATTCAGACCCATATACTAATGAAAATGGTATTGGACTGGTAGAAGTACATATGCTAGTTCCATAAGCCTAGAGTGTGGGATAGAAATATAAATGTCAATCAGTATGAGATTACCTAATACTCTTTTTCAAGATTGTGCTCATAATTTTATTAATGCCTTATACTTGGATATTGAATTGATGATGATAAGTTGTTGATAATTTGTGTGTAATTTTGAATTTTGCACTTCGTTGTTTCATTTTTATTTTATTATTAAATTTCCACCATTTTTAAAAATGATGGTAGAAGAAACTCGAAGTGATAGATGATTTGATTGAGAATAAATTTGAAAATGGTAATACTAGTAACATGAATAAGAGGCATGGCTTCCACCCACATGCTAAAATATTTAGTGGTGATGATAATGAATAAATGTCCATCTTGTGATATAGGTAATTTATTCATGAGATATAATCCCCACATAGAGAATGACCAAGGGAATTCCAAGGTTTAGAGTTCAAACAAAATAAAATGAATGAGATCACCATGAAATTGACAAGGATTACACTTTTTATCAAAGTTAATGGAACCTTTTTCAAGAGTGGGCCAAAATTAACCCCATGCATAGGCATTTGTGTGTTGTGGTGTGGCCATTACAATGACCACCATATATTCCCCCATGTTTTTGTTTAAGGAGAGTATTAATTTGTTCTGGCATTACATAGTGTAGTAAGGTGCCTTCTTCGTTATGATAATAGGTGTTATATTTAAGTAAATATTAGTATGCTTGTTTACGAATTTAAGGTTTTTATGAGAATTTATTTTTAGAGGGTAAGTATGATCCTAAATGAATTGGATGATATTTTTGTACCATGAGCTATGTCAAATAGTGACAGATTCTATGTGACAAATTAGATAATCATTTTTATTTTGTATAAAATAAGGTGACTTCTTCATTTGGATAATGAATTGTGAATCATGAAGAACTTGATGAGGTTGGAATAATGATGTTGATAAAGTGAGAGGATCGGTTATGGTAAAAAAAAATTTTGAAAGGGTAGTGGCAATTTGATGATATGTGTTGAGGTTTTCAATTTTACATTGAAAATAATCAATAACTTATTGACATATCAGTTCTGAATAACATCAATCATGTAAATATGGGATGTCTAAATCAATTTTGGCTTGCATGCCTAGTATAAGAGATTCATATTCAACCATATTATTGGTGGCATCAAATATTAATCTAAATATTAGAGGTATGATTTTACCGTGTGGGTTTATTAAAACATAACCTGCCCTAGCTCCTTAAAGGAATTTTTCACCATCAAAGTGAAGTGTCAAGTTTCTTCATTCAAGTCAATTATAAATTTTTGTATTTCTTTAGTGACAACTTTAGATTTATTAGTAGAAGTATGAAGGTCAATTTTTTCATGGTTATTTACTTCTAGATCAATAGTGAAATATGGAAATAATCTTTATGTGAGATTACTTAATCAAGACCTTCAATATAAATATTCTATTTATTAAGAAGGGTATCTTGAAATTGATTAGTATATGATAGAGAGGAAACCACAATTTGATTTGTGATGACTAGTCCTTTGATAGATTTTTGTGTAATAGTTCAAAGGGCAAATTTCCATTAATAGGACCATCCATTTGCCAATTGTATCTCTAAGTAAGGAGTTTTGGATAAAAAATGACATAAGTAGTTTGATAGAGAATATAATGATGAATATTTTTATAAATGAAATAGATAGATAAACAATCACATTCTACTTTTGTATTTAAAAAATCATAATTGATTAAGCCTTGGATAATATAATAGATAAAATATTCTCTAATAGTATCATCTTGTTGAGTGAGCATTACCCCAACTGATATAGGAATGTATATAAGATTAATGGATGATCATTTTAAGGTTAGAGAAGAGTAAGAGGATGAATAAATCATTATTTCATGTTTTCAAATGATTTTTGTCATGAATCTATCTATTCTAAAGTACGACCTTTTTAAAGAAGGGAATTAACGGAGTAGATATAGTAATCCATTTTTATAACAAAGTAATGAATTTCCCAAAGTTTCTAAAATTATGTTTATATGTCAAGAATAGAGTGATGGATGGGCATATTGATAATATATTTGGTTTTAGCTAGATCTACATTAATACCTCAACAAAAAACTAGAAAACCTAGTAGTTTACAAGAAGTAACACCAAACACATATTTGAAGGGGTTATGTCTAACTTTGTATTCAATTATTTAATGAAATATGATAGATAATTCATGAATATGAGTATCATAATGTTTATATTTAATAATAATACCATCCACATAGGTTTTGATGATTTTATGAATGAGATCATGAAAAATATGGAGAATAATGGTAAAGACTTTTTTACGAACAGGGATAATGTTTGAGACCCATTTTGATTAGTCCATACGTTGAATGAATATAACATCCAAAATTTTGATTATTTCTTTATGACATAAGGTTAAAATATCAAGAGGGAATTTGTGTTGATGTTTTTGTACATGTTTCGCATCTAGGTAGGTGATGATATTATGGATGAAGATGTTAGGATCAATTCCAGGCATGTCTTCATATGACAAATCAAAAGCTTCATAATATTTATCAAAGAAAAGACTAAATTTATCATGTGCTTTAGGGCTAAGTTATTTATAGATGGTAATAGGTTGAGGACATGTAGGTGTATTATATTTGAATTTTGTATTTTCTTAGATAAGCATAACATTTCCATCTTAGAAATGATATATAGTAGGAGGGAGGAAGAAATGGGATTTTTTTAGGGTCACCAATAGTAATGAAATTGTTTAAACAATGAATGTTTTGTTAAAAGTTGACAAGCTTATGATGTTGTCATGAAATTTGACATTCTCTAACATGGAGGAGTTCTAGCATAGCTTCATAATTAAGAATCATGGGTAGAGGTCCATAATATTTCAAATATATTATAAGATCAATTATTTTATTACCTTTGCTATCATGTTTAGAATGTATTGTATCATATCAATTACTTTAGCATTTAAGGTTATTTCAGTTTAAATAATGGATAAATATTTTACATGGGTGAGATCAAGTTTGGATAGATCAACAAGGTCTACCGTAATTATCCTGGTTTATGCAATAGATGTGATTTTTGGTGGTGATTTAGGAAGAGTTATTTCATTCAAGTTTGGTTGCATATATTTAGATGGTGATAGTTGAGATTGATTAATATGATCGTAACAAGGATAAATAATATTTATTGTTGATAAAGTGGGTTGTATCAAATTAAGTTGTGTAGAAGGTTTAAAAGATGGCATAATTGGGTTTTCTTGGATTACTCATGGGATGTTTAATAAATATGGATTAATTGAGACATAACCTTCAAATTCTGATTTAATATCAAATGAGATATGAATGACATAGACATCAAGGTTGAAGGCATGTATTTTTTCTAATGTATTTTGATAATTTTCTACACCTAAATATCCTTATTGATCTTGGTCCATGATATATAATCATCGTATGTGTGAGATATAGTGCATGCATTAATTTATGTATGAAAGTCAATGATGGAAACACACATGTTACTAAACATGGTAGTAGACATAGTTATAAGATCTTTAAAAAAATTGGTAACTCTATATTAAGTAAAAGTTAAATCATCCTATATGTAAGATGATTCATATGTGTTGCATGGAAATGGATTATTAGTAGTATCATCAATTAGGGGAATGGTGTAGTCACATGCAAGTAAAGAAGGAGGGAGCCATTTTGCTATACAAAGAGGTATTCAAGTGATATTAAAAATATTTTTCAATTCATTTGGTTCATCTAAATCTAAATATATGAGAGTAACATGTAAATCAAAATGTATATTAACAAATTTAGGGAAAGGTGTACTATTGATACGATAAATAGTTAGAATGAGACATTGGGATTTAGGATTTAGTAATTGAATACTCCATGGATTAGGATTGGGTTCATGTTTGTAGTGTCTTCCATTATGTATAGATTTGATACATTTATTACCTAGAGAAGTAATGGCATGCATATGATACATTCATGGGAAACCAAGGAGCATGTTGTAAGATAAGGGATTATCATGAACCATAAGCATAGTGATAATTTTCTTGGGTCCGATGGTAAGGGGGATTCAAATGTAACCAAGTGGTTTTTTATTGGTTTTGTAGAATCATATACATGTGAATCATGTTTATTTGATATTTTATTTGGTGTATTTGATTTGTTGAATTAACAAAAAGGATGTGACATTAATTTATGATCCTTCATCTACTAGAACTATTCAAATGAGGGTATTGTTGATCTAAGTTTTGATAAAGAAAGGCAAATCATCTACTCAAAATAAAATCTTATCATTAATCATATCTTCTTTGATAAATTATATGGAGGGTTTTGAGGATGTGGAGATCATTTTGATTGTATGAACTTCTATAAGTGGAGGATCATTAGAAGGGATTTTGGAATTGTGAGATTGTGGTTCTTCAATTTTTTATAATTTTTCAATAAGGAATTTACAATAATATGGAGAAGTATAGACTAATTCCATAAGGGTTTTTTTAAAGTCATTGAGTTGAGTTATTCTATGAAATTACAATGTGATTTATAAGATAAAAATAACATGACATTAGTGAGATATGATGTTTTATGTAGGGATAGGAGAACTAGATTGGGGTTCATGGTATGGAAGTGGTTTATCATTTGATTCGAAAGATGTGGGTATAGTAGTTGTAGTATATTTAATCAATTTTTCATTAGTATTGGATTTCTTAAGTTTAGTTGCAGGATCCTTATGAGTAGGTTTACATCTATAGTTAAATTTATCTCCATTCACAAACTAAGAGTTGGTGTAATTTTGGTCATAAGTGACATCAATTGCAAAAATATTAGCATTCTAATGTTGTGTATTATAAAGTAGAAGAGGATTTTTGAGTTTTTGGAGGGTATGGTTTTAATAACCTATTTATTTTGAGAAGCTTTGGGATAATCATAATGATGTAATTTGATCATATCATCATGGTTAAATGTTTCCGCTAACATGAAATAAACTAAAAATTTGATAAGATCATAACATGTTTCATGAGAATGACCAATATCAACATGGAACCAATAGAATTTATTAGGATAATACCATGATGGATGGGGTTGAGGTTGGGGGGAATAGGGGGAGAGGGTGTTATTATTATAGATGAAAGGTTTAGATGGAGATAATAATTGATACATTCATGTTATCATTAATGGTTAGTGCAAAATAGGTTGCTTATATGTTTTAACTATTTCTACTTTCCTTTGAGCATTATCACTTGTAAATTTTTTTTTTTAATGTTTAAAATTATTCCTTGATTGAGTTATAGGTTGGCTCAAATTGTTTCATAAAGAAACCTTGTCTTTTAGCTTGATCAAATGCCTCATTTAAAGTTTGCGTGGAAAATGTTTGAACTTGTATTGAAGATAAAATGTTAAAATAGTGACAAATAATTTTAAAATATTATCATATATCATGTTGTGATATTCTTTATGAGTTAATGATTTCCACCATTTGCTGAAAGTATGAGTTGATTCTTAGGGTAATTGGCTATCATTGATAAAAATGACTAAGAGAATTTTTTAGGATATCATTTTGTTGAATATATTTAACTAAGGCATTGAATAAATATTTTAATTATGATATATAATGTTGAGGTAGTTGTTTATACTATTCTAAAACATCTCTTGCAAATGTTTTAACTACAAGTTTGGTAGTAGAGAAAGTATTTGTTTGGACCTATTCCTTATATAGATTACCAAATTATTTAAGAAAAGAGGTTGGGTCTTTATTTCTATCATATTTAATGGTTGGAGATATATTTCTAATATCAATGGATCTATAAAAAGAGATAATGGTTCATGTTGAAGATTTTAAAGCATCTTGTTATGTATAATAGGTTGAGGAATGATATTTCCATTAGGATATATAAGAAGAGTAGAAATAAAATTTCGGTTATTTTGAGGAATGATAAGAGGAGGCTGATTAATCATTTGTAATATGCGATGTTGCATTTTGATCATTTGATAATTATGGGCTATTTACATAACATTCATTCGTTGAATCATTTGAACAAGAATTTAGGTAATATCAATATGTGTATTTTAGTTGCTAGTGTTAAGAAGTAGTTGTTGAGTTTGATTATTAGTGTTAGAAGGAGTAGCATTCCCAAGGTTAGTGATAGGAATATTTACTATAGTAGGATTCCCTATGGGAGTATTTGTTGTGTTAGTATGTATTTCTCCATTGGTATAATAAGTAAGTTTAGATATGGTATTATAATGAGAAATGTGAAATGGGTTAGATCCATCTAAATTATCACTTAAGGTAATATGAACCATGTTGTAGTAAATAGATTTACATGAAGAGTAGGAATGATTTCACCACGAGAGATTATCTTCTAGGGTGGCTAGTGTGGGTAAGAAATAACAACCTATGTATCTTCTAAATGGGTTAAGATTCTTAATCAAAGTTTTGACATTTAATTTCATGATACTAAAATAATCTAAAAAGAAGAATAATAATGTGAAAATTATTTTTAGGTAAAAGTTTTTAGAAATGAACTAAATCAGCCACCAACGGGACTAGATTAGCTAAATAAGTTAGATTTTGCTCAAAACTGAACTATGTCAGCCAAAAGGTATGAAGTCAAATAAGATGATTTAGTGGGTTTTTAATAGGGAAAATAGATTAACCTAATAATGAACTAATTCAATAAGGAGGTACACAATGGAGCTATTTGATGTAGTCAGTTTTTGAATAAGAAAAGATCAAATATTTTGAAGATAAACTATGTCAACTAATAGATATTAAATTAATCTAGTCAATCTAGTTGGGCAAGTAGGCTAATATAAAAAAAATTAAATAGATGAGGTCTAGCTACTCGATCTAGTTTGAAAAGTAGGAAAACATAACATTTTATAAGCTGACATTGTTGAGTTGGTTGATCTAGTTAAAAACTTAGTGAAATAGAATAGTCTGTAAAAAAACTAAATTGAGATGTTTAATGTCATTAGAAACTCAATGAAATAAAATAATATTTACATAGATTAAATTAATTTGGTCAATCTAGTTGGAAGGATAAGATGATAGAATAATTTATAAATAGACTAAATTGAGTTGGTCAATCTAGTTGGAAACTCAATGAAATAAAATAATATGTAAATGTTATTGATCAAGTTGGTCAATCTAGTTGGAAAAAAGATGATAGAATAGTCTATAAATAGACTAGATCAATTTGGTTGATCTATTTAGAAACATGGTGAAACAGAACAGTCTATAAATAGACTGGATCAAGCTAGTCAATCTAGTTGGAAAGATAAGATGACAGAAAAATATGTAAACATACTACATCAAGCTAATCGAGTTAATTATATAGTCTAGAATTTGTTAATAGGTTTAGGATGGACATTTTAGTTTTAAATATAAAAATAAATTTAAGCACATAGGCAATTAGATTGAACTAGTCGATCTAGTTGAAACACGTAACACAAAACTTGTATCAACATTATTCAATCTATAATACAACATAAAATGGAAAACAACATACAACAAGAACATAATTTATATGCTAACTAATTATCTTAAACTAATATTATTAATTTGTACTAAAGTTTGAATTTGATAATGTAGGCCCAATATTTCAAAGTGTTAATATGAAGTGACATTCGCATAGCTTACTAAACTCAATTTCAAGGGTAAGATGGAAGTAACTTCTTGATGATAACCACTAACTGATGCATCACATAATCAAATAGATGGATGGATTCCTAAGGTTCAATAAAAAGGTAAATCCTAGACATTTTAAAAATATTGTAAGGTTTATGGAAACTAAAGACCATGTTTATCTCTATACTATGGATACAAGTACTAGGGAAAGCCCTTCACACTATTATATTTGTAAAGGATAGACAAGGATCGTAAACAAAATATTGTATAGCCTTTAATGATAGTAGATAAGTAGTTTTAAGACTATCGATACACAATTTCTATGGAAAACCAAGCAAGATAAAAATAAAGATGAAAATTAATTTTGTCTAAAACCAAGTTGTAATTTTTGAAATAAAATAAACAAGAAGCTAGTTGAAAAGTAAAAGTGATTGTAATTAGTATGAAAATAGAGTTTAATTTCATTTACTTAAGCTATACATTTGAAACATACAAAATAAGATCAAGTAGGTCGATCTAATTGGTGAAAAATATAGAATGGAGTTGAGCTTGTTGACTTAGTCTATTGTAAAATTATTCCCAAATAAATAAAATTAATTGAATCATCCTAGTTTAATGCTATAAAATAGGCACATAACTAGATCAAACTAGTTGATCTAGTTGACTATGTGAGTAAAGTTTTATAAAATTGAAGCAAGTGAGGAAAATAATACATAACTTGAATTTCAACTAAAAGTTGGAAAACGAAAATACTAAGTTATTATAATGAACTTGGAGGATAAAACAAGATTGACCAAGTCAATTTATTAGTTTTTATGAGAATGTTGA
The DNA here is from genome assembly GCA_037957365.1 of Torreya grandis. Taxonomy (NCBI): domain Eukaryota; kingdom Viridiplantae; phylum Streptophyta; class Pinopsida; order Cupressales; family Taxaceae; genus Torreya; species Torreya grandis. The sequence continues at coordinate 1,780,833 of JARHVA010003616.1, read as the reverse complement.
ATTATTGTTTGTCTGGGTCATCTAGGGAAGTTTTATATCGTGTAAAGGTAGAAAATAATGTTATCAAATAGAATCAAGTCAATCGATCTAGTCTAAATGAAATTGATAAAAAATAAGAAAATAAAATTGAATTGATTAGATCAATTCTATTAGCTAAAATTGAAATATAGAAATGAATAAAATTAACCTAGTCAATTTAGTTAGGCATATAAGCTAAAATAAATAATTAAATCGATCATCTCGATCTATTTGGTTGAAAATGAAAACCTTGCACACAAAAAATAGAAATTGATCGACAAGGTCAATGAAGTTGGAAACCTAGGCATAGAATATTGAACTAGATCAAAAGGTTTTATCTCATTGAAAACTCACATAGAAAATATAAAACTAGATTGATAAGCTCAACTAAGTTGGAAACATGTACACAAAATATAACAATGGATCAATAGGCTCGACCTGGTTGAAAATATATGCATAATATATAAAACTAGATCAATAGGCTTGACCTAATTGAAAACCTATGCATAATTTAAAACAATATATATGGGGTCAATCTTGTTAAAAACATACAGATAAAATATAAAAAGGAATCAACAAGCTTGATATAGTTAATTTTAATTGAAAAAATAAATATTACAAGGTTTATATTCATGTTGAGTTCACAAGAATGTATGCAAAAAATTATGATGGATCTACAGCTATATTAAAAATTACAAGGGTTATATTCATGTCATGTTCACCAGAATGTATGCAAAAAATAGGATGGTTATACAACTTGTCCTACTTAGTGAATTCCAAAATTAAAGTAAGTAATATTACCAAAAAAATCATTTCATAGTTACTTATATTGGGACATGACCAATTCAAATCCACTAAACCTAACTAATCAATCTCTTACCAACCAATACCAAAGTAGAGGTTTATATAGCCTCTGGGAAAATGACATTATGTAATAACCCTATCTAGGCCTGAAATACATAAAATAAATCTAATCTAGTGTTTATTAAAGCTTATGGCACAAAGAGGATAATTAAATTTTTAATAAAACATGCAAAGAGAACTCTACTCAATTCAATGTAGAGATAAACTAAGCAAGGACTACATCATTCATATTGTTACTTTATACAATATCTATCTACCAAATGAAAGAGTAGAAGTTAAGAATACTTACCTTGAATTGAACTTGTCTTGCTTCAATCTTTCCTTTGGCCAATGATTCTTTGAAAGAGGTTGTTGTGACATTTATCAAGGATTACACTATAAAAATTAGATCTAGGCTAAAAGACTCCTACCTTAAATCCAAGACTTTCCCATAAGACAAGCTTTTTTCCTTCCAATGTAATAATTTAAGTAATGACTCCTCAAGTGTAGAAATATAAAAATTATGAGTTGTGAAAATGTGAAATTACATGTTCCTCTCTATTTGATTGAAGTGAAGGGGGGATTTATAGCCAAGGATTGACCCTAAACCTTCCGAGGAATTTATCCAACAAGATTGATTGGATCAATATTATTAGGTAGGAAACATAGTCATTAGGTCTTGAACTAGGTTAGTTGGGCCAACATAGATAGGTAGCATGCACTCAATCTCTAATAAGATCAACCTAGCTGACATAGTAATAAATTGAATAAAATGGGTGTATGCTTAGTCAAGATCTATTCAAGATGGTGAATTACTTAGAGGAGTGGATAAATGGGTTTTAGTTACTTAGTGAGTTGGATAAAATTAATTTTTAGTATTTTTAGGTAATGGTATAGGGACCAAAATTATTGCAAAGCACCAAAGATATACCCACACCTTTTCCCAATGAAAATTTTAAGGTGTGCACTTATAATATTGAAATTTGATAGGTTCTTTCAAGAGATAAAGTGACATCATATGATAAAGTTTAAACATATTGTGTGTATACACATTGCCTCTCCAATACCTATCACTCTAAAAATTAAAAAAAATGATCCTAATCACCACGATGTCCCTTATTTATCCAAACTATATAATAATGTGATCATGTGCCCACACATGAAGTAATGTCATATCACCAAGGTCCCTATCATGGACTTCTAAATAAAATGTTTGATTGGGAACTAAAACATTATTTTGTTTATAAAACTTATAATTGATTAGAAAGGTAAGGATGTTGTAGAGTTTACATTAAAACCAAATTAGAAAGTTTTTGTTTACATTTAAATAGTATAATGAAAGTATTTATTGAATTAAATTAAGCATATATAAGGGTGATTTGATTTAAAAATGTGTCCAATATGGGTTTTTAATACTTATGATTAACTTCCTACAACTTAGTGTATTTTTCATGTTAATAGTATAGTTTATTGGCATTTTTATTGACTAATGTATTAAATATTTCTTAGTTGGAATAAGTATAACTAAGACATACTTATAGAAATTATAATTGGAAATTGTAGTAAAGTGGTACTTATAATACTTCTAATTTACAAGTGTGACAAGGTGTGCCTATAATATCCATATTTGACTAAATATCTTAAAACTCATTTCATTAAATACCATAGTAAATTGGTGTTAACATGTTTATTTACCCCATTTGATATAGGATTTTTAAATTTCCATGTCATCTAATAAGTTAATCATTACTGTTAAACTAACATGCTTAGTAACTCCATGTGATAGAGGGTAATTTGTGCTTCACTTGACAAAAGAATCAATTTGATTAAATTTCTCATTCTCTTAATTTAATAGTTAGTTTAAATATCTAGAATTTTGCATTTGATAAATAGTTCAAATATTGTAAACTACTCATTTTATAGTTACATCAATTGTTTGATAGACAATTTTTAAATTTTGTAAATTAATCGTTTGATAGTTTAAATTCTTAGAAGTTTACATTTAATATATAGTTAAAATTATTAGATATTTTATTAGAGTATGTATTTCTCATGTTTACTAGGCTATAGCTAGGTATTTTATATTTTCCTAGTTTGTCTTATGTGAGGATTTATCCCACTTTGCTTAGTTAGTCTAGTTTCTATTTTTGCCTTGCCTATTTATGTAAGGACTTTTTTATAGTACTAGTATGTCTTATTATGAATAATATATGATCTAACCTGCTCTTACATATTATATCTATAGCTTATATTGTGATATTATTTGTTGTTAACTCTTGAAATATTGGATTCTTGGAATGTTTTTACCATTCCTAACATGGTACCAGAGCTTTAAGAGTTGTAACCATCCATTAGCTTGAAAATTTTTAGATAATTTTACTTCTATTTCCCTTGCCTAAGCTTCTACTTCCCTTGCCATTCATCCTTAGCATTTTATTCCTTTTCTAGATCTGGAATGATGTTGGAGAGTTTATAGAGAAATTAGAAGTTTGTTTATTTTTTCTCTCAGATAGCATCCCTTCTTCCTTAAACTAGGATTGGATATTCTAAGGAGAGGCATTGGTATTTCAAGTCCTTTATGGAACTTTGAGGCAAGGTGCACTTCTCTGTATTAGTGTGTTGGAAAGTATCAACATCCTTCTTTGGGTGAAGCATTGATTTCTCTCAAGGAGAAGGGATTGGAAGAGGAAGGTGGTTATCTTTTTCTACTTTGGGAGGAAGAGATGGTGTCACTTTTAGCCTACGGTCTGCATCTTTTTTTTTTATCTGGTTCTATGCATTAGTGTTTGGGGAGTTAGTGTGAGGTCTACATGCAAAAAGGGTCTACATAGGTGGCATTGGAGTATCTACACTCTACCTAGAGTTGTTTCCTAACTACGTCCTTCTCTTTGGAGGGACTTGAGTGCATTGGAAATAAGCTAGCATAGAGGCATTGGAATTATGTAGAGTCTACATGGAGTTATGTACTACATTAGCACTTTAGCATTTAAATCACCTATCATTTATCTTTCTATTATCCTTTTTTCTTGTAGGTCTATTTGGTGAGAATTTGGAGGTTAACATGGGAGTGATTTAGATCTATGTTGGTGTTTGAGATACTAGAGAGGAAGTCTTCCCATTTTTATCTACTACATGTCTATGTAAAAGGATCTAAGAGGTATTGGAACATTTTTTTAGATCTATGTTATTTCTTGAACTTTGGCATCCTTTTCTTCTACCTATGTGGAGAAGATTTAAGTGGCAGCTGATTTGGTAGAGGAGGCTTGAAGGTCTACATGTGGGAGGTCATATTCTATCTAATGTTATTTATCAATATTATGGTGCCTTAACATACCTGATCCAACATTTTATTGCACTCAACCAAAAATGCATTTGGTATCTCCTTCTTATTTTTATCCCTAGAGATTATTTGGCATCACCTACTTAGGGCATAGACACTTGTTCATCTAAAGACAATAGGTAGTCATTTTTTGTCCCCTTAAAATTAGTTATTCATTCATTTTTTATTAAGTTGTATTTTATTCCTTAAGAGGAAGTCAATTTTGATTACAAGCTCATAAGGGTCACCTAGATGATTAATTTTTCACTTTTATTATCTAAAATACATCCATGATATAATTCTAGTTCCAATAGGTTGTTGGAAGGCTATCTTTTTTTTTTGGTCACTGAAATTAGCTTATAGTGTAAATTTTAATGTTTTTGACCCATTTATGGGAATTTGTAAATCCCATAACATTTGAAATGTGACTCAAAATTGAGTTATATTGTTTATAAAAGTGTATGGTTTTCAATTCTATATCCATTAGTGTCCTTACTTTGTAAAAACACACTACTTTTATAAAGTGTCAAATTGCGGGGAGGAACGGGGAGGGTCCTTGTGATTAAATAACATGGATTCTACTTCTAGTATTAATCATTTTTATCCTTTGACTACACATGATTACCATACATGGAAACCTATAATATAAATAATAATAAAATTCAAAGGATTATGGTCCCTAGTGAATTTAGCACCAATGTAAGTTTGAAGAGTGTACGGGTTTGATAAGGACATATGTGAGTAATTATTTGTTATTTAATTTAGATGGGTGTGATACTCCATTTAAAATGTGGGATAAGCTAAAGGTTTTATTTGGGAAAGTAGATCACATGAGAGCCATGCATCTTGAAGTGGAGCTTACTTCATTCAATCCTGACGACTTTACCTATATTATAGATGACCTCACTAAGTTTAATCATTTGTTGACATAGTTGAAGGGGAGTGGATGAGATAATAAATATGAAGAGTGTGTGTTCTTGATTTTATCTAGGTTAAGTGGTCCATTCCAAATGTTTTCTTATACCTTTTTCTCTAGCATGGATGTCTTAGGTGTTGTATTCAAAATGCCTAATTTAGAGTTGTTTTATGAGAGACTTACTAGGGGGAATCCATATTGTCTCACCTTGAGTCTTTCATCTCTTAATAATCATTACAAATATCACATATTAAGATTAAGGAAAAAATAAAGAGTAATAATAATAACACTCCTCCATCTCAAAATGCACCTAAGACCAACACCAACACATCTAAACCTAAATCATCATCCAAATCCTAGAATAAGTCTTACCTATCTTGTTCCCATTATGGGGGGACTAGTCATGAATAGTCTAGGTGTTTTAAGAGAATGAAAGCTGTAAAGTATGACATTAAGAAACACAATATTTATATCTCTACTCCTTCTCCATCTCATGAGCATGGGAAATCACTTAATTTTTTTAAGAAATCACAGTCACCTATTTCAGATAATTGGGTTCTAGATTTTGGTGCTTCACACCACATGACTTCTTCTAAGGAGTCATTTGTATCTCTTGGCTTGAGTTATACTTCCAACATTGAGGTTGGAGATTATTATTTTATTTATGTTAAGGGAAAGGATGACATACAACTAGATGGTGGTCACATTAATGATACATTATGTGTTCCAGACATCACCACCAATCTACTTTTAGTTTATTAGATTTGTCATTCTAATCAAGTCAATATAATGACTTTCACACCATAGGGTGCTAAAGTTTGATATTTTTAAGAGACACACATACTTGTTTCATATGATGTTGTTGATCATAGATATTGACTCTATTACTTTGATGGTTTTTATGATACTCTTCCTCTAGGGACATGTTTGGTTTCTTATGCATATTGTAAGAGTAGGATTTAGCATGAGAGATTTGGGCATCTCAATTACAGATATTTGTAGGAATTGAGTGCTCATAGTATGGTAGAAGTTCTTCATATAGTTTTATGTCTTGATGGAGTTTTCCCAAGATAACATTAGGAAAACAACACCAATATTTTTTTCCTAAGGGTATGTCCAAGAGAGCTTTTTCACCACTTGAGCTTGTGTACAGTGATTTGATGGTATTTCCTTCTCCTTCTTTCAATGGAGCTAAGTATGCACTTAATTTCATTGATAATGTGTCAAGTTGTACTTGAGTTTATTTTCTCAAGTAAAAGATTGATGTTTTTGGTCACTTAAAAATATTTAAGGATTTGGTCAAGAAATAATATCATAGTTGCATCAAGAAGCTTTGTAAAAATAATGTGGGGAGTACTTTAGTCAAGAGTTCTCTAATTTTGGTCAACTCGTAGTATTGTTCACCAAAATTATATTGTACATACTCCATAGCATAATGGCTTGGCAGAATGGAAGGACCAAACTTTGAATTAGATGGCTAATTTCATGATGGATTCACAAGATTTACCTCATATTTATTAGGGAGAGGTAATTAATTGTGTAAACTACATTAAAAACCATACACCACTAATAGCAATTACGGATTTGAATCTAGAGGAGGATTGGTCTGAAACCAAGCCTAATGTCTCATTTTTTAGAGTCTTTGGGGTCCATGTTTGGGTGTTTGTACCAAAGAGTAAAAGGAAAGCATTTGATAAGAAGAGAAAACCTTTGATTTTTGTAGGGTATTATGAGGACATGAGAGCTTAATGTCTTTTAGATCTTGATACTCATGATGTTCATTTTCAAAAACATGTATAGTTTGATTATCACTTCACATCTCATGACTCTTCATATTATTCCATTCCTTATTCTTCTTCTTTTGATGATTCATCACCTCCTCTTGAGGATTCATTCTTTAAGGAGCTAGTTCAGGAGGTTCCTGAAGAGGTTATACAAGTTCAGGATCCTACTCACACTGATGTTACCACTATGTCATTGTGGGATCATAATATAGTTTTTAAGGTAATACCTTTCATACATGATCTTCTGCCCACTTGACATCATCATACACACTCTATAAGTACTATATATTTTTGTCAGGCATTCATTAGGGATTCATAATATTTTTCACAGGATCATGGGATATTGGAGTGGGATGATGTGATGATAGATGAGTATTCTTCTTTGATGAATAATCATACTTTGGATTTGGTATCTCTTCCTAAGTTAATAAAGTTGGTTATGTGAAATTGGATTTATCATACCAAGTATGTATCTAATGGGTCTATTGATAAGTATAAGGCACATCTTGTTTCAAATGAGTTTTCTTAAGTTGAAAGTATTGACTCCTCAAAGTCTTTTGCACCCATTACCAAGATGGATTATGTTCCCCTTGTAATTTATCTTTCTACATCACAAGGTTGGCCAATGTGTCATATGGATGTTAAGAGTGTCTTTTTGCATGGATATTTTCAAGAAGAAATATATATGGAATAGCCTATCAAGTTTTTTTATGATTCTTCTTATGTTTTTCAACTTCAAAGCTCTCTTTATGGTCTCAAATAGGCCCCTCAGTCTTGGTATGAGAAGATGGATTATTTTAATCTCTTTATTGGCTTTGTTCACTATCAATCTGATCCCACAATATATATCTACCATATTAGGGAATACATTCTTATATTGGTTTTGTATGTTGATGATATGTTTCTCACAAGTAGCTCATCTTCTCAAATTTAGGATATTCAATAGGAACTTTAGCACACTTTGATATGATAAATCTTGGTATTTTTTAATTATTCTTTCATTTACATATTTCACAGTTAGATATAGGGATTTATTTGTGTCAACATAAGTACACCCTTTATCTTATTTAGAATTTTGGCATGGTTGATTGCATGTTAAGTCCTCCTTTTCATTCTAAAGTGACTTTCCCTACCAATTATACTACTCCACTTTGTGATCCTACATTGTATTGGTAGATGCTTAGGATTCTTATGTATTTGAACCATACTCACCCTGATATTTCATTTGTAGTTGGGCTTGTATCTAAGTTTGCACATTCCCCTCATGATAATTATTTTCAGGATACCAAGAGGATTTTATGATATCTATGAGGCACTACTCATTTTGGATTACACTGTACCAAGGGTTCTACTTAGTTGCTTGGGTACAACGATTCAAATTGGGAATGTTCTCTTGATGACATGCATTCCAATTCTAGATACATATTTTTATCTTCATTCTTCACCTATTATTTAGTTGTGAAAGAAGTAGTAAGATACTACACTTTTCTATACAGAGGCTATGTAAAAGGCAATAGTTATAGTGATTTAATAGGTTATTTGGCTTCCCACATGATTCATCTATTATACTTTACTATGAAAACCAGAGTTAAATTCACATATCTTGCAACCCATTTGAGCATTAGTGGACCAAAAAATTAGCGTACAAGTCCACTTCATTCATCAACACATTCAAGATAAATTTCTTGCTTGGAGTATATTTTAACTCAGTAGTAGGTTGTAGACATCTTCACAAATCCTTTTACATCACCTCATTCCTTTTATTCACATGTCATGCTTGAGGTCATAATTTTTCCTTAGGGGTGTTCATAAGGACATATTCCTTCTTATTTTCATGGATACATATTGTTCATAAGTACCTTATCAGGCCTTGCTGTCAGAACTCATATTGTGGGTATTCCACTATTTCTTTTTTGGTTATTGTTATCCCCTACTTCAATTAAGTGGGATGTTAGAGTATGTATTTCTTATGTTTGATAGGCTACAACTAAGTATTTCATAGTTTTTCTAGTTTGTATTATGTGAGGATTTATCCCACATTACTTAGTTAGGCTAGTTTATAGTTTTACCTTTCCTATTTATGAAAGGACTTTTTATTGTACTATCATGTCTTATTTTAAATAATATATGATCTACCTTATTCTTACATATCATATATGCAGCTTCTATTGTGATGTTATTTGTTACTAACTCTTCAGATCTTAGATTCTTGGAATGCTTTTACCATTCCTAATAGATCTTATACTTCCATAATCCATACAAAAATAGATCTAAAGTTTTTGGAAATACTATTTCAAGTTTTTTGTCAACATTTTGGATTAGTAAAATAAGCATGCATTAGTTACAAAATATTTATATCTAAGTTCAAATGATATAAAGTATTTTTTTTAAGTTATAGTTTGTTTAAACCTCATTTGATATATAGTTCAAATGATAAGCATTATTTAATTGTAAGTAAATTAATTATTTCAAAGTTCACATTTTATGTTAGTTCAAATGTTAGTATCTCACTTGGTGCATAGTTCAAATATGTGAATGTGAAATTTGATATATGGAACAAGGGTTATTGTTTTCATTTTCAAAATGGATAAAATGTTTATATGGTCCCATCAAAGATAATATTAATTCAATCATCTTATGCAAAAATAACAAGAGAGCTCAAGGGTGCTTGATTCGAATGTTGCTTGAACTAAGTTTTTAGGTAGGTTTATATGATATAATTTTTTTAGTTTATATAATGTAATTGTATTATATAATTATGATAAATATATAATAAATTAAATTAAACTCCAAGCCAACAAGGATAAAGTCAATAAATATATACCTAGCTACTAATACATTAATACACTAGGGTTATTAAGTTGTGTTACCAACAAACCTAAACTAGGGTTTGAGACAATAACATTGATGTTGGAATTCCTTTCATTTGGATTTATTATGTTACCCTTGTTGTGAAAATTTGTATGACCTCCAATAGTGGTCTAAACTTATGCACCATTAGAATGGGTATTTTTTGTTAATGCATTTGAATTCATTTTATTATGTGAAGATAAAAAGTGAAAGCCTTGATCTTGTGTTCAAATGATTGGTAGTGAAAATAATATTTATAATACTAATGGTCCATAAAATGTTAAAAAGGAAAGGGAGGACCTATGAATTCTTCCCAAATTAGTACCTTAAGGGTTGACTATTTAGGAAAAAAATTACACCCATGGGGACTAGACAAGATAAGAGTTTTATAGTAGGAGGATTCCTTGTGTAAAATAGTAATCTCATTTTGATGGTAATCAAAATGAAACAAGAAATGATTTTTTTATATTGAAAAATGACATAGATAGATTCATCTCATCTATCAAAAAATTTATTGTCTTAGGACATAACTTTATTTTTATTTATGAACATACTTTTTCATTTACAATTCATACCAATTATTATTAGAGGTTCCTATAGAACCCATTAGAACATGTTAATGTGTTGATTATTATGCAAAGTAGGAACATAATTATAATGTAGACATAGTTTCACATTGAACAAATCTATTATTTAGTTAAATATGGTGTATTTATGCAATATAACACAATATTGATAGATATAAAACATACATTATTATTCTACATGACTAAAAAAATTTATATAAAAAAGAGCTTTCACTACGCACATAAAAATTATAAAAAAAACATTTGGGAAAAACCATTAAAAACTCTATATTAATCTCTATCACATCAAAAATCTTTTACATTAAAAATGAACACTATATATAGATATTTTATAAGGTATTGTTTCTTCATATTCTAGCCTTTCGATACAAAAAAAATAATGACTCTTGGAATTATGAATACTCTTGACACATTTTCAAGTATTGAATACATATAAAAAGAGATATAAAAGACAAAATAGTTAGTCGTACATTTTTCCACCAATGACACTATATGATTTTATATCCATGTTTATTACCAACACTTTCCTAGACTTAAATAGTTATCTCTTCCCTAGATAAATTTGTAAGAAGCATGCCATGTGCTAAAGTTGAAAACTCTACATGTTCTGAAGAACTAGACTAGAACCATAAGTTGTGGTAATAACTCAAGGTGATTTTTATTGGTTTTAACCTCTTACACACTACTCATCCACATTTTTGGGTTTTTAAAAAGGATCATACTAATCTACCACCCTTTCAAATATTCAATCAATTAACATAACCATGTGGTCACCCTTTACAGATTTTCAACCAACCTCACCCTACTCCTAATGTTAAAGGCCTTCCTAATAAAAAATTATTAAAAAAATGCAACACTGGAGTGTGTATAGTACCTAAAATGAAGGTGTAAATATGGATTACATTGGTTGAGCTAGAGGAAACTACAAGGATGGTTCTACTTGAGATGCTGAAGAAAAAATTATTGATATAAAATCTAGTGGTGGAAACAGTTGTTATCATTGAGGCACAAGTTGCATATCTATAATAAAATTTTTATGATAGATCTTTAAATGGATTAGATTTATATTAATTAATTTAGGCTCATGTATGATCTCTATTATATATCTATCCAAATGAGACATGTCCATTTTGAATATTTTCCAATTTATGATAGCTTCTCTGAGCATATTAATTCCAGTGTGTAACATCACTTGGAACACAATAAAACTCTATATATCATCATATTTTGTTATTGGGAGCATAGTCCTTACATTAGATACTTTTATTTGAATTTCTTGGGATAACTCCTTTAGCTTATCTATGTGCCTTTGCATTTGAATACCAACAAATGTATTTTTTAACATTTTTTTTTCAAGTCTACATCTTATGCATGACACCATCTATAAATTTAAGTGATTACTATAGTGTGATGTCTAGTGCATACAATGTAACATAATTTTATTCCATGGAATATTTATATTTATCATCCTTTGTGTAATCTATTTTAGCCTTCACCCATGTGTTATATAATTGTTGCTTCTAGTCGAGCATGTTTGGAGATATTTTGTGAGCTTTATTCATAACAATGTCAAAGACTTTATCATATTCCTCAAAGACATAAAAAATAGCCATTGTTTTCGCCTTTATATTCTACCCTTTCATACAATTCTTTTGTATCTTTTTCATAACAAGATAATATTTTGCGAGTTGTGAAAGTAGGGTTATGAATTGCTTGTCCTTTGACATTGCTTGGTCAACTAGAACTTGAGTGACCATGTATAATAAATCAACTCATCACATTTATTTATTTTTATGTGTAGGTCTACATTATCCTCCATGATTTGTAACACCTCTTTTTCCAAGGTGGATGCCTAATGCACGATGGATTTCTTAAAGATAATTTCTCCCTCAATTTGCTTGGATAGAACTAGTTGTGAAACATCAAGTGATGCTTATTACACCATTATAGATACATAAAAATTCAAATTCATAGTTATCATAGGTTCCTTATTGATATTTTTGATGAATATATAATTTTTTATGCAACAAGAGAGGGTGCAGGGATATCCCATAACCATTGGTTAGAGATTTGGGGCCTATGTTGAGATTCCTCCTCCTTCACACCCCCTGAGTAGAATATGATCCATAATATGTAGATTATAGTTGTTGGGTCTTGGGTATCCTTACCATATTGGTGTTATATTATTCTTATTTTTTTATTCCTTTTTTTCAAACTTTGTGCTTATTATTGCCTTGGCTTTGGCATCTACCTCTTCCTTGACTTTAGCATCTTCCTTTGCCTTGGATTTGACATCTACCTCTACCTTGTTCTTGACCTCTTGCTCATGTACTTAATTTTTCACTTGCTCTTCCTAAGTGTGCATCACTTCTTTTTCCTTTTCCTCTTTGTGTTCCTTTTTTGTTTCCTCAAGTTCATTTTTATTCTTTAATGTTGCCTACACTTCTTGATTTTTTTGTTCTTGTTATTGTTTTTAAAACTTCTTCCTCCTATTTATTTTTATCCTCTACTTCCTTGACCATTTTTTTTCTACCTTAGATTCCTTTGTATTTTCTATAATTTCCTACTCTTGATTATTTCACTTCTCCACATCTTTGATAGGTTTGTGTTTCTTCTCTTCCTTATTCTTCCTCTTCACCTTTTGTGTCTTCTTCATAGCAACATTTTATGTCTCTTTTCTTTTTATTAATTTATGGTAACTTATTATTGTTTTGTGATATAACTTGTTATATAGCTACTCGAGTTATGGTTGATTTATCTCTTCAATATCCTATTTAATCATTAGTGAATCAAACATTGAGACTAATTATGAATCAAATTATGAGGTTGATTTAATTACAGTTATTTTTAATATGGATGATTTTTGTATATAATATGGTGGAGGTTTCTAAGTCTTCTTCAATTTATTTTAATATTATACCATCTCTTGAGGTTGTTTCTTATGTCCTTAGGCTTGTTGCATTTTAATTTCCTCAAGTGGATTTTTAAAGGAAACCATCCACTCCTTGATCTTTGAGGACACTCTAGACACAAAATAGGTCCTTTGCTTGAGCACCAAAAATGTTTGTCGGATTTCCTATAGAGGTAAGTCCTATCCCAATGCACTAAAATATCCTTTACTTAGATCCACATGAAATATATCATCTTACATATGTTTGTGCACTATATCCTACCCAATAGTATCTACTACTATATATTAAAGAGATTGGGCGATATCAACCCATAAGTCTTGTCTCACCCGGGTCCACACTTAGTATTTTTTTACTAACTTCCAAAATAAATATATTTTTATTCTTATCCATTATATAATTTATTTCCTATATTTGTTAGCATTGGCTACAAAACATCCTCTTGATTAGTGCCTAGATCTATAAGATTGCATTTTGTAGCAATTTTTGGGACATGCTTATTATCCAGCCAAGATTTGGTGTTCAATGTCTTCTTATTTCATGGAAGTGGTGAGTTTCATTGTGTTGGTTTATTATAATTTCCCATATTAATATTTGAGGAAGTTATTCCTATTTATAATGGTGGTTGTGCTTGTGTTTGGGATTATTTAGGTAAGGGATACTATGAAACTAGAGGCATAGGTCAGAAGGGTTTCACTATTCTAGAAGCCAGGGCTTAGTATTTTAATAATTTTCCTTGACATCCAACATGGTAATGAATAAGGGAAGTGAAGTGGTTGTTACCTTAGGTAGTTTATGGACTCTCATTTAAATCCCATCATGCAGACTTATGATAGATGCATATCATCTAAGATAATGTAGAATGTTCTTGGGTATCCTATAATACAAAATGATTAGGGATTGGATATTAACCCATCATTAGCTAAACCTATATAATTGACTTTATTATTTCCCTATCTTCTTCTATGTAAGTTTGGTATATGTAGTCATAAGATAAAACTATTCATATGGGTTGTCTAGACCTTCTTGTGACTTCCACTGCATAAAAAAGAGTAATATGACCAAAAATTGGTATGGGAACACATGTGATGTTCTAATTAGGACCATATAAATATTATTTGTGATCTCAAAATCTAAAAACTTGGGCCAATTAAAGTTTTGATGTAGCCAGATCATTCAATAGGAAATTTCAATGACCCTTTTTGTTTCATGTCATGTACTTTTGGTGGTATCTCATAAATTTTTGATAATGTATTAATATATAATATGCATATAAATGTCCTCCTTCATATTGATATGGATCCCCTTAGATTCCATGTTATACTTATCCTTTACACCAGAATGAATTGGGGGACCTTGGTTTTTAGGGTAGAAAATTTTTCCCCATGGTAGGGAGTCCTATTGCTCATGCCATGGTTACAAGGGTGATGAAAATAGTGACATCCTATGAGATACGGATCACACCATCATAATATATATTGAGGAGTGGAATAATCACCTCATTCAACTACCCAAAGATAGGAATATTGATTATTCACTTTGTATTGGAGCCTCATAGATGGTTTTGGAGTGTTAGGGCTCATGCTTACGCTTATCCTAATTGACCATGGCTAAATAAATTAAACTTTAAAGTGTAAATGAATTTTAAGGAGTCTGTATTATGGTATGTAGTTTATTTGAGTGATAGACTAATCCCTATTTATTCCTTTTATGCATCTATGAGGAGGATTAATATATGTGCATGATCCATGTTCTCAAATATAATCATATTTTAATTTATTTGGTTGTAGCAATGGTGGGAATGAATTTATGCACAATTGAATGAACTAGACTCAAATCATAGATTTATCTTCTTTACAACTTTGTGTAATGTCCTTGTGTTATTTTCTCCCTAGTTATATAGTTTTTACCACTTTAATCCATCTGATAGAATGATTTTAATGTGTTGAGTTGGTTTTACATGATTTCTTATGGTAAATTGATGTCAACCAATTTTTTTTGATTTGATGTTTGATATTATCTTTTTATAAACATTGATTCATTCGGTGTTACTTTTTAATATGATGCACTAGCTTCTCAATGATTCCCTTTCCTTTATTGTACATCCTTTAATTCTGACATTTAATTTGCTTGAAAGGATATAATATTTCAACTATATCATCAATAATTATTTATGAATGACCATTGATTCTCATTTATTTGTATCTTAGTTGTTAGTGCCTTGTTCCTAGACATACTTGATGATCCATGTGGACACTTAATTTTAACCACATATGTGTTTAAATTGCATTCATAATTACTCTCTTTAATCTCATCCAAGTTCAAATAGCAATCTCTAACTAAACCTAATTTATCCACATAACTACTAATTTAAACCAAGATCATGATGATACATCCTTGATTGGTGAAATGGATTCTATTGAATCATTATCTTATCAAGTGCATCCTAAATTATATCATCCCTTTGCAAATGTTTTCAAAAGGAAATTAAGTGAATAATTGATTGATAATTAGAAACATTAAAAAACCATAATTCTTATAATTATTAATTAATCCCACTTAATCAATTCTAATTATTCCTCTAAAAGTAAAATCAATGGATTTGAATTATCCTATTTTCCTAAAATTAAAATTATAATATTGCCTCACCCAATATGACATCTTTAAGTAAAAGATCTTAAAATATCTTACACCCATCTTACACACTCCTCTTACACCATATTACACAACTAAAAGGACAAATAACTACACTTTTTTCCAATGTGCCTTCCATACTCTAAAAAGGTATTAAATGGCCTATCTTACACACTCCATGTGTGTAATCATGCATTTGAGGATTGATCCTCAACCCTCCATTTTAAGATGAGATGAACGGTCTATAATAGTTTAGGAGATATATAAATATAACCCTCACACCTCTTATTTCATCAAAATTCCTAATGTAGACTCACTCTATTGGATTATTTTAAGAAGCTTCATAAAATCTATTTTGCCAAGCTAAGACCAAGTTTAGACAAGGAGAGGTGCTTCCCATAGTAAGGATCAACCATCGATGAATAATTCTACATCTACAAGCTGAGCTCAACCTCTTTAGATTGATTTTCAAGCATATGACTTCTACATCTTGAAGGGAGGGATAAATATTTGGGTTTATCTTCAAATATTGCATGAATTAAGTTTGAAAAGTTATGTCTTCAAGTTGTTTTAAATTTCTTCACTAAAAATTGGTTAATCTCTCTTAGATTCCTAATATACATAATGGCATGCTCGGTGGGACCTCTTGAAGGATTGGATGCATCCTAAAACTTATTTTATATCATTAGCATTCTTCTAATTACCATAATTAACCTAGTAACTAGCTAAATTCAACTCTTTTTCTTTTGAGTTTTGTTCAAACTCATTGCAGGTGTAAATGACAAACTCATCTTGATAAATAGTGAATTCAACCCCTTAAACAATGAACTTGACATGTTAATCAATTAATTTTCATGTTTAATATTTTTTTTATGTTCTATTTGTCGGTATAAATGGTGAAATCACCCTGTAAAATAGTGAAATCAAATCAAAATAGCAAAATCACTCTAGTGTAAACAATAAAATTTCCCTATAGAATGACAAGATCATAGATAACATAATCTAAATTGTCACCAAAATAATTAAATCACATTTATGCATTTTAATTAGAAAAAAATGATAGGTGTAAATGGTGAAATCACCCTACAAAATGGTGAAATTGCATCAAAACAATGAAACTATTTTGGTATAAATGGTGAAACTGCCTTTCCAAATGGTGGGATCATAGACAAAATCAATGAAATCATGATCAAAATGATGAAATCACATCAAAAAAATGAAATCATAATGGTAACTGGTGAATTTAAATTTTGATACTTCCTATTTTATTCTTATGTAGGTTTTGAATGTGCAAAATTTCTTAGAATTAGCAAAATTGATCAAAACCATGGGATCACCTTGATAAATGGCAAAATCATTTTTAAAAAAAAATTGAGGCTCAAGCAAACCAAACTTCAAGTTCCTTTTCGACTCAAAACCACTTTAATCAAACTTATAATATATTTGTGTTATAGAACCTTAGCCAAAGAGTGTTATTTTGAGTCAAACACATCAATTTTACTTCATATTTTGATTTGGGCATTAAAACTAATTCACATTTAAATTTGGGTTTTTAAAAAATTGTTCATTTTCATTTTATTTAGTTTCTTTAAATATTTTTTCCTACTTGATTGTCTTGTGGGGTTCTTTTTGAACATATGCTCTCCCATTTTTGGGTGACTCAAAAATGCAAAATTTCCTATATACCTTTACCTTATTTTTAATTTGACATTGTGGGGTGGATCTCATCACCTTCCTGCAAGTTTTTATGGGTGAACTAACCTAGGAAGTGACATCATAGCATTGTACCGAACCCTATTTATCTAGTGGGATTTAAAATTTAAGGAACATTACCATCATGAAGACCTAGCTTTACCTTTACACAAATACATGTTAGGAAAGTAACCCTAGGGATTTATTTCCAATATCCTAGGTCAATGTGTGGTATCCTCAAAGGATCAATATTTTATATGATATTAAACTTCTTTATTGATGTATTTGTGCCCATGTAGTTTGAGGCTTATAGGGACCATATAGATGACCCAAGTAAAATTATAAATAAACCCTAAATATGATAGCACTTAACTGAAACCCTTGAAATTGAAGTGGTTGTAATGGTAAAAGACCCTATTGATAAAACCCCAATATTTGATTGCTTCTTAGATGCCTCTTTTCCCACCAAGAATTTATTGATATAAGGGTGAAATAATAATATCCCTAAAGATTTCCTTAATCATACGAACAATGAGAGAGAAGGGGGAGATTCAAAACCCTACCAATAATTAAAATAATTTATTTAATGAATACTTAAATTTTATAATCCTCTCTCAAAGAAAATGTTTCAAATAATTTAATGGATGTGATGCAAACTCGTGTAAGTTATTAAATTGTCTTATAATACTTGTGTGTTGTTGCTTGATTATTGTGTCAAACCTTATTTATATTTAAGGCTAAATTAAACCAACCAAGTCTTATAATAAACCCTTTTTATACACATATAATGAGCCATTACTCTACCAAAATTCTAAGTCAAACCAAAGGGACATGTTAAAACTTGGTCTTAATATGTATCTTTCTTGTCCAAACCATGTTGTTAGGTTGCTTAATTTGAAACCAAAAGTCTTATTCTTTTCCAAATTACCATTTTAAACCAAGCCAACCTTATTTTCAAGGTCAAACCAAGTATACATTCCAAGTGTAAATTTCCAATACCATTTCTAAGACCAAAATCCAATTCTAGTCCAATTGTGCCAAGACAAATTCCTTTTAGAAGTTAAGAGTTTGGAACCTAATTCAAAACTTAATTTACCATTTTCCACGAGGACCAATTATTATGCTAACCTTTACTTTTCCAAAATTTTATATAGTGTCTCAAATAGTTCAAGTCTCCTTTCATTATTCACCAAGCCAAGTTTCTAATATTAAGACCTTTTAAAGCTATGTCAAATAGTGACAAAACATTTCCTAAGTCTAAAAAGTGAGGATTCATCTTTGAATCCATTGTGACCAAAACTTGTGGATTTATCCTTTGACAATAACATTTGAGATGTTTACACTGATAAACTAATTTCTAAGTGAAATTCCAAGGGAAGTCACGTACCAGGTCAAAACATAATTCTATGAATTCAAGACCTTTTCAAGATGAAGATTATAAACTTAGACATGCCTAAGTACATATATAACGGGTTTGTTTACAACACCTCACTTTTTGATGGGGTAGTTTATAATCTATATGGGTAAGATCAATACATAAATGATGAATAAAATTGGAAATACATTGTTTATGCACCATCTAATGTTGAAATTGAAAAACATAACCCATACCTTTCAATTATCTCACCTAATGTTGAACAAGGACAATACGAACCATATCTTTCACATGTGCCTTTTGAGATAGAGCATAAACTTAATCTGGCATACGTTATCAATGCACTAACAAGTGATGAATATTGAGAAGACCAGTTCAATAAAAAACTATTTGATAAAAAAGATGAACATCCTGTTAGGATTGTTGGAGATGGGTGAAAATTTTCCACCTCATTTTCTCATATGGGATTCACATTATTTAGTTAGTGCACTTAAAAAAAAACCTCTCACATTAATCTGAAACCAATTTGCCTCTATCCAAGACCAAGCTTTCAATTAAGCCCTAGTTATATCAGATAAAGGAAAGGGTCAACTAGTTGACCCTCCCACACAAAGCCAACTTACTGCTTCACAAATAAAACAAGCTAATTTTGTTATACCTTCCTTAGATAATTCTTTGGCCACATAAAAAGTGAAAAATTGCATGTTATTATAGTAAAATCCTCCAACATAATAACCATTGGATTTGTCTAAATATCCCATTTATAATTTAAACCCATTTTTTAGTAAAACATTAATTATGGATATGTTTAACATACCCAAAGCTAAAACCAATTTAGTAACCAATAAATAGTCAAATATCATTGTATATCCTACCCAACATTTGTTGGATAACTCTCAAATAACATATTTCAACCCACATCAAGTACCATTCAAACACAAAAAAATGTTATTCCATCATCTCCATGCCTCACTCCTTCCAAAATTCCAAGTACATTATAACAATAAGTTGCAAACCTATTTGAGTCATAACAACATGTTGTAAATCCCCCACTTCAACTAGTGGTGACTAATCCCCCATCTCAATAAGTGGCGACTAATGTTCCGTTCTAACAAGTTCTGATCAATTCCTAGCCAACATTATCTAACCAATAATGTGTCCTATTAGTCAACCAATTACCACTTTTATCCAACAAGAATCCTCTTAAATCTAATAATATGTGTTATTTAATCAACAACAAGTTCCTTTTACACAATAAATTCTTAGGAATCAACAATGGGTTACCCTTCAATCCCAACAAGTTATGTTGAATGCCCAATAAAAAAATCATCCATTTAGGCCTTAGTTCCATCCAAATCAATGTCATACCCAATAGAAAATGCAGTAACAATAAAAAGTCCTATACCAATAATACACTTTTACTCAAAGTGTGAATAGTCTTGGTAGAATAGCCACATTCACATTCCTCAATATTTTATACCACCTATTTATCCAAGTAAAAGCATTATACCTTTAAATACCCAAAAACCAACCCACTTCCTCTCATTTTGATCCTACCTTTTAGGATTTACAAGAGGTCAAAGATGTATTTTTTATCATTCAGGTAATAAATAAGAGTAAGAAGTTTAAATTGGATGACATGTGCTACTATCATTTTGAAATGAGCTATCTTCAAATAATTTTTCCATGTAAAAAAATAAATTTTGAGATGAAAAATTTTTGAAAATACCAAGGAAAAGGTGATCATAAGGAAAATCTAAAATAATTATTCGTTTCATATTAAGAATTTGAGTATATCCCTATATACCTACTTCACTTTTTCCTCACAGTTTGGCAAGACATACTTTAGAATGGTTTGTTAGTCTACTCAAGAATGAGATGGATAACTTTGATGACTTGTCAGAAAGATTCATACAGCATTTCTCATTTATCATAAAACACAAGCTAACTATGGTTGACCTATGTCAAACTAAACAAAGAATAGGAGAAAGCTTTGCCAATTATTTAAAATAATGACGCTCCTTAGCTACCCAAAGCCTACATAATCTCCCTGAAAAATAATTGGTCATAACATTCATTATAAATCTTTATTTTTATGTCACTCATAACCTCAAAAAAAAAATTAACATAATTTAATTAGTTATTACCAAGGGGATATATATTGAACAAACCTTCATCAATAAAGGGATAGTCAAGCTTTATTCTCAAAACCAAACCTAGAACAAGGCTCAAGCATAAATTCATGTGCAAATGCAATCAAGTACATTATAAAAGCCTAAACCATTAAATATAAATAGGAATGTTATAAGATATGGGGTGACTAAATCACATCATGTACAAATGGTGCAACTACTACCTTTTTATGTAAACCCATCTAGTCAACCTTTTGATTTACAAAGGTTGCCTCCAAGAAGAGGTCATTATCATAACATATTTTTCAATAATCTCAAAGAACCCATTGAGATGGTTTTCTAAAATATAGTTACTACCATCATTATTTTTTACCCTATACCAAAACCATTTCCCAAAAACTATCCTAAGAAAGACTTTTGTGACTAGCATCAGGTTAAAGGCCATTCCATTCATAGATGGTGCAAATTCTCCATCTTATTCAATATGTTTTAAAAGTGGATAAATATCATTGGATAATGTTGTTATGATATATAATCAAGAGTTTGGTATATATCAAAACCCACTACCATAGCATAATGCCAATAATCAAAATTAGAATAGACCTCCTCATTATAAATAATAAAAATAAATAAAACCAATATCAAGATCAATATACCCATTCCAATCAAGTCAATTATATAAGTTCCCCTTATGACTAAAATGTTTTAATTCACATCACTATGGGATATGTTGTTACCATTAACATCAATCCTAAACTAGTTGTTAATAATACTCGAAGACCTCCACCATCCATTTTAGGATCTCCACCTCCATTTGCTTTTAATACTCCTTTGGTTTATAATTACCCAAATTCTAATTAATAGCCAAGAGTTATGATTTCAAGCCTTTATACCCCTTATTATAATTATATAAACCCATTTTTGACTCAATATTGCATAATCATAACTCAATGCTCAAAGGTTACCATTCAAGGTCCATACCTTCGTCTTTAAAAAAATCCCATTCAAGGTCTTCCACCTCAAAAAACTAAACCAGTTAACCCTATTAAGGACAATCCTTATGAAATTATGGAACAATTACAAAACACACCTTTATAAATTTATGTTTTATATCTTTTTCATACATCAAATATCCATAAATACATATTGAATGAGATTTTAAGCCTATCCAATATTCTAAGTTACATCACACTTGATAAATTCCAAACACTTGTCATTTATCTAGTTTCATCCCAACAATTCACCTTTGATCAAATGGATATGTCATCCCTTGAAACTTTTCACAACAACTTAATTTACATATAATCAATCATTTCCTATCATAATGTTAAACGAGTCCTCATAGACAATGGTTCAGGACTAAATATTGTAACTTTGAAGATAGTTAAAAACTTGGGATACACATCAGCAAATATTTTTCTATATACCATTACCATTAAAGCTTTGTGATAATGACGAATGATAATATCAAGCTACCATTTATTTAATTTTTATCATTGAGCCTCTCGCCCATGATACTATGTACCATTTTATTGATTTATAACTATCATATAATTTGCTCCTTGGGTGACCACAGATTCATGAGGGGTTTGTTATACCATCTAACCTTCATTAATGTATCAATATTCCCCATTATGTGTTACAAGTTACCATTCCTAGTTACTTTTAACCATATCAATTCTATAAACATTTTTTAAGTAGAATGTGAAAGTTATAACTAATGCTTCAGCATAGAGCCTGTTCCCAAAAAAGAAAAGGAGATAGCTGATCAACCACCTAAATCTCATTATGTGGATTCAATTAATATTAAATTCACTTCATCTACCTTTCCTATTGTAATAACTAATCATTTCACTATTTAATAAAATGACCTTGGGGAATAAAAAATTGGAAATGTATTTCTTTTATCCAAATTTCCTAAGACTCCTAAAGCATATGTGATGCAAGATTATCTAGTACACAAACAACATTTTTAGTTGTTGAAGACTCATAAGCTAGTTAGTGGTCATCGTTGATCTATTTTTGGATGTAAGTGTGTGTGAAGGATCCTCTAGGGTTAATTTTTTGTCTTAGAGTCATCATGAGTCATAAGGAGTGTGTTTTATATGAACATAGAGTTTTCCCACTAAAAGTGATAATTTTAATATTTAAAATTGTAAAAGACCTAGTGAGGATGGTAATTAGTGTTTCAAGTAGTGTATAGAGGTAAAATGAAAAAGTAAGGTCCTAGGGTCATAAGAGTATAATTTTATGTCAAAGACATAAGTTATTTGTGAGTTTGTCTAATAATGTGATATGTAGGTGACTACATATAAGTGCCAAGTCATGAGGAAAAGGTGGTGGAATCATTTTATTTTGTAACCACCAAAACTAATATAGATAGGGAATGAGAATAGGAGTTGTATAATATAATATAGTAGGAGGAAGAGGATATAGGAGAGATATCCAAGAAGGATAGAGATGAAACAAAGACAATATGTCTTTATACTCTCCAGGAAGATGGCAGAGTCCAAGAATGGATTGTATATGTAATAGTTGATGATTTATATGAATAAAAAAGAGTTATTTGTTGTTTTTACTCTTCCATGAAAAGTATATAATTTTTTATTATTCATATGTTTCTTTTAAAATCCCTTTATTCTATGAGTATATCAGTATTTTTGTTGTTTACATGTTTGAGTAAAAGATTGTAGGGTTATAGTCAAGAAAAGGAGGATTTAGGTGGTTTTTCAAGAATGTTAAGCCAGGAAATTCAATAGTACACAAACTCTAAAGATATTGAATCATGTATACCTTATGGTGATTTCATTTAGTGTTTAGAGTGAAAAAAAACACATTTAAAATACATTTTGTCCTAAAACCCTATTACATGTATGTGGCAGTCAAGAACAAAGTGTCTTAATGTTTCTTGAAGTATTTGTATCAAGAGAATAATTATTATAATTTAGATGATATTTAGGTATAATATTATTGGTGAAATATTATATTATATTTTTTTAATTCAATTTTAATGGCAAAGTTACAATGCATAGTCCACATGTGAGAAGGAACCCTATTTTCACAGTTAGAAACCTTAATTGCACAGTCAAATGCCAAGGAAGGAGTATGTGTGTTGAGAAAGTGAGTGGTTATTGAGTTGGGTAGAGTATTGATACATTTTTAAGGATAAAATGATTTTAAAATATCCATTTTAGAGTCTATGAACTTCTTTGGAATGCAAAGAAAATACTAAAACCCTTACATAGTCCTTCATGAGGACTCATAATTCTGAGTTTTGCTTATTGTAAGCCACAACAAGATTGATCAAGGATCCTTATCCATTTATAAATGTGTAAATTTTTAATAAATAAATTTGGAAGTTCTTATTTTAGTTTAAAATGAGATAAAACTAAAAATATGGTGTTTTTACCTCTCTCAGCCTACATAGTCAACCCCATTAGCCTGGCTAGGGTTTTGGAATAAAAACCCCAATATGTTTTATTCTAAATATAGAAACAAGATGAAACTTTTTAAACATGTGTATTTTTCCATGAGAAAAGGGATTTGAGAGGTTTTGATTGAGTACCATATTCTTTGGTATGGATTTGAAGTTTGAGTAAGTGCAAGAAGGGCTAGAAGGCCTAATTGGAAAGGTGGTTATAAAGGAAGGAATATATACACAAGGAGTTAGGCTATGAAACTTAATGGGAAGTAGTAAGGAGATAGAGGTTACCATAACATGGGATTATATCTTATTTAAGATTGAAATGATGTTTTAACTCAGGGAATTTGTGAAAAATAAGGTTACAAGCAATTAGGCTTACTATTAAAATTAAGGTGTGTAAGTGGATTTTAGAGAGTGATTGAGAGGTTAAAGGGGTTAAATAATTTTTTTATGATCATAACTCATCCAAGGTGGAAATATTGTAGTCATGAGATCAATAACAAGATTTGATATTTGAGACTTAAGTTGTGAACTTATGTGGAGCTAGTGAGTGAGTCCAGTGAAAGGAGATTAATCAATAAATGGAATGAGATAAGTGGATGAATGAGAGATACATGACATTTTTAAATAAAATTAAGCATGATTCAAATTTTCTTGGTAAACCATGTCATTAAAGTGGAGGCTATAAAACCTAAAGAGAATTTGAAGGACTCTTGATCAAAATTGAAGCTTGTAAACAAAGCAAAACATCTTGAGTTGATTCAAGCCAAGTTAAAAGCTGAGGATGGTGAAGTTTATGTTTTCCTCATAACCCTATGCATCATTAGGTATCAGATAAAGGTAATATCTTGGTTCAATTTTATTTTGAATTATTAAATATTATTAATTTGAAATTGGCAAAGAACGTTATGAAGATTGTATGAGATGAGATTGCAGAGGTATTATTAGAAAAGAGTGTTATGTAGTTATTAATTATTGAGGATATTATAGATAAATTTAATATTGGTGAAGAGAGAGAAGCTAAATCCTCTAAGTCTAATGTGAAGGACTTAAAACTAGTTAAAAGAGATTTAGGGAAGATAGAGTGGACAAAGCATTGAAGCTCAAGAGAGACAAAATGAAGACTCCAAGTGAGAGTCAAGAGAGATAAGAGAACTCATAGAAAAAGGAATATAGAAAGAGATTAAGATCAAAAATAGGCTTAAGAGGAAATTAGGTAATCTTGCTAAGAGATAGGTCTAATTATGCCTATAAATTTAAGTAAAAGAGGGAAGATAGATGTAGAAGAAGAAGTGAAAGAGATGAGAAAAGAATTGGGGAAACGTTTTTAGAAGATAGATCTCATGGTGAAGCTCATGAAGGATAAAAAAAATTAAAGAAGAAAGTGAAGTGGTTAATAGATCTACTTATGAGAGAGGAAAGGCATACTATGAATGTCTTAGGGAAAGAAAAGAACAAAGAGGGCAAAACCCATATAATTATGAAAGATGAAGATTTGAAAAGAGAGAAACATGATAGAGAAGTTGAAAAAAGAGTCCTCATTGAGGAAAACATGGAGAGATAAGTGCCAAGAAAATCACTTGAAGGAGAAGACAAGAAAAAGAGGGTAATGTCCAAGAAAGAGGCATTCATGGAGATAATGTGGTATTTTTTTAATTATTCTAACATTACATTTGAGTGTGTGTATATAGGTGTAAATAAAAGTTTGATGAAGGTAAATAATGAGGCCTTAAAGTTTATGAGAAATGGGTCAAGTGAAGCACCCATCAAGATGAATGAATGTGACAAAGGAAAACAATAGGTTGTAGAATACAACATAAACAAGATTGAATAATCTCAACATGGTAAAGATGAGATACAATAGGAGTTCCATGATGCTTTGACAAGTATTGAGTTGAAGCAAGAGAGGAATTTCATAAGGAAGACATGATGCAAACCATGAAGACATGAGAGAAAATATAGCCTTTCAACAAAATTTTAATGAGTTAAATGAATGTTTAGGACTTTCATTTTATTATGCATATGAAAATAAAGAAAATAAAATACAAATTGGCAAAGTGAAGATAAAAATACATCCCTTAAGAAGAGTAAAAGAGCATGGGTATGCAGTGCCTAAGTGGCTCAAGGCATCAATCGGTGAGAAGAAAAATTTAAACCTCAAGAAAGAGGTCATTCATGTCAAGAATATAGGTGGAACACAAGAGTAAAAAATGAGAAAATAAATAAATAAATAAATAGTAGGTTAAATCAAGTTAACATGATAGGTTATCAAACAAAGAAGCATGAAGAAGATGAGACAAGAAGCAAAATTTAGTTTAAGAATGTGTAAGGTAAGAAATGGGTTATGAAGAGAATGGAAAGGGTGAAAAAAGAAAGTTTCAAAGTTACACTCAAATAAATCATTAAGATAGAATAAAATTTCAAGTTTAAGAAGAAAATACAAGACATGGTGGGGGCAAAAAAAGATAAAGGGATGAAGATTTAGTTGGGTAGCCAAATGATGAAATAAGGTGAAGAGTGTGAAGAGTGCACAAACCAATGGAAATGTAAGAAAGTGATTGATGATAGGTATGATAATTAATTATTTTGAATTAATGAGTGTGTTAATGGAAATATAATACAAAGTATGGAAAATAAAGTCAATAATCATAAGTGGGCAGTAAGGTGAGAGTTCAAAATCAAATAGAGATGAGGTATTAATGGAGAATGAAGGAATAATGAGTACACATGCTGACATAAAACATTATTTTCAAATAGATGAAAGACAGTAGGGTCCTAAATTTGATAAATATTATGGAGAGATATATGATCTCACATTAAAGGAGGAATTAGAGATTCTATAAAATATTTTCAATCTATTAAAAGGGTTGCATGTAGGTGAAGAACAGTAGGAAAATCTCATGCATGAGCTCAAACAAGAATTAGGTAAGATTGAGAAATATTTGGATGGCATAGGTGATAATATCTATGAAGATACCAAAAAAACTCTTAAACAAGTAATATCAAGTGTGGGTGATATGAATAGTGCAATAATGGAGCAACATAATGAAAAACAAGGATCTATGGATGCAAATCTATAAGCAATAAAATTATAAAGTAATCAATTGAATAATGAGCAAGTTAAGAAAGTAATATATTCAATGGGTGAATTTACAACTAATTTATTTGTTTGTATTCATGATGATGACAAGATAATAAGATGCTAAACAATATTATACCATGATGAAGCTGAATTGGATAAGAATTTATTCTTGTAAGATGAGCAAGGTTATGTAAAGATACATCAAGAGGTGGAGAATTGTAATAAAGAGTAATAAAAATAGATCCTTCTTGAACAAGTGACAAAGGTTGAGATTCCTATGAGGTCATTATATCACAAGGAATAAGGAACCAACATTGCCAAGGAATAGAAATAATTAAAAAAATAAGAACCAAGTGAGATTAATGAATAAAAATCCATTGAGAAAGAGAATGATGAAAAGTGATAACCATATGTTAGAATTATAGTATTATTAAGGACAAAGTGATTTGGAGAAGGTAGTAAATTCAGAGAACAAGGAGTTGCAGTAGGTTGTACACCTCATAGAGGTATAAGAAGAGTTGTCAAGGAAAATAGACAAGGCAAAGAAGCATAAATATAAGAGTCTAATGAGGAGAAAGGAAAAAGTAGGAGCAGTAGTAAGGTGAGCATAAAATATCCTCAAATAATGAATTGTAGGGAAATAAATAATATTTTATCACTCAATTTTCTACCTCCTAGGAAATATGATGTAAGAGCATCTAGTACACAAACATCATTTTTAGTTGTTGAAGACTCATAAGCTAGTTAGGGGTCATAGTTGATCTATGTTAGGATGTGTGTGTGAAGGATCCTCTAGGGTCCATTTTTTATCTTAGAGTAATCATGAGTTATAAGGAGTGTGTTTTGTATGAACTTAGAGTTTTCTCTCCAAAAGTGATAATTTGAATATTTGAAATTGTAAAGGACCTATTGAGGATGGTAATTAGTGTTGCAAGTAGTGTCAGGAGG
This sequence comes from Torreya grandis, assembly GCA_037957365.1. NCBI lineage: Eukaryota > Viridiplantae > Streptophyta > Pinopsida > Cupressales > Taxaceae > Torreya > Torreya grandis. The sequence goes on along the minus strand of JARHVA010003616.1, from coordinate 1,752,320 downwards.
TTAAATGAATAAGTAAAATACTAGGGGTCATAAGAGACTAATGTTATAGCAAAGAGATAAGTTAGTTGTGAGGTAGTCTAAGAATGTGAGATGTAGGTGACTACATGTAAGTGTCATGTCATGACTAAAAGGTGGTGGAAAAGTGTTGTTTTGTAACCACCAAAACCAATGTAGATATGGAATGAGAAATGATATTTACCATAGAGGAGAGTAGGAGGAAGAGGAAAAAGGAGAGAGCTCTGAGAAGGAGAGAGAGGAAACAAATACAAGAAGTATGTATACTCTCCAAAAAGATGGCAAAGTCCAAGAATGGACTATATATGTAACAATTAATGGTTTATATGAATAAGAGTTAAATTTTGTGTTTACTCTTTCATAAAAAGTATATGAATTTTTATTAGTCATATGTTTCTTTTAAAATCCCTTAAAGATATGATTATATCATTGTTTGTGTTGGTTATAGGTTGAGTAAAATATTAAAGGGTTACAATCAAGAAGAGGAGGATTTGGGTGGTTTCTCCATATTATTAAGGAAATAAATTCAATAGTACATAAATACTAAACATATTGAATCATGTATCCCTTATGGTTATTGAATATATTTTTTAGAGTGAAATAAAACTTAGGTAAAATAAATATTTGTCCTAAAACCCTATTACATGCCTGTGACAATCAAGAACAAGGTTTCTTAATGTTTCTTGAAGTATTTGTATCAATATAATCATTGTTATAATTAATATGATATTTAGGTATAATATTATTAATTTAATAGTATAATATATGTTTTGAATTAAATTTTAATGTCAAAGTTACAATGCACAGTCCACATGTAAGAAGGAACCCTATTTACATAGTTAGAAACCCAATTTGCACAGTCAAATGCCAAAGGAGTAAGTGTGTTGATAAAGTGAGTGGTTGTTGAGTTGGGTTGGTTATTGGTAAATGTGGAAGGAGAAAATGTTTTGAAAATAACCCTTTTTAAGTTTTGTAACTTCTTTGCAATGCAAAGAGACTGCTAAAACCCTTGCATAGTCCTTCATGAGGACTCATAATTATGAGTTTTGCTTATTGTAAGCCACAACAAGATTTATCAAGGATCCTTATCCATTTAGGAAGGTTTTAATTGTTAATAGATACCTAAATAATGTCTTATTTTAGTTTTAAATGAGATAAAACTAAAAATATGATCCTTTTACCTCTCTCAGCCTACATAGTCAACCCCATTAGCCTAGCTAGGGTTTTAGAAAAAAACCCCAATATATTTCATTCTAACTATAGGAAAAAGGTGAAAAATTTTAATCATGTTTATTTGGCCATGGGAAAATGTATTCAAGAGGTTTTGACTTGGTACTGTATAGTCTGGTATGGATTTAAAGTTTGAGCAAGTGTAAGAAGTTTTAGAAAGCCTAATTGGCAAGGTGGTTACAAAGGAAGGAGTATCTACATAAGGAGTTAGGTTATGAAACTTCATGAGAAATAGAAAAGAGATATATAGTTCCAAAAAAATTTATTATATCTTATGGAATACTAATATAATGTTCTAAGGGAATTTGTGAAAAAAACTTATAAGCAACTAGGATTACTATTGATACTAAGGTATGTAAGTGGATGTTAGAGAGTGATTGAGAGGTTAAAATGGTTTAAATAAAGTGTATTATGATCATAAAATTTCATCCATGGTGTTATTATTTCATCTGTGAGATCAACAACATGATTTTATATTTGAGCCTTAAGTTGTGAACTTGTGAGGAACTAGTGATTGAATCAATTGAAAGGAGATGAATCAATAGATGGAATGAGATAAGTGGATGAATGATAGATATATGAAAGGTATAAATATAATTATACATGATTAAAATGTGCTTGGTAGACCATGTCATTAAAGTGGAGGCTATAAAACCTAACGAGAAGTTTAAATACTCTTGTTAAAGATTGAATCTTGTAAACAAAACAAAACTTTGTGAGTTGATTCAAGCCAATTTAAAAGTCAAGGATGGTGGAGTTTATGATTTTATCATAACACTATAAATAAATATGGTAGGCCTTAGTTTCAAACTCCTAAAATGGAATTTCACAAGAAAGGTGATTCTCATCAGAAAGCACCCTTGGTTTTCATCAAAACCATTTCCCAAGACAAAAAATAGATCAAGGTTGGTGATGAATCATGGATATATAATGATGATTTTACCAAAAATCACCAAAATACAAATTATCATATTCCAAATATGATAATGGATAATAAATCCTACATGGGCAAAGGCATAGGAGCAAAATAAAAAGAACTTATTAAGTTATTATCAGTTGTCAAACATAAAATAACTTGAGGTACTAGATAAAAACCACCTAAGGGTGACCCTATAAATATAAATAATTATTCTAATTTATCATCTAACATAGATAATTCCAACAATAAAATGGATTCTTATTATATCATATATGATGCTCTAGTTGATACCAACTTATTTGACCCTGATAGCTTATGTATCATTATTATCATGTCATCTTATGCCCCTATTTTCCTATATCATCCCCAATTAATCGATTGGGATCAAAAAGACTCTTACATACCATTAGATGATTTTCATAATTATTAGTCAATTTATGAAGTTATGGACCTTAGATATAATGTACCACTTGGTGATCACAAACATGGATTTTCCATTACATTAGACCCTGTTGCCTATTTTGGAGAGTAGGTGAATTTAATTCGTTACAAAACAAATAAAATTAAAATCAAACATTGAGTTACTAAATTGAAAACCACTTTGAGGCACTTTTGGACTAGGGTGAAAGTAAATAAAAAGACAATTCCCATGGAGAAACCCTATTTTAGGTGTTATTGGATGGGGAAGTTCACCCTCTTTAAAATGAATCCCAAGCATATTTTAGATCCATAACTTCATGCCACTCAAGAATTAGTTCTAAAAAACTATAAAAAATTTATCAATTACTACAATATTTTCCACATGACTTTACCAAATGGCCTTTACTGGACCTTGGTGGTTTAGATTCTTCTTATATTTATGAACTTGATGAGCCAATCAAGCCACCAGATTAATACAAAGACCAATGTACCACTCTGATGACTAATTTAGAAGATGGTTCCACACTTTTGGTTCAAGATACCACTAAAGTCAACATTGGAACACCTATTGTTCCTAAATGGATTAAACTTGGAGCATCCCTCACTAAAGATGAACATGAAATTATTACTACCCTCCTTCAAGAGTTTGTTGATATTTTTGCATGCTGTTATTCATATATGATAGGTTTTAAACCCACATTATTTATACATCACCTTATTTTACACCCTAATTCTAAGCTAATTAATTATAAGTTGATAAAAATTCACCCTCTCATATCCATATTTTTCAAGAAAGAATTGGAAAAATATGGGAAGTAGGGTGTATGCATCCTATTGATTATTTAGAATGGATATCCAATACATTCCTATTCAATAAAATATCACAATGAATCTAGTTATTTACTACATTTAGAGATATAAATAAATCATGCTCAAAGGATGACTTTCCTTTACCCAACATTGATATGATTATCAATTCCATGTCAAGGTATGAGATGTTATCTCTTATGGATGGATTCTCAGGACATAATCAAATTTAAATTACACTTGAATACCAACACAAGACAACATTCACCACTCCATAGGGAACATTATGTTATCAAGTGATGTCATTTAGCCTCAATAATTCTAGTGCCACATACCAATGTGCCATGATTATCTCTTTCCATGACATGATGCATGATATTGTTGAAGACTACATGGATGATATTTTTAGAAAATATAAGATTAGAGAAGTACATATAGATGTTACACAAAAACTCTTTGAATGATTTAATAAATAAAAGTTTAGGATTAATCCTAATAAGTGTGTCTTTGGTGTCACTTTAGTAAAATTTATAGGGTTCATTGTCTCCCACCGAGGCATTAAATTCTATCTATCCAAGGTTAAGGCCATTATAAAAATGTCTTCAACTTGTAATGTAAATAAGTTCAATATATTGTATGCTAAAATCCAATCTATCATGTGATTTATCTCTCAGTTGGCAGACAGATGCCATCCCTTCACTTATCTTTTGAATAAGGGTACCATTTTTTTAGGGAATACTAATTGTCAATAGGCCTTTGATCAGTTAAAATAATATCTATAAAATCTACCTATTTTAGCCCCACCTAAACCTATAAATTTATTACTTTTATACATATTATAAAATTATCATGCCTTGGGGGAACTCTTAACACAACATAATGATTAGGAGAAAGAATGATCTATATACTATTTGAGCCACACATTGGTTTCCTATGAACATAATTACATCTCAGATGAAAAAACTTATTTAGCCATGATGTTTTTATCCCAAAATTTATGACATTATATGCTCAACAATAATACCAATATCATCACCAAAGTGGACCCACTCAAATATCTACTTTCCAAGGCAGCCTTGACTGGTTGTAGACTATGTGGATAATATTATTGAGTGAATTTGATTTTGAATATGTTAATTAAAAGGTCATTAAATGGGAGGAACTTATAGATCATTTTGTTGAAACACTCTTGTCAGATATCAAGCCACTCATTTTTTCTTGATGAGTTAATCATGACTCTATACAACACTTATTCTATTCCTCAACACTGAACCCTTTATTTTGATGGTTCCTACAATTCTCATGGATCAAGATCCAATATTATATTCATTACACTAGAGGTCATCAAATTCTAGATCCATAATAGGCTTAATTATTTGTTCCTCCTCTTGATCAACCAGGTCATCAAATTCTTTGTCATTCATATCCATGGCCTCTTTAATGATCCTAGCTTCATTTATCCTTTCCCCTAAATTGAATATCATGTCCAAGATTTTGTTGTTATCAACCCTCGATTTGCCTTGGAATTTTCCTTTAATTTTATGGGTTATCAAGGTAGCCCTATGTTTGAATTCCTCAACACTTATGATCCTAAGGGCATTGGGTGTGTAGGATTTATAAGCATGGTCCCAAGAAGTTGTTAAATTTTTAAAATTAGTTCCTTATCCTTTTTTAGGACCCTTTCCAAACCATTATGCCATGCAATTAAACTTTGAAAATTTTCAATTATAATCCCTATAATTGCACTCAAATGTCTCATACTAATGGTCTTAAAGTTTGGGGTTTGTTTCTTTGCTTTGATGTTGAAGAGTTGGGAAATTTTGTCTTCTGAGGCCTACCACTAGGTGACTAGGCTTTTAGCCAATACACACTACCCTTCCAATGCACTTTTCCTTAGTTTCATTTACTTAAGTTCCTCAAACATGTCATAAAATGACTCATCAAACATTTCAGTCATTACATCTGACAATGATAAAATTGCCTATGTTTGTAAGTTTTCCTTTTCCTTTTGCAAATTATGTATCCTCTCCTTCAAACCCTAGACTCTATCTTTAGCTTGTGATAATTGGGCCTCAATTAGACTTTCCACATCCTCCTCATGAATTTTATCCTCACCTAATTTCTATCCTCTCATGAGGGTTAATCCTACAAATGGTTCCACCTTCTGAAAGGTGAATTCTTTTGTCCCAACCATAGTTGTCCTAGTTGTTATTCTCTCAAACCTAATTTTTTTATAGTTGAAATGGATGGTATTAATTGGCTCCTTGAGTTTTAGAGGTTATGGTACCTCCACACTTAAGCTATTAGATTCTTTTGAAGCATCTATCTTCTTGCCTTCTGGTCCTCCAATGACCACAATTCTTCTTTCCTCCTCCTTTACCATAACCTTTATCTAAGGCTTCATATTATCTTGTATCCAAACATCAATGACCCTTGCCATGGCCCAAGAATGAGAAAGGGGGGATCTTTTGTAACTTTCCATAAATAAACAAATCAAGTATGACTGGTCCATGAATTGGGAACTCATCACTAAATAGATTGAATTCACTAGTGAGATAAGTGAAGGTCAATCTTGGTTTCTTCTTTGGTCCCATAGGGACCATTGCTAGCTCTACTTTCTCTTCTCATGGGATGTTATTGGGACAATCTCCTTTCTTGTATCTTTTTTGGGCTCCCATTCTTTATAAAAGTCATAGGCTTCCACAATCTCCTTGAGGGTACCTTCAATTATCTATCCTAGTGTCAAGGCTATCAATCTATGTATTAAATTGGGGAAGGTGGTTGTTGTGGGAGTGTTGAGGATGGGATCCCCTCTCCAAGCCTTTCTTCCAATTTCATCTCTCCCACTTTCTCCTTCCCCTTTCCTTATTCATCTTGAACTTGCTCAACCTATTATTGGGGTTGTGGCTATGGTTTATTTTCCTAAGGCTAATCATGGTTTATTACAGATGACCCAGGTAGTAAGTGATATTGTAAAGGATGTATTTTCCATGTTTCCCCAGATGGCTTGTTATCTTTTATCACCCTATGTTCAAGCTTAATGTTGTGGCCTTGGACCCTAGTCAATACCTCCTCAAAGATTTTAACCTTAATATATATGGTTTCATGGACACTGAGTTTATGTACATATTCTATCTTTGGAAGCTTCTTGTCCTTTATATACTCACCTACTACATTCTTTAGATCTCACATCTAGAGTTCATCTAGCTGGAAGCCAAATGAATCCCTATATGTGGACATGATTTCCACCTATTTCTAGTCTTTTATTATGGTTTTCCTAATATTCAAGGGGAAGGGGTGAAGCAAACCTTTCCTCTTTTCTTTAAAATTCTTATTAATTTTATAGATGAGCTGGGAGGCAATTTCATGCTCTGCAAGCTTATTTGAATAAATATTGGTAGCCTATAAGGTTGGGACATGATTCCTTCTATCTTAATAACTATGCAATCATGATAATACCATACATCCCCTATCATTTCAACATACCTCTTGATGAGGGGGTGGAACCTAAGCATGAGAACACCCATGATGGCCTTGAACCCTAGCCAGATAAATGTAGTCACAAATAAATTGCATGTGATTCCTATACTTGAAGATGTGCAATTTGGAATAGTAATGTGAAATGGTAGTCTTGCCCTCTGGTGACCAATTCCTAATCCTAGGGAAGGTGATTAAAGTAATAAGGGTGTTAAGTAGGTATGAAATGATAAATAATTGATTTGAAGTCCTTTCAATGGCATTGAATTATTTGACTAGGAAAATATTGATTAAGTCTCCAATTGGAGGGGTATGTTTCTCCTCGACTATGTAGTGCACAAATGGGACCCAAATATTATTCACATAAGTAGTTGAAGAGTCACTAAAGGCTCATTTTAATAGTGTCATTATTACCCTAATTCCCTCTCTAAATTGGATGATAGGGATCTTGCCCTCAAGGTTTCTAAACATATGAGGTCTTTAGTGCATCCAAGGTCTAAAAATAGAGTCCAAATCATGGTTGTTGGTCTACTCTTTGATTTTAGAAAGATCTACATGGGGGAGAGAAGATTGTAGTACTTATCAAAATAAATTTAGGCTACCCCTTTTGAGTTTCCCTCCCTAATGATCCATTAATTTTCTATTATACAATCAACAAATATCGGGGCAAGGATGTCAATACAATGTAATACCTCTGGTTTTTCTATGGCATGATGAAGGCCAATGATCTAGACTACAACCAAGTCATAGTGTCACTTGCTCATAGTGGCATTCTTCTATTCCTCTTGTGAAATGGGTTTTAATTCTTCTATCATAAAAAATAGCTCAAACCAATTCTTAATGCCCTAGATGTTCAATGATACAAGGTTTAATTCAGTATCTTTTGAAGATCTAGCCCTCATTATCTATTATTAGATAGAGCTCTATTTCCTCCTTCAATTGTTTCCTAGTAGCTACCATGGTCTCTATCTTTGCTAATTGTTCACACAGAATTATAGATGATCTTTGTGAAATCTCTCTTGTGCTTAATAAACATAATTAAGTTCTCCTTTGATCAAATTGTAACAAATTGAGTCTATTTGGGTCACTTTTATGTAGGGTTTAGGGTTTTGGAGATTTAATGGTAGAATATATCTAGGATTCAACTTATACATGTATGGGATTTTATTTATACCTTTGCCTTTATACCTTTATGTTTTCAAGCCAACAAGATCTCTAATTTTGTCTTTTTATGCTTGCATGGTGCTTATGTGGCATTGGTCTAGACCTTTGGTAGCATTTTTCATAAATGTCATTTGAACACTAGTTGTTGGTATTTAAAATACCTTATTCATTTCAAACCATAGGATAAAAATCCTAGATATAGCATGAGCCATTGATTATAATCCTGACCCTTGGTTATGATTGGATCTTTCTATCGTAAACCCTATGGTTGTGACACTTGACACATTACATGCCTTATCCATGCTCCAAATATTTTGGTTAGTCACTCATCTAATGAGTATTTTCCATGCAAAAATCTTTTAATCCTTTGAAAATTCATTGGCACCTTTGTGCCATTGGATCAAATCCCATAATGGGGTAAGAACCATTGAACTATAAAATTTCCCAAACATTAAGTCGATACGTTATTAAAATCATGACTTAGGATTAAGTTCCTTAGGCTAAGATTTATTTGATGTTTATTAAGCATGAAATAAACCTTAGGATAAGGAATTTATTCCTAAATTTCTTAATTTATATCAAAGGGAGGAAAGTCTAAATAATCTAGGCCAACACATATGAAAACCTTTGGTTAGCTTATATTCCATGTGACAAGGACCTCCCTTTTTTAAAATAAGACTTAATATAAGATCATAGTTTAAGTTTCATGATTTTTTAAACAAAATTTCATCATGACCCTTATGTATAAACTTAGACTAAGTATTTATATCATAAGACCACTTCCATATTTTTCATGTTGAAGTCTCCCATTTTGAGCATCTTTTAAGCATTTTCTTTAGATTATAAAGCCATTTCTAAGCGTTCCAGCAAGATTTGGGAGTGTATTTTGACCTTGAGCATAATAATTTATCAACTTAAATTTGATGGTTTTGTATATGCTAAATACATCCTCACAGACGTTAAATGATGGTTGTTCAAAGATCAATTTTAAGCTAGTGAAGTTTTTTATTTGATGGGCTTAAGGTTGACAGTCGTATGGATGTCAAATATATCCTTGTAGATGTCAAATGACCAAATATATCCTTGTAGATGTCAAAGATCAATTTTAAGCTCATCAATTTATTATGGCTTAGTGTGAGAATTCCACTTGGCATATCCATGAGATCTCCAAGGATCTTGGACTATGTTCACTCCATTGGAACAAAATTGGTAATAAAATGTTAGCCATCAATCATGATCTGGGAGCTTGCTTGTGGTTGGTCACCTCGTTAGGTAGGACCCATTTGATTTTTTTTTTGAATGTGATGGTGATGCATGTCAATATTTTATACCCTCTATATCCTTTTGAATTTTCAATTATGCTTCACTCCATTTGATCAGGTCCTAGCGAGTAAGCGTAGATCATCATATCACTAAAGATGCACACTATTTAAGTAAAATTTTGGGTTATCCTCACTCCATTAGAACAAATGTCATGATAAATTGATATACTTAGGATCCTACAAGATATAAATAAGTTAATTTAGGACTGTGGAGACATAAAAAACATAGGCTTGAGGCATTAAGACTAAGGTTGTGATTGTATTAATGAATAGATCTAGGCCTTAGTATTAAAACCTTAGGCTGATTTGGAAAATATTAAAAGGACCCTGCAAGATGACATTAGTTAGGTCATAAGGAACTTTAGAAGAGGGTAAAATAACAAAGGGGACCAAGTTTCTTAGTTAGGTTATGTTGAAAAAACATGACTAAGCCTAGAATATGCATTTTATTCTTAAGTCTATAATGAATTTTAAAATGGTTCTCGCCAATTTGGTTCCTACCTTTATTCAAATTTGGATTAAGGGTTTGATAGGGTTTTAGAATATAGAATTATTAGGAACACACATCATGGAACCTAAAACTGAGATTCAAATAAATCTCATCAGCATTGTTAGTCCAAATTAAAGAAAATCAAAACCATATGAGCCTACCTTTTAACAAAATGGATGATCTTCATATTCTATAAACCTTGACATGTTAAAATTTCTATGCTTTATTCTGAGGGTTTCTCAAAGGTCTCAATTCAAAAAATTGGGGTGTGTTGGTCCTAAAAAATGGTGACTCATTGGGGAAACATAGCGATATGTTAGAACCTAGGGACTATGATCAAACACATAATTAGGTCATCCACTTCATTTGATCCATATCATCATCTAGACCAAGTCATAGTTGAAACAAACCTTACACTTGTGGTTTGAATTTCAAGTATCAAGACATATCCAAAATGTGTGTGTGATTTGATTCCACTTATTGTTTGTCATGGGTTTCAAGAAATAAATTCTAGGTTTCATGTCCTTAATCACTTACCTTAACTTATAACATGTTAAGATGTTCATTGGGAGCCATGTTTTTAACTTATGGAAGGCTTGGGCATTTCTCAGCCACTAGATAGGCATCCATATCCCTGATAGAGATACCTTTGGTTCTACTCATGGCCTTTCTCCACTGTCATCTGAGCATCCATAGCCTTGGTGGAGATTACCAGAATCACCTATACCTGAAAGCTTTTTATTTTGCATTATATCCTTATTTTTGTATTTTCTTAGATCTTTATGTTTTTAGCTAGGTTGGGAACTATGATAGCCAAGTTTTAGGATCTAGTCAAGTATTTGATTATTTGTTAAATGACCTATGGTTTAAACTCTTATCCCAGGTAAGGATGTTGATTAAGTGCTAATTTGGGGTATACCCTGATAATTTAAGTTATTAGCCCATAAGTGCAAGTCTTCTTAAAACTAATTTGAGTTTAAGGCAATGGTTAGGGTTTCATGAAATGGTTGGCTTTTTCATTAGTTTTTACCATTTTATCCATGTTATAACATTATGATTTATGTTTCATAACCATGGTCATCCTATACATGGGGTTCATACCTACATTCCCAAATTGGGGGCATGTTTTCAAGCAAACTTCATAACTTTTAAGCTTAAGATTGTCCTTAAGGACTTATTAGAATCAAGGAACAAAGCAATAGGAAAGAAACACACAACAAAAAGAAGGAAAATAAAACAAATAAATATGTACATGCCTATGTACAAATAAGGGATGAGAATAGCCTACCTACACTAATCTAATCATCTTACAACTTACTCATGAAGACCCCAAGAGGAGCAACAAAGAAGTAGTGTTTGAGATACTACCCATTGGTGAGAAATGTAAACTCTACTCCCTATAAATCTTTGAGCTTGAAGGTTTTTTTCTTTAATGTTTCTAAAATATGGTATGGTATAATCCTCAATGGTGTGAATTTGCCATGTTTTCCCTTAAGCTTAAATGCTTTGTCCCAAAGGATAACCAGGTCTCCCTATCTAAACACCTTGATCTTGGAACTTTTATCAAACCATATTTTGATTGTGGTTTGATGCATACTAAAATTAGCAAAGGCCTTCTCTCTTGCATCTTCCATATAAATTATGTCCATCAGTCTTGAGCTTGCAAGCTCTTGGATTTCTTCCATATATTCCTGTATAAATTTGTATGTAGGCAATTTGAGATTGATAGAAAAAATGGGTTCTTGACCATACACCAATAGAAATGGTAATGTTCTTAAGGCTTGTTTTATTATTGTTCTATTAGCCCAAAGTGTAAATTTGAGGAGCTTATGCCAGGTTCTGGGCCTATCTTCAGTAGATTTATTGATTGCCTTCATTAGGTTTTTATTTGTTGACTCAGAGACTCCATTCCCTTATGGATAATGGTTAGATTCAAACTTTAGAGTGATGTTATTATCATAAGCCCATTTTTTTCATATCTATAGATATGAATGCAGACCCATTGTCACACACTAGAGATACTAGAGTTCCAAACCTAATGTAGATGTTTTCTTCTAAGAAGTTGATCACCTCTTTCATCCTGCATTATTTAGTGATTATAGCTTCAGTCCACCTCATACAATAGTCGATGGTAGTAATGACATACTCATGACCTTAAGAAGAGTTTGGGTTGATCACCCTAATAAAGTCTAACCCCCATTGAACAAAGGGTTTGTCAATCATGACTGGTTGCAGAGGCATTATTGCATTTGGATCCTTGGTGCTAAAGATCTAACATGAGTGACATTTCCTCACATTTTTATGAGCATCCTTAAAAATGGTTGGCTAATAATATCCAGCTCTAAGAATTTTTTGGGTCGTGGTTCTCCTAGATGGATGTCCATTTCCCAATTTTTCATGAAAGGTGCTCATTATTTGGGTGGCTTCTTCTTGTGATACACATCTCAAATAAATCCATTCAAATTTTATTGTATACAAGACCCCATTCTTGATCAAGTAATGGTTGACTTCAATCTTAGGGCCCTCTTTTTCTCCCTGGATAATCCTACAAGACAAGTACCATTATTTAGCAAGTGTATGATTGAATCATACCACTCACTAGCTTGAAAGTTTCATTGATCTAATTGCATAATACTTAGCTTAGGGTTATTATTAGCAATCATCTAGATCAAACCTTAACACCTCACTAGTTTTTTTTTCATCTCCAAATCATATTCCTACAAAACTGACATCCACTTACCTCTTCATTCTCCAAGCTCATTCAGAATTAACGTAAGTTTGGTGGAAGGGTGAGGTAAGATAGCATGTATCTTATTTCTAAGGATGTAATGCCTAAATTTCTTAGTTTCCTTAAATAATGCATATGCCTATTTATTAATCAATGAATAATTTAACTCAAAAATATTAAAATTAGTGCTCATAAAATCAATTGGGTGGTCACACCCCTCAATTTTTTGAGTTAACACTGCATCCATAGTGTGGTTAGATGAAAAGGAATATAGGTAGAAGTCCCTTGAGAAATCAAGACTTATAAGGACTAGAGCTTAATTGATGGCCTTCTTAATATCATTAAATTCCTTTTTATAATCTACATTCCATGTGACTTTGGCATCCTTCTTCAGCATGTCATTCAGTGGTTTAATAATTTTTGAAAAACTAGAAATAAACTTTATTACAAAATTTATTTTACCAAAGAATGACATTAGTGCATTTTTACTATTTAGAGGTTTTATTATAGATATGGTCTCCACTCTTTCAGGGTCTATAGAGATCCCATATTTGGTTATAACATGACCAAATAATTTTCCTTTAATCACACAAAATATACTCTTCTTAGGGTTCAATGAAATTTCATACCTTCTACATATTTCAAAAACTTATTGTAAATGCATGAAGTGATCTTCCTTGTTCTTAGGAAAAACTATTAGATCATCTATATAAATAATGATGAATTTACCTATCAGGCCTTAGAAGGCATGGTCCATATATATTTAAAAGGTGGTTCTTGCATTAATTAGTCCAAATGAAATTCTATTTTAAGCAAAGGTCCCACACTTTATGGTGAAAGTTGTCTTCACCATATCCTCTCTATCAACCAACACTTGGTTGTGACCTAAAAATCCATCAAGAAAAGATATCATAGTTGAACCTGAAATAACTTGAATCACTTGGTCTAGGGAAGTAAGGAAGTGGTTTTCCTTTTATGATGATTTGTTTAAGTTCTTGAATTCAATACAAAGTTTAATCTCACCATTATTCTTCTTGACTAACACCAAATTATCCACCTAGATAGAATCTGTGATGGGAAAGACTATCCTAGCATCTAATAATCTTTTGAACTCTTTGAAAATCATGGGTTCTAAGACAAGGTTTATAGGCCTTTATTTTTGCCAAAATGGTTTGTATCTTTATTTAAGGGGTGTAGTATGTGTGATGACCCTTAGATCAAATATTTTCAAGTGATCATAGGACCATGCTATGAAATCTATGTATTAGGAAAAAAGTTCCTTAACTTTCATTTTTTCAATGTTTATGCAAGATTTTCCAACATTTACCAATTGAGGCTGATCATGGAGGCCAATATCAATAGAATTATAATCCTTCCCACTTACCTTGGCAACCTTGGAAACCTCAACCATTTTTTCTTAATCAAACAGTCTCTCTAAAGCAATCATCCCCTTGGAGATCTTATTGTCATTCAACTGAATGACTTTACCATTAAATTTATCCCCCTTAAATGTATTTTCATCAATCTCATCAATGATACGAGCATAAAATTCCCTAGAATTGGTCATGAAATCCAATATCTATTGATCATCATTGAAGACTTGTAAATGGTTAACATTGTCAGGTACTGAAGGACAAGGGATCAACTCAATGCTAAAATTAGGGGAATCTTGGTTGGGCATAAGGTTGGCTACAATAGATGCCAACTCATCAGTAGCTTGGTTTTCTCCCCTTGGGATGGAGATGATAATAAAGGCATCAAAGGATTCAATTAGATCCCAAACCCTGAACTTATACCTTTTTGGGTATGAGAGCTTATAGTGGTATTTGCTTCTAACTTGGTTAACCACTAGTTCTAAATTCCCATAAACTAGTACCTCTTTAACTTTGTTTTTTATGGAAAATTGTAAACCTAGGATAAGGGCTTCGTATAAATCAATATTTTTAGTAAAATAGAATTAGATCCTATAATAATCATAATACTTTTTATTAGTGGGATTAGTTAAAACAATACCAACACTTGACCCAGCATTACACCTATCACCATCAAAATGCAACTTCTATAGTCCAAGAATAACATGAGCACCTTTGGGATCACATACCTTATCAATATCTAAGGTGAAAATCCCTAAGTCTGAGTCTATTATGTTGACCCTCTCATTCATAGAATTGTACTTAGTTATCATATGTTTCATTTTTAGCTCTCTCTCAACCCTAATTTGAATGGGGGCTCCTTTCCAAGGTCTCCATAGATGTGAATAATATGTGGACATGAAACCATTCAAAGCCTTCATCTATTCCATACTCAATAAAAATCCATGGACATTAGGTGTATCAAAAACTTAAATATTAATGAATTGCTACACCTTAATCTTAGAAGTTAGTTGCATGTGAAAATTTAAAAGTTCCCCAATTACCCTAACTCTAGATTTGTCCAACTGAGTTACCACTCTATCAAACTTAATAGGGGTTAGGCATAGTTTTTTGCATATACATGTATGCATGATATCAGTAGATGCTTCTAAATATAATAAGGTAATTATGTAAGTTCTTACCAAACATCCTGATAGTGAGTAAGAAAGGAGGAAATTCAGCCTTGGCCTTGTGCACAGTGACATTGGCATGATCAGTTTGTGGTGAATTTTTGGACTTCAATGATTCAAATAGAAGGTCCCTTTGATATATAATCTATGTAAATTCATGCAAAGAGATATTATCCTTTATCCTTTTCATATATTCAACTATGTTATAAATAGTCTTAGAAGAGTTAGGAATTTCAATGTTGGGTTTAGAAGTGATCCCTTTAGGTGGCTCAAGATTGTTATTTGAACAAGGGTCTGAAGGAGTTCCAAAATTATTTGGAGATGTTGAGGTAGTCAAAGGCTACCTTTACTCTCTATTCCTTAAGGGATAGGTATTCTTCAAGAATTTTTGAAAGTCTTGGATCTCTTTAGGGATCTCATTAGGTTCATTTTCCTCTTCAAATGGGAAATCAAAGGTGTCCACCATAAATTCTTAATCAGATGACTCAGGTCTAGAGGAACCTATACCATTTTATTTATTAGGGACCACTTCAAAATCCAACTCCTCTTGGAAAGACTCAAAGGCTTTGAAAAAATTTATACAATTAATTTCCCCATTCTTGGTTTTGCAATGTACCCTACAATAGTCTGGTAATGCAATATCAGTGAGGTTAATGTCCATAGTCTTCTTTTCAGAAGATGACTCATTATTCCTATTATTATGAAAACTATCATTTTGAAACCTATTAGTTGGCCTATTATACCTTTGAAATGATAAGTTTCTACCTGAACTTTTAGTAGTATTTCCAACTTGTTTTTATAATTGAAAAAAACCAATGTTCAACTTTTGGACCATTTTTAAGATAGAATCATTATCATTTTTAGGAGTTTCATAGTTATGTACCTAGTTATTGTTATTAGATAGTATTAGATCCCTTTGATCATTTGTATTGAATTTATTGGTAGGATGATTTAGGAATCTTAAATTTTGATTAGGATTTGCATGACTTAATGGTAATTAAGTTAGGTTTGGGACCTAGTTTAATGTTGGGATATTCTAGTTATTATTTCAAAACAAGTTCATCATATGTATTTGTGGGTTGATGTTTGGAACATAATATGCCATTTGACCTTGGAGATACATCTAATAATTTATGGTTACTACTTTAGCATACGCTCTAGCTAATGAATTTATGGCTGGCATGGATCTCTTCAAAATATAGAGGTCATGGGATCTACTACATCTTTGTAAATCTCTAAATCTAAGACATCATTATACTTATAAGGGTCTATGGTCCTGCTAAATATTTTTTGAAATCTAACATTGAAGGACCTAATAGGCTCACTTGTTCTCTTCTAATAGTGGTGAACTAATGGTAGATAACACAAGGACTCACATTCTTACCAAATTGATCTATGAACTCATTATTGAAGTCATCTTAGCTTGTGATGCAATTATTAGGCAAATTCAAAAACCATTCATAAGTATCTTATTTAAATGTAAAGGGGAATAACCTACAAGCTACATCCTCATACATAACATTAAGCAATCTTAAGGTAGCCTTGAAAAACTTTATATGTTCCTTAGCGATTACTATACCTATTAGGCTAAATGTAGGTAAATATTTCTCAGAGTTTCTAGGGAGATCATGCACCACACCTAGTATGTTGATGGAGGATTTTCCCAACCAAACCATATTTGGATGAAGATTAAAATCATGGGTACCTTGAGGTGGTGAATTTGGCAAAGATATAGACCTCCTCCATCTACTTTGTCATGTCTATCCTTTTTGTGAACATCAAGTTTAAGTAAAGGCTCTTTGGTTTACAAGTGTGATCTTGTTCTAATCTTGGGCAATTCTAGATTGAAATTTGAGGATCCTACTTGAAATATAATGTATCAGGCTAACTTTTATAAATAAAAAGAGTTAGACCTGCACATTAAGCTTATTTTGTAAAGGTGGTATTAAAAACTACAAAGGACATTGATCTTTGATTGAATTAGCTCAAAGATGCATTTAATTACATGAATACGATCTATCTTTTCAATTCTAAGCCTAAAGGAACTTAGATCTATGCAAGATATGCCCACCTTGGATCAAAACAAGTTGTATTAACCTCAAATACTATGGATATTCAAAGCTAAAGATAAATTTACAAGAAACAAGCATCAATGTTCAAATAACTTTAAAGGAAGCACAAAGAAGTACTGAACATATTAAATATCAATGATTTTTGTACTTTTAAGTAAAGAATTCAATAAAAAACATAAAGATAGACTAATATTTATACAAAATAGACCAAAATTAACAAATATTCAAATAACTTAAGGCCCTCCTTCTAGCACCAATGGCGCTTCTCTCTTTGATGCTTCTAAATGAGCCATAGGTACTCTTAGTGTTTAAATAACACTTCTCAATTTAGAATTTGAAAATCTAAGGTATGAATTGTAGGTTTTTGTAATCTAGTTGCCTATGGTGAAATAGCAATAGAGCAAGATAAATTGTTCCATAATATTTATATAGTTTGGTGGTTGGGAGCCACCTTGGTTTGTTCTTTGTAAATTGCTAAGAATATATGCTAATTCTTAGTGAATTATGCTCTAGATTTAGGCTACAGACTAATCTAAATGGATATTTATAATGAAGCTAAAGCCAAAATGATCTTGGGGGTAAAAAGGAGCAAAGAGAAGGGTAAGGCAAAAAATAAAAGAATGATTAAAAATTTTAGCCTTAAACATTATGGAAAAGCATCCATTTCAACTGAGTATGTATTAAAACCAATATATAATGTAAAATAGCCTAAACTCATATTCTACTATATACCTAGCCAATTTCAAAGGATAGTGTGAAGAATCATAAGAACCATATCTTCTTTAAATATTTACTATTATTATTAGATAACACATGCACATATAGGAACAAAGTAAAATAAAATGAAGGAGAACAAAAGATCTTTTAGCTAATCTAATAGGTTGCACAAATTAGAAACCCTGTGATTACTAGGATACAACTCAGAATTCTAAGACACCATTTAAATTCAAGACCTTAACTAGCAATTGAGAGAAAAGATAAAAAAAGATAATTAACACATCAAACATGGGTAATATTTTCATAATTCCTTTGATTCTATTAATTTCTTCGAATGGTATAAATTTTCTTAGAAATCTCCCTTTTTACAAATGGTAATACATGCCTTTATAGGAAGATTAGGAATTATACTAGTCAATAACAATATATAGGTGTACAAAGATAAGGAAATATATCATTATAAGTTCTAAAATACAATTGCTTTTTACAATCATACTGACCTAGAGGTAAATATGCTAAAAAAATAGCATATGCCTTTACAATGAAATATTATATTTCAAAATGTTCCAAAATTCTAAAAAATAGAATATTTCTTAATTTGTTCGTGGGGCATCTAATTGCCATTGTTGGAGGATGCTCATGGCCATCTCATGTTGCTCATCAACTAGCTCTAGATCCATAGTAGGATTCATTATTTGTTCTTCCTCTTGATCAGCCAGGTCATCAAATTATTTGTCATTCCTATCCATGGCATCTTTAATTCTCCTAGCTTTGTTTATCCTTTCCCCTACATTGAATATCATGTCCATGATTTTTTTATTATCAGCCACAAATTTGCCTTGGCCTTTTCCTTTAATTTCATCAGTTATCAAGGTAGCCCTATGTTTGAATTCCTCATCATTTATGATCCCAAGGACATTGGGTTGTGTAGGCTCTATAAGCATGGTCCCAAGAAGTTGTTCAATTCTTTAAATTATTTTCTTATCCTCTTTTAAGACCCTTTTCACACCATTATTCCATGCACTTAAACTTTGAAAGTTTTCAATTATAATCTCTAGAGTTACACTTAAATGTCCCATACTGATGGACTTGATGTTTAGGGTCTATTTATTTACTTGGATGTTGAGGAGTTGGGTAATTTTATCTTCTAAGACCTATCACTAAGTGACCAAGCTTTTGGCCAATGCACACTACCCTTCCAATGCACTTTTCCTTAGTTTCATTGACTTAATTACCTCAAACATATCCTAAAATGACTCACCAAGTGTTTTGGTCATTGCATCTGGCACTGATAAAACTACCTATGTTTGCAAGTTTTCCTTCACCTTTTACAAAGTCTAGATCTTATACTTCAAACCCTAGACTCCATCTTTAGCTTATGTTGACTGGGCCTCAACTAGACTTTCAACATCCTCCTCATGAATGGCAACCTCACCCAGTTTTTATCCTCCCATGGGGTTTAATCCTAAAAATGGTTTCACCTTCTAAAAGGTGAATTCTTCTATTCCAACCATAATTGTACTAGTTGTTATTCTCTGTAACCTAGCTATTTTAGGGTTAAAATGCATTGTCGTAACTAGATCCTTGAATTTTGGAGGCTTTAAAACCTCCAAACATGAGTTATTAAATGCTCTTAAATTATCTATCTTCTTGACTTCTAGTCCTCCAATGGCCACAATTCTTCTTTCTTCTTACTCCTTTACCATAGCCTTTATCCAAGGCTTCATATTATCTTGTATCCTAACATTAGTGACCCTTAACATGGCCCAATAATGAGAAAGGGATGGGATATTTATAAATTTCCATAGATCAACTAGTCAAGAATGATTGGTTCATAAATTAGGAACTCATCACTAAATAGATTGACTTCACTAGTGGGATGAGTGAAGGTCAATCTTGGTTTCTTCTTTATTCCCATAGGGACCAATGCTAGCTCTACCTTTTTCTTCTCATGGGATGTTATTGGGGAAAGCTCCTTTCCTATATATTTTTTGTATTACCCTTATTTATTAGAGTCATAGGCTTCCAAAAGCTCCTTGAGGGAAACTTAAATTATTTCCCTTGGTTCTAACACTATCATGTTTATGTATTAAATTAGGGAAGGTGGTTTCT
Source organism: Torreya grandis (assembly GCA_037957365.1). Classification (NCBI taxonomy): domain Eukaryota; kingdom Viridiplantae; phylum Streptophyta; class Pinopsida; order Cupressales; family Taxaceae; genus Torreya; species Torreya grandis. The sequence continues at coordinate 1,732,305 of JARHVA010003616.1, read as the reverse complement.
ATGAGAGTGTTGAGGATGGGGTCCCATCTCTAGGCATTTATTCTAGTTTCATCTCTCCCACTTTCTCCTTACCCTTACCTTATTGATCTTAAACTTTCTCAACCTATTTTTTGGGCTGTGGATATGGTCACTCTTATTGAGGTTGTTCATGGGCTGTTCTAGATGGCCTAGATAGTAAGTGATATTGAAAAGGATGCATTTCCCATGTTTCTCTAGATGGATTGTTATCTTTGATTAACTTGTGTTCAAACTTAATGTTGTGGCCTTGGACCCTAGCCAATACCTCCTCCTAGTTCTTAGCCTTAATATATATGGTTTCAAGGACACTAAGTTATATCCTATCTTTGGAAGCTTCTTATCCTTTAGATGCTCACCTACTACATTCTATGGATCCCACATCTAGAGTTCATCTAGCTAGAAGCCAAATGAATCCCTATGTGTGGACATGATTTTCACTTGTTTATAGTCTTTTATTATGGTTTTCCCAATATTCTAGGGGAAGTGGTAAAGTAAACCTTTCATATTTTCCTTGCAAGTCCTATTAATACCATGGATGAATTGGGAGGCAATTTCTTGCTCTACAATCTTATTTGGAACATATACTAGTAGCCTGTAAGTCTGGGACATGATTCCTTCTATCCTAAAACCTACACAATCAGGATAATACCATATATCCCCTATCATTTCAACATATCTCTTGATGAGGGGATGGATCCTAGGAATGGGAACACCTATTTGACCCTAGCTATAAAAACATAGTCACAAATAAATTTCATGTGATTTCTATACTTGAAGATGTATGGTTTGGAATAGTAATGTGAAATGGTAGTTTTTCCCTCTAGTGACCAATTCCTAATCCTAGGGAAGGTGATTGAAGGAAGAAGGGTGTCAATTAGGTATGACATCATAAATAATTGATTTTAGGTCTTTCTTTTGATAGCATTAAATTATTTGGCTAAGAAAATACTAATTAAGTCTCTAATTGGATGGGTAAGTTTCTCCTCTACCATGTAGTAAACGTATGGGACCCAGACATTATTCACATAAGTAGTTGAAGGGAACCAAAGGCTCAGTTCAACAAGTTCATTATTAACCTAATTCCCTCTCTAAATTGGATGATAGGCATCTTTCCCTCAAGTTTTTTAAATATATGAGGTCTTTAGTATAGCCAAGGTCTAAGAATAGAGTCCAAATCATGGTTGTTGGTCTACTCTTTGATTTTGGAAAGGTCCACATGAGGGAGAGGGAGCTTATAATACTTCTCAAAGTAATAGGAAAAATGTAGGCTACCCCTTTTGATTTCCCCTCCCTAATGATCCATTCATTTTCTATTCTAATATCAACAATTATGAGGGCAAGGATGTCAATACAATGTAATACCTCTAGTTTTTCCATGGTATGATGAAGGCCAACCATCTAGATTGCAACTAGGTCATAGTACCACCTTCTCATGGTGGTGTTCCTTTGTTCCTCTTATTAAATGGGTTGTAATTCTTCTATCATTAAGAAGAGCTCATACTAATTCCTAATTCCCTAGATGTTCAATGATGTGAGGTCCAATTCATTATCTTTTAATATCCAACCCTCATTATCTATTGTCAAATAGAGCTCAGTTTCCTCCTTCAATTACTACCTGCTAGTTGTTATGGTCTCTATCTTTGCTAATTGTTCACACCAAATTATAGATGATATTTTTAAAATCCTTACACCTAAAAAACATAATTGAGTTCTTATTTGATAAAATTTCAACAAATTGAGTCCATTTGCGTCACTTTTATGTAGGGTTTAGGGTTTTAGATCTTTAATATCAAAATATATCTAGGCTTTGGCTTATATGTGTATGGGATTTGATTTTGACCTTTGCCTTTATATGTTTATGTTTTCAAGCCAACAAGATCTCAAATTTTGTCTTTTTCTACTTATGTGGTGCCTATGTGGTATTGGTCTAGACCTTTCATGGCAATTTTCATAAATGTCATTTGAACACTAGATATTGGTATTTAAAATACCTTCTTCATTTCACATCATAGGATCAAAATATTGTATTTAATGTGAGTCATTTATTATAATTTAGGTCCTTGGTCATGATTAGGTCTTTCTATCACAAACCCCATGGTCTTGACACTTGGCATGTTATGTGCGTTCTCTATGCTCCAAATGTTTTGGTCAGTCACTCATCGAATGAGTATTGGCCATGCAACAAGGTCACATGCCTTTGAAATATAATTTGTGCCTTCATGTCATTGGATCAAATCTCATGATGGTGCATGAACCATTAATCTACAAAAATGCCCAAACGTTAAGTCAGTATGTTAATAAAATAATGACTTAGGCTTAAGTTCTTTAGGCCCAAATGTTAAGTCAGTATGTTAATAAAATAATGACTTAGGCTTAAGTTCTTTAGGCTAAGGTTTGTTTCACATTTATTACAAATAAAAAAAACCTTAGGCTAAGTAATTTATTCCTACGTTTCCTAATTTATAATAAAGGGGTGAGGGTCTAAATAATCTAGGCCACCATGTATGAAAACTTTTGGTTAACTTATATTCTATGTGATAAAGACCTCCCTTTTTAAAAATAAGACTTAGCATAAGCTCATACTTTAAGGTTCATGATTTTTTTTTAAAAATGCCATGAGGACCCTTCTATATAAATTTAGACAAAGTATTTAGATCATAAGACCACTTCCATATTTTACAGGTCAAAGACTCCCATTTTGAGCATCTTTTAAGAATCTCCTTAAGCTTATAAAGCCATTTCTAAGCCTTTTAGTGAGATTTGGGAGTGCATTTTGACATTGAGCATAAAAATCCATCAGCTTAAATTTAATGGTTTTGTGGATGCTAAATATGTCCTCATGGACGTAAAATGATGGTTGCACGAATGTCAATTTTAATCTACTTATGTTTTTTATTTTATGGGCTTAAGGTTGACAATCATGTAGATGTCAAATATGTCATTTTAGATGTCAAATGATAGTCACACAAACATTAATTTTAAGCTCATCAGTTTATTATGGCCCAGTGTGAGAATACTAATTGGCAAGTCTATGGGATCTCCTAGGATCTTAGACTATGTTCACTCCATTGGATCAAAATTGGCAATGAAGCATTAGCCATTAATCATGATCTAAGGGATTGCTTGTGGTTCATCACCTTGTCAGGTGAGACCCATTTAATTTTGGTTTTTGAATGCAAAGGTTAGGTGTGTTGATCTTTTAGGCCCTTCGTATCCTTTTAAATTTTCAATTATTCTTTGCTCCATTCGATCGGGTCCTAGTGAGTAAGTGTGGATCGTTGGATCATGAAAGATGCACATTATTTAAGTCAAATATTGGGTTATCCTCACTCCATTGGATCAAATTCCATGATAAAGAGATATCCATAGGATCCTACAAGATGCAAGGAAGTTAAGTTAGGATCGTAGAGACATAAAAGACTTAGGCTTAAGGTATTAAGACTAAGGTCACAATTGTATTAATGAATACGTCAGGGACTTAGTATTAAAACCTTATTATAAGTTAAAAAATATTATAAGGACCCTACAAGATGACATTAACTAGGTTATAAATAACTTTAGAAGAGGGGGAAATAACAAAGGGGACCAAGTTTCTTAATTAAGTTATGTTTAAAAAACATGACTAAGCTAAGAATATGAATTTTATTCTTAATTATATAATGAATTTTAAAATGGTTCCCACTCATTTGGTTCCTCACCTTATTCAAATTTGTATTGAGGGTTTGCTAGGGTTTTAGAGTATAGAATTGTCAGGAACACATGCCATAGAACCTGTAACTAAAATTCAAGTGAATCGCATCAGCACTATTAGTCTAGATTAAAACAAATCAAAACCATATGAGCTTGCCTTTTAACAAAGAGGATGGCCTTCATATTCTATAAACCTTGACATGCTAAAATCTACATGTTTTATTTTGAGGGTTTCTCAAGGGTTCCAATTCAAAAAATGGGGGTGTGTTGGTCCCAACAGGTACTTCGATGTAAATACCTACCTTCATGATAACATTATTCCTTCTAACATTTCCCTTAAAAAATAAAAAGACTTCATTCATTCCACTTATCATTATACCATTCTTAATTCTAGTCTCTATTGTAGAGGATATTATGGAACTCTAATTCCTTTTTTAACTTCAGTATGGTCCATACTAATGCTTAAATAAGTACATGAATGGATTTGTGGGGACCAAAATGGTGGCATGGTCTTTTCCAAAAAAATCCTATGTCCAGGTTATTACTGGCCCACTATAGAGGTCGATGACTATGCATATGTAAAAAATTATGTGGCTTGTCAAAAACATGTCAATCTCATTCATGTATCAGCTCTACCACTTTGACCAATCATTACACCATGGTTAATTTCCATTAGGGACTCTATCTTTTAGATAAAATTAATATAGCTTCATCATATAGCCATAAACATAGCCTTGTTATAAAAAAACATTTTACCAAGTGATTTGAAGTCATTCCACTCACATTATTAAGAATTAGATTTCAAAATTCATCTTCAATCATCTTATTTGTTTCTTTGGCATTCCCTCTGATCTTATTTTTTATAATGTCATTTCCTTCAAAAATAAGGACATCAAATCACTTTGTGTTGAATACCATATCATACAACACTTTTCCTCTACATTTTCCCCCAAATCAATGGCCAAGTCGAAGAAATAACAAAACCCTAATCCAAATCTTGAAAATACCATTAATGCTTTTGGATGTGATAGGCATAAAAAAAAAATTCCACCCTCTATCCCTATGATAACAATACCCACACCCCAATAGGAGCCATACCATATTACCTTGTTTATGGCATAAAATTTATTCTCCCTATCCAGATTGAGTTGCTTTTTGTAATCACCTAAAACTAGTAGTTAAGTGATAAGAGTGCTACTTAAAACTACCTATTGATGTATTATCCCTAGAACTATCCTAGAGCCTATCATTACATTTTTACAGCCTTTGTTTGAACCACAATTGTCTCTAGTCAACTTAAACATAGTCTTAGAACTTCATTTCCTAATCATGTTCCTCCATGCCCAATAGTCTAGTATATGTACATTAGAGCCACACTAAGGACACTAGAGCCATGTGGTGCTAGTGTCCTTAAAATTGAGCCTATTTCCTTTACCCTATTTTCCTTGAATAAATATATTTTTAAGGGTAAAACCCTCTTAAATTTAGTCTAAATAGATTTTATTATTTGTATAAGCAACATAACACTATATAAACACCACTCTCACACTCTTACACCCTATGTGGACATTATGACAAAGAAACACATAAAAGTACCACTTCACATTGAGGGAAATATCCTAATTCTTATAATATTATATTAACACAACCCATATATTTAATAATCTATCCTTAGCACTGGTATTTAGATCTCAAGTGGCTTCTAGGTCATCCTCTCATGCATTCACACTTAGGAAATCTAGCATTCACTTGCACTTGCATCAATCACTTAGGTAGGGGAACTACATTAGGCTTGATCCCTACTTGGATTATTAGTATGTAGGCAGCGTGCCCACACAAGGGTGTGGATCACATGTCCATCAGATCAAAACCACTAACCCTTCTTTCTCATGGTGTTCATTCAAACCTTTACAAGCATAAAAACCTAGGGTTTTTTTATGAAAATATAGTTACATGAAAAAAGTATTGATTGGATATACCTAAAATTTATACCAAAGTTGGAATAGGCCCTGATCTACAAAACCCATAAATAATTTGGATATAGGAAATTAATGCTAATATTAAGACACTAGAGCCACATGGCACCTCTATCTAAATGTGGCACTACTATCCAAGTGGGGTTATGATATAAATATCTAGTTGAAGACACTTAGACCTATTCCTATCTTAGTTTATAACACTTGGATCATCCATATCAAGTGTTTTCTAGATAAGTCCTTATTTTCACATATTTATTATTTATTTTAGAAATTCAAAGATAGTCAAATCCATAACAAATCAATGGTTATTTTATGCATATTATTTCACTAATTTAGACTACTCAGACCTTTAATCAAACATAGGATTTACATTAGTAAAACCCTAAAATGTTAAAACATTTGGTGAACCCAACTAAATTCAAACATTTATCAAAACCCTAACCCTATATAACCCTATGGTTTACATTTATAGCACTCATATTTTAGATCCACATATCTTATAATTTGTATTTCATATAATCATGATCATAATTATAGAACAAATTAATCACTTTTTATTGCAAAGTTTAATACTTTCATTTTCATGCTTATTTCTTTTAATTTAGGATGAACTCAAAAAAAGAATAAACACATGTATAGATAATGATTTATAGAAATTGCAATAAATGTCATATCTCATAGCATGTTATCTTTATCCTATGTGGAATTATATTAACAAGTAGACCCTTACATACATAAATAATTTAGCACATAAGCTAACAACTATGTTTCAAGTTTCAATGTCATATCTTATGCAAAATAAAGAGTCTCCTTTTCTTCCTCATCTCCATGAGGGTGATAGTTACTTTCCCTCTACCTAGTTCCATGCTATCACTCCTCTACAAGATGAATCACCCTTTACCATTTCCACTAATCCCCATATTCATCTGATTCACACCTCTTTCTTATAGGGTGTGTACCTACATATTCAATTATAAACATCTAGGGTTTGCACTTGTGAGACTCTATATGATCACATTATCAGTATGAATAAGATAATTACAATTTTACAAAATTAGAATCAACTATTACATGAAAATATTGCAACATTGGAAAAGCAATTTATAATACAAATGACTTCAAGGTATAATAGTGTAAATCATGTATATGCATCTTCACATATTCAATTTATGGCAATCAATGTTACATATACAAATCATAAATCACAACAAAGTACATCTACAACTAGTGATTCAAAAAGCATTAAAATGTCAAATAAGAGATCTAGTAAGATACTAAGGGACATGATTAAAGATAAGTCAATCAACCTACCTCCTCTACACCTAATGAAGATATTTAGATATTTTAATGCATATCATAGAATGCATGGACACCACATAGATTCATGTTTAACATTAAAAATGAAAATACAACAAATAATGGATATAGATGACTCACACAATGACACATCATCCACACAACATACAATGACACATCTACAAATTAACAAAGGGTAAAATTTAGAAACAATACAAAAATGGTTACCAAATCATAACTTAGAAAAATAAAATGTTAAAAAATAACAATCATAACAAGAAATAATACACCAAGCACAAGCCAAGTAGGTAGAAGATGCAAATCTACCTCTGCAAAATGAGGCTCAACTTTTAATATGGTATGATTTTGGTCAAAAGCATCTACAATAATCTGATTATCATGGTCAAGTTTTAGGCAAGTAGGACCAAAGCATCACTTCTCCTATTCTAGTAGTTGATAATATTGGTCAAAAGGGTTTGGTATTTATTGAACATCCTAAGGCACATCAGTCATAGATACAGTTTATCAAGGAAAAACATCCAGATACATAGGAAATTCTACGAAAAGAGAAAGAACTTAAGTTATAAATTCAAAATCATGATAAGTCAATAATCATTCCCAACAAAGGCTTTCTAACAAAAGAGCCTCCATAACACCATATGTCTACAATAAGCACAGTTTCAAAGGGCAAAATCACAATCAATATACCAAAGCACAATTCAGAAAGGTCAACTCCACAATATGAGGCAATTCACTCTAGTATTCTAGATTATTATGATTTAGAAGATGAACAATACTTAGATTCATATTTCAGCAACATTAAATTACAATAGAGCATTCACATTGCATGAGAGATTACCATTCCTATATTTGACACAGGTCACAATGATAGTGAGTCTCCCATGAGACTCATTGGTTAGTATGGTTTTTCATTTATTTTACATACTTTCCCTCTATTTTAATCCTTGTACATAGTTCATTTTCATGTAGCTTGTACATAGATTATATCTATAAAATACAAAAATAATACAATATTTCAAAAACATAAAAACATTCAAATAATTATTCAACAAACACAAAATTTATAGATTATATACATTTATATGTTTAAATTTCTTATATTTTATAGAAACTACATATGCTAGCTATCTTAGTATAGTCATTTTTATCATACTACATGTTTCACTTATTCTTGTCAAGTGCTTACAGATTTCTTATAGGATTCAATTCCACTACACTGATCTAGACATGTTATCATCTACGCACTGGGGCATACACACTAATTCATAATTATTCATTTGACACATTCACCCACTTGGGGGCATCTTATACACAGCTTCTATCACCAAGTTCTACCCTTAGATACTCTACATTCTTTTAGTATTATTATATCTAGATACTGATCATTGCTACTCATACTCAATTTTTTTTCCATCTATTACTACTTTAGACTCAACATATATACATCCTAGATCTTTCATAGATTTTTACTATGTATTCATGCATGATTTTATTTCTAGATTTAATAGTGTAGACTTGATTATATCTTTATGCATCTTCTATTCGAGGGGATTTGAATATGCCATTGTTCTTTGGCTCTATGTCACTTCTAGTCATAGTATGTATGCCTTAGACATGTGCCCATGTCCCTTGCATGTAATTTTCCTAATTGTGTATGTCAACATTTGAACATGTCTTTCTCTATGGCTCTAATCTAACTTCCTTTTTACTTTCATATGTTGACATTTGACCATGTCCTTATATGTCTCCTTTTCTTAGATTTAGTGGCATGTGTCCATGTCCTTTGTATTTTATCCCTTTGGCCTATTTTGCATGCCTCAAGTGTTTTGTATGTATGTTTGATTATATGTGTCATGGCCATGACACTTGTCCTTAAATGTTACACACACAATTTTTTGATGGCATGAAGGACCTCATGCATCTACCCTCCCTACTTAGGTGCCATGATGAACACCATGCCCTATCCCCTGGCTAGCTACTCAATTCTACTCAAATGTTTTGTTACATACATTGATTGTATCTATATTGACACCTTTTTTTGATGTTAGACATGACATACATCTTACATTGCATACTTATGCTTACATTACATTACATTTTGATATTATGTTTGCACATTATATTGGATTATTGTGCAATTATCATATATACTTTGGCTAACACATATTTTGCAAAGCTTTATTTTGAGGACAATTTTTTCATAGGTTCAATAACTACCCTCAAAAGAGGGGGCATTCACAGGGATTTATCACATATATTTGGCTCCTATTTTTCATTCACAAAACATTTTCTTCATAGAGGTAAACATAGAGGGAAAATAGTGACTCACAAAGTAATATAATGACATAGATCTAATATTAGAGGGACATTAGTGCCCAAATAAGGACACTAGCACCCAAATAGTTGTACTTAGTTTTTTTTTAGATTCATATTAGTTACTCAGATTTGGGTATCATGTGTGGCATGACCAATTCCATATTTAGTTCAAATACTTAGATATAGTTATTAAAACTCAATCCAGAATTAATATACGCAAATACTAGGTTGAGGGCATGTGTGTGGCACATTATTTCCATATGTTTAATTACACATCAGTTGATTAGATGGAATGGAAAACTCCATGTCATTCTCTACATTGTATATACTTGACATCATATTTTAGGTTATCACCAATTTCATGCCTTACTCTATACACAGTGGTTGGCATTCTTGAGTACCTAGAGCCACCTAATTTACATGAGTGGTTTTAGATCCATCATACATGGTTAGTTATACTCAGTTATACATTTATAACACTTTGTGTTGTTTAGATTTAGATGCATCTACTACACATAGGTGGGAAATGATGGAGTCATAGCCTAATTGAATTCTTGATCCACTCATATGAGATGGTTGGACACACTTTCAGTCTAATCTAATCTAGTCACCGGTCATGATCCCCCAAATATGGGTGAGCAATGATGGAGTCAAAACTATATTTATTTCTTGAGCCACCCATAGATGAGGATTGAGAAAACTATCAACTCAATCCAAGTTATTTAATTATTGATCATTATATATATGCACACGTATTGGTTATCACCGTGTTCATGCATTAGTTCATGTACCTAATGAGGTGTATTAATTACTTTCTTATTTTTGATTTATTTACTCAATTTTATGTAGTTACTTATTTACTCACCATAATCTTTCAATTTTTCTAAACTAAGGATTGTTTGTGCATGTTTCATTTATAATTCATGCATTCAATCATGATTCACACACACAGACCCAACATCACATACTCACACTCAGCTTCATAGGCTTCACTTCTTGGTAAGTCCAGGTATGCTTCTTTTTCCTTTATACTAGTCAAATAACTTTTCTACATTTGTATCATAAAGGGGTGGAAATGTCATTACCTAAAAGTGGTATTTGAGTGCTAAGATTTCTACTTGAGACTACATATTAGCTTAGCCCTAAACCTATCTTAGAGCTTATTATCACACTTTTCTAGCCTTTATGCAAACCATAGGCATCCTTAGTCATCTTAAACATAGTCTCAGAACCTCATTTCTTGATCATGGCCCTTTATGCCCATTATTATGTTAGTTGAACATTAATGCCACACTAAGGACACTAGATCCATGTGGTTCTAGTGTCCCCAAATGGCACCTATGTCCTTTACCCTGCATTTCCTAAATGAATATATTTTCAAAGGTAAATTCTCCTAAGGTCAGTCTAAATAGCTTTTATTATCCACATAGGCAACATAACATTATATAAACACTACTCTCACACTCTTACACCCTAAGTGGTCATTATCATAAAAAGCACATAATATTACCTCTTAACATTGAGGGAAAACTCCTAATTCTTCCAATATTATATTGACTCAGCTCATACATTCAATAATCTATCCCTACCATCGGTATTTAGATCTCAAATGGCCTCCAAGGCATCCTCTCATGCATTCACAATTAGGCATTCTAACATTCACTTAACCTTTCACCAAGCACTTAGGTAGGACAACTACATCAGGCTTGACCCCTCCTTAAAATATCAGTATGTAGGTAACATTCCCACATAGGGGTGTGGATCACTTATCCATTAAATTATAACCACTAACCATTTTTTTCTCATGGTATTCTTTCAAACCATTATATGAATAAAAACTTAGAGTTTTTGGAATAAAACAGAGCTATAGGAAAAAGTATTGATTGTACAAACCTAAAATTTGGATTAGAGTTGCAATGGGACATGATATACAAAATCCCAAAATCATTCAAATAGAGGATATTAGAGCTAATATCAGTACACTAAAACCACATGGGGACTCTATCTAAATGTGCTTCTATTATCCATGAGAGGTTATAATATAGATATCTAATTGATGAAACTCATACATGTTCTTATCTTAGTTCCTAGCATTTAGATTATTTGTATCAGGCGTTTTCTATATAAGTCTTTATTTCCTCATATTTATGGTCAAATATAGGCAAATATATAATAAATTAAGTCTTTATTTCCTCATGTTTATAGTCAAATATAGTCAAATTTGTAATAAATTAAAGGTTATTTTATGTATATTATTTCATTGATTTAGACTACTTATACCTTTGATCAAATATAGGATTTACATTAGTAAAACCCTAAAAGGTTAAAACACTTTATTTAAAAATTTCATTATAGAATATCATTGATGAGGAATAATGCAGAGTTTCTTGGCTACAATAATTATAACTACTTGATGAAAAATGGGTAGCTTATTTTAACAACCTCTAGGCCTAGTAGAATAGGTTATGCCATAACTATAACAAGAAAATCAAACACAAAGACTTTGAGCTTATAAATATAGTCCTAAAACAAAATCAAAATAATAATAATGCTACTCATGAAAAGAAGTGAAAGTTTGAGCCTAATTTGCCATGCCCATTCATCATCACAACAAATTATGGATCTAGAGAATATAAATTGGCCACATCATATGGAGAATAACTATATGAACCCAAGAATATAATGCATCTCAAGTGTGTTTACACTTGATTTTATTGAACATTGTCTATGATGACCCCTCCTTAGAAGCCCGACCTAAAACAACCTTCCTTTCATTCAAATGATTCAGTCCATTTTGGTGTTATTCCCTTATCCTATTACCATTCTTGATCTTGATTCTGATTTAACATTACAATATTTTATTCTAGATGCCATATTTTAAAGAAATATTCTAACATATTATTTAGATTTGGTCAACATCAACATATCTAGGATGATTAGTATCTTAGAGTAACTTACACATGATTTCCCTATATGGTTGTCTTTAAATGCATCTTTTGGCTCTTGTAAAAACCTATACCATTTATTATATTAATATTCTATTCATGTTTTCTACCATGTTTTTTATTCATAGTGATTTATGCTAAGGTTAAAATATATTGACCTAAGGTCCATTTGGACTTTGTAGGCATCACTCAGTTCTATGGTGAACTTAGTCACTCTTTTTTCTACACTCTCACCATTTTATGGGTAACTTAATCCATGTTTTATCTTTTTTTTGAGAAACCTAAACCACACCCTCACCATTTTACAAGTAACCCTTTTCCACACTCTATTCACTTTGTGAGGAACCTAATCCACACTCACCATTTTATGAGTTAACCCATTATGTATCTCATAATACTCTATTCAGTTGAAATTCCAAAAACCCCAAAACCCAAAATAATTCAAAACAATCCAAAAAATAACCTAAAAACTAAAAAAATATAGAAAGGGGCTTATAATCTCCTTGAGAGATATTAGACCATAAAAATATTACTTGTTTTGTCATCTTGTTCACTAGTGGTATTTGTCTATGTTCTGGATGGTGCAATTTGTCACATTTTATAGGTGGGAACCCATTATACAAACATGATCATTTCCATTTACTATTACCATTCATTATCATATTCCCTCTTATTTTTATTTAGGAGAAATACATTAACCTTAGGTCTTAATAGACTATGTAGGTAGTGCTTGCATATATGGGGCATGCTAGGTCATCTTGGCTAGTCTCAATCTCATTTCCTTTTACCTAAAACATGCTATTTTTATTTTATAAGTTTGCATTTCCCTATTCTTATATAATCAAATATCTTAATTATCATCATTTTTATTCTATCTAATATCCTTTGGATAACTTCATTTGTCCTAAATTCCATAAGACTATGTAGGCAATGTCTACTTTCATGGGGCATTTGGATTCATCTCGACCACTCCTTCCTTTTTCTTCTAATACCCCTTTTGTCATAGGTACCATCTTTCCTTGTCAATTTTCCTCTATAGTTTAGTGATCAAATACCCAAGATTAATTCCTTAAATTTACACAAGCACAAATGATTTAGTAATTTCTTATTTATTTATGTTTTTATGTGTTATTTTATAATGATTATCTTTGATTGTTCTTAATGTATTTCTTTGAGTAACTAAATACTTTATTTTTATTTTCTTTCTATTTGTGTTTGCTTACATGTTTGTTTGTTTCCGTTTTTCAGTGTCACCTTGACTTAGTCCATTATGTTGATAGGGTCATCATCATGGTGCTTCCTATCACATAATTATACTTGAGTCCATCTGTTAGCCTTTGTCAACATTTTCATCATGGTTTCTATCATTGGTGAATTGTTTTTAATTATCTATTGGATCTAGGGTCAGTTCTTATGCACATTATGGCTTGATAATCATGGTGTTATAAATCATAATGCATATCATTTGGTGCTATATAAAAAATCAATATGTTGGATGTCTAATTTGCAATGTTGTAATAAGAGCTCTCCTTGTCTACTATTGCCCAACCAATTCATTCAAGACCTAATCATCATTTATTAGAATGAAAGTATGCCCTACTAGGACAAACCATTGGGACCAATCAACTATAAAATTCACTTTATTATGTAAACTCCTTGTATTCATGATCAAATATACCCTACTGGGGAACAATATTGTTATCAACCAGAACCACCCTTTTTGGGGCCATATCTATCAATTCTTTCATTATGTATTTTTCCTCTCTTTTTCAAGGACCTATATCTTTAAAATTCTTCTTCAATAATCCCCTCGAGATGGGATACAAAGATAATCAATATCCTTTTAGGGTAATTAATCTCGTTTCCTAACTCATAAATTTTAAAAAGAGAAGAGTGAAGATATTATTATTCAAGTGTTGTCAATTTCTTTCTTCACAAAATTTTCAATCTTTGAAAAGATATTATTGTGGCTCATTTCTTGAAAAAAAATATCAAATAGGGGAAAATGTATACACTTAATTTTAACCACTTTCATGTCTAATTGTGTTCATAATGAATTTCCACAATTGCATCCAATTTTAACCATAAATCTCCAACTAGGCTGAATTTATCTGTGAAACTACCAATTTAGACTAAAATCATATTGACACATCCCTTGTTTAGGTAGTAGATATTACATAATTTATATTATTAAGTGTATATTAAATTAAATCAACCCTTTTGAAGTTTTTTCACAAGTAAATTAAGTGAATACTTGATTGATAAATAGAAACATTGTAAAATTCAACATTATTCTAATTATTGATTAATCCCACTTTGTTAAATCTAGTTATTCCTCTAAAATGAAAAACTATGGATTTTAATATCTTATTTTCCTAAAATCAAAATTGTAATATTGTCTCACCCAATATGAAATCATTAAGCAAAGTTTGAAGGTAAGATCTCTTTTAATATCTTACACCCCTCTTACACACTCCTCTTACATGCCTCTTACACACTCAATACGACCAATGACTACACTTTTCTCCCAATGTGCCTTCCATAATCCAAAAAGGTCTTAACTAGATTTTATTACACAATACATGTGTGTAATCATGGATTTGGGGATTTATCATGAACCCTCCATATTAAGATGAGAGGAATAGTGCATAACAATTTAGGAAATCTATAAATAAAACCCTCACACATCTCATTTTATCAAGATTCCTAATGTAAACTTACTCTACTAAATTATTCAAAGCCAATACCAAGTGTAGACAAGGAGAGTTACTTCCCACATATGTAATCAACCTTGAAAAAGACTTATACATATACAAGTAGAGCTCAACCTCTTTAGATAAATTTTAAAACACATCTTCAAGGGAGGTATAATGGTTGTGATAATCTTCCAATATTACATTTCTTGTTTGATTATGACATAGATCAACCTAGATATTATGACTTAGAAGTTGTCTTAAATTTTTTTTTGGGATTTATTCACTAAAAATTGAATAATCTCTCTTGGATTCCTGATCTACAATCCCCATGTAACCATCACAAGTTATCTTCCCTTCATGTTGGATTTGTTCATAGGTCGCACTCTATGACTTTAAATTTTTTCCCTAGTTTTGATATCCTATGATAAATAGATCACACTACAGAAACACACACAAAATTATAATGAAAATAGGAAAATAATAAATTAAACAAAAATATTATACTACATGGTGTTACTCAATACCCTCTCTCGTTTCTCTACAATAAATGATAGAGATTATTGATGGTAAGGCTTAATCTTATAGCCATTTAAACAACCTAGTATAATGGTTCCCTAAATGTATTTTAAAACAATAGTTATTTATTGTGAGACTTCATGAATGATGTAAGGTTCCTTCCATATAATGCATAACTTGACTTGAAATACTCTAAATCTATTATCATATAGTAAGATTGCTTGTTCTAGAAAGACTTATTTAGATCATATGTTACGATCATGCCATGATTTTTGAATTATCTTGTTAAATTCATCTATCCATTATGCCCTTTGACTATTTATTCCATTCTTGTTAAATCCATTTATTGTGCTTGTAGATAATCTCAATCATCTAGTCTCATGATCATTATAATGTGTAGACTAGGAACTATGTATTATATAGGCATTATTGATTCAATTCCATATACCAGTTAAAATGACATGAAACATTTTACATGCTTCTAATTTGTCTTATATGCCCATAGGTTCATAAGAATACAATCCTCCTAATAATCTCTTTAGACATGGTGTATCTTTGTGAGCATTTTGCTAATGACTTTGTTTGATGTTTCCCCTTGTCCATTTTCTTCTGGATGATATGTTGTGATTTTGTGGTGTGATATCATAAAATAATCCGTCAAAGTATTAATGGTTTTATATAGTAAATGTGTGCCTCTATCATTGACCATTTTTATCAGACCCAAATCTAGTTACAATATTTTCATATAGGAAATTTGTTAGGTCTTTAGCATTATAACTTGGTGTCACAACAACTTCCATCCATTTGGTGAACTATTCCACCATAGTAATGATTTAATTTACATTACTATGATTGGGAGGATTGATTTTCCCTACAAATTTCATTCCCCATTATTCAAATGCCATCTATAATAACATAAGATTCAACAATATTTCATCTCTCTAATTAGGCTTGCCCATGCTTTGGCATATATCACATTGTTTTGTTATTTGGTCCACATCTTGAAACATAGTAGGACACCATAGACCACTTTCTATTATTTTCCTTGTATTGGATTATCCTATGACACCTATGATTCCTTGATGTACCTCAAGAAGTTAAGGTCACTCATTCCCCAAATACACTATACATGGTACATCATCTTTCCCCATTTTTAACAAAAAACCATTAACGATGATAAATGTAATGGTCTTGTAATCAAATTATTTTTATACCTTTATACATAGTGTGTAGGAAAGATATATATTCTATAAAATGTGTTGTCTTTCATTTTATCATGAATTGTAGAGATGTGAAATAAATGTTTATCTAGTGATTCATCATAAATTTATTCTAGTTGTTATCCATTATGGATTTGGCTCAGATGGTCTGATCCCACATTTTCCCTTCTGGGATTGACATTGATCCTAAAATAAAACTCTTAAAATATAATCTTTCCCCCTAACATAAGATTATTTACCAAGTATCTAGAGCTTGATTATTAGTGAAAAATTCAAATAATGTTTTTATAAGAGTAATGTATAAACTTTTGGAGTGAAAACACCATTTCCAAAGCTTCGCATTCTATGGTTGTATAATTTTTCTCTACATCTAAGATTTTTTGACTTACAAATTGGATTGGATGGTATAATATTCTATCTCTTGGTTGTGGGAGAATAGCTCCTCCTATAGTTCCTAAAGCATATACATGAACATAGAAAGGTTTGCTTTAGTTAGGAACGAATAAAATGAGAGCTATGAAAAATATCTAATTTAAATACATGAATTTTATTCGACACTCATTTTTCCACTCTAACCTTTTATATTTTTGTAGTAACTTCTCCATGGGGACAAATAAAGTTTTGTATCCCTTAATGAATTTTTTATTTTATCATATATGTCCCAAAAAAATATCACACATTTTTAGAGCTTGTGGGATATGGCATGCCCATAATTACTATGATTTTGGCTTGTTCCACCAAGATCCCATCAATTATTTATTTTTAACACATTGCATAGAGCTGAACATCATTCTATCATAATTAAAAATTTAGACAAGTTCTCTTTGAATGATAAAAGACATCCTAGTCATCTAGGTATAATTTAATAAAATCATGGGTGAATTCTATGAAGGAAATGACCACTTACCTAGATAAAACAACTACATCATTATTCAACCTAATTGGAATTACCTTATATTATAAATATACCCAACTCTATTTTAAAGTTTTTTTTGGATTGATTCTCTATTTTAATTAGAATGTAATGGTATCTACTGAACCCATATATGAAAAAATACACTTCATATCCCACAACTTACTCCAAGACTTCATCTGTGAATGGAATTTGAAAAGGATCATTTTACAAACATCATTTAGTGCATGGTAGTCCTAAAACACTCTAGTTTTCTCAAACTTATTAGGTTTTGATACCATGGGGCTAACCCAATCTACCTTTTCCATTAGATATATAAGTTTTGCTTCTTGTATTTGATTTTGGAAATACATCTTGGCAATATTTTAATAGTTGCAATGATTTTAAAATATCATTATGCATCTAGTAGTCACCTAAAGTTGTAATCTTTAGCATTAATTATATCCTAATATTTCCTACTAGCTTATTTAAGGGATCTTATTATATTTTGTTGAAACTACTTGGAATGAAATCTTGCTCTTTTATGTGTCCCTAGTTTTGGATAATAATATTTCATAGTTGTTGGTCTTAATTTATGTCTATGACTTTGGCTTTAGTCTCCTCCGCTTCTCTCTGGTTTAAAAAATACCTAAAAATTTAAATCCTCATCACTATTAGTGGAATCTTTTAATTCTTCATCATTTGGGATCTTATTTCATGGTTTGACAAAAATATTCTTCTTTTGTCAACTTGCCTTGTAATTTTGGATAACTACATTTAAATATCTTACTAATTATTGCTATGAAGATGAGTTTGTTGTATAAATTAGGTCTTATGTTCTCCCATAACATATAAATATTTTCAAATTCTATAGATAATTAAGCATAATAATATTTTCATCCTCAAAAACAAAAGTTTGAATAAAATATTATTGTACCTATGACCAATTATTTATCTCCAATCTACATTCCTGGTGCATGTACTAGGTTATTGCGATCACTCATAGAGAATATCTAAATATATGAACCCAATATTTGGTTTCGACACCCTACATAGACCAAACATCAACAAGTTGAGCATGGTCATTGATGTTAGGTTGTCATTGATGTCAAAGAGAGTATGTGGTACTAGTGCATAGATGACAAATAAGTTGTGTTTGATATCTTGGAGATATATGGCACATGTGCAGGTATATAAGGACAAACAATAAGTTCTGAGGCATCTATAGATATCTTGGTGAAGTTCTGGTGTGTCATTTAATCATTTGGAAAGAGAAACATACATATTCTAGATTAAGAGAATCCAGATAGTCACTACACATCATGTAGATATGAGTGATCTATAATTTTTTTTTATTTTGTGTAGGTAATCAAAAATTCAACATTGGTCAAATATTTTCATGGAGATGTTGTCTATAGTGTTAGGAAGATACTCTAAAGATTTGGAGCCTTGAAGTGTCTTCTAGTTCAAGATATAAACCTTCAAAGTTTCTCTAGTATATTATGATGGAAAAGAGACCATAAATTTTAACTACATTAAAGTCTAGGGTAAAATAGTCAAAATAGATCTATGATGAGTGTTTAATTAGGGGATTGAGATCTAATGGTGAGTGTTCAATAGATCTAATAGTGAATATCTAATCTGACTAGATAAGGATCTAACATAAAGCGTGATCTTATTAAATAGTGACCAATATCATGTACTAAGTTAATATGCCAAATGATGCTTAGAAGGCATGCAGGGCTACCAAGTGGTGAAAGTTCATTGGAGACTGACTACAAGGTATGTAGAAGACACATGGGGCTGCTTAGTAGCTTGATCTCAGAAGTGAGGATCTAAGATAAATGGTAGGAAGTACAAGGTAAAGAAAATGATACTTCTAAGGATATATATGGAGTTAAATTTATTTATATTTTAGGGAGAATGATATGATGACAAGTATTAGATGTTTTACTTTGAATAGTGACCGTTGGCATTTGAATTAGCAAAGGGAAAAACCAGTCTATAATATTTTGCTAATATATTTTAATCTAGGATGAATTTGAAGGTGATGTAAAAATAAAAGTTTAAAATCACTTCAAGGCACATCTAGAGAATTTATTTATAAGGTTTAAATATTTTTAAAGTTAAATATATTAAGCTCCAAAGTTTACCATGTGTTTAACCATGGTCTGTAAGTGATATGAGAAGGATTGTTGAGTTGTTATTGATAGTGTATTGATATTTACATATGAAATAACTATTTAAGAGTGTTTTAAACTTAATTAGGACCATATGTATGGATTTTGGAGGTTTTACCAATCCATATTTAGTATGAACAAAGGTCTAGAATTCGACTATGTTTTTTGAATACATTAGCAGTTTGAGTGACCATCTTGCAGAGGTAAGGTGAAGATGTTTTGAGCATATTTGAGGAATAAAATGAGTATGGAGATGTTTTATAAGTCTCAAAGGATTATAATAAGGAATTTTTTTTCATTATGTGCCCATGATCAGATATGGATATTCAAAATAGATTGACTTCATTTTGACTATATGTGACTAGTCTGAATGGTCATTTTGAGAGAGTTGTTTTGACTGCTTATATCTTGTGTTAAAGTATATAAAAAATATGAAGGTATTTTATAGGTCTTTAAGGTTTTAACCATGTGTTATAATCATATGGATAAGTGAAATATTTTAGTATTTGCTTCAAAATTTTGAGACTATGTTTTGTGTATATGAATACCTAAAGAGCAAAGAGAACTAATTAGTAGGTTTGAGTGTTGAGTTGGTGTTTTAGGTGTCATAGAAACATTAGGCAGTAATAAAGGGTATATTAGTGATAGTTTTAATGTATTTTAATCTTTATTATAAGCTTAAAGTGGCCCAAGGAGTTGAATTTGTAACATATGAGTATGAAGGCCTAATTGTTTTAAGTCTCACCGAGACCTAATGGTGGTTTGGGGCTAATGAGGTATTGGATGACATAAGGAGTTTGTGGTTTTTACATGTAACATGTATGAGGACATATTATAAAGGTATAAAAAGTATTTTATGCATATTAACCAACCAAGATGGGTTATAACAAGAGAGTGATACAAATACAAGCCATTATTGGCCTATTTGTGTGGTTGTGTGTAAGTGTGGATTCAAGCAAATGAGAGAAAATTTGAAAGAGAAGGTATAGTAAAATGAGGAACAATTAAAAGTGAAGATGATAATTTATGATTGTTTTATCAATTTTATGTAAGAGAGCACATAGGTCATTGGACCTAATGAGCCTATAAGAGGTAGATTGAGAGAGTGAGCCCTTGAGACTATTTATGTGCAAGAGTGAAGGTTAAGAGTGTAAAAAAAATTAGTCATCATCAATTAAATATTATAAAGTGTTTAATATGATATTTTCAAAGTATTTGAGTGGTTACTTAGTTTCCTAAGGGGTTGGTTCCTCCTTACAAGATAAATCTTGTAAAATGTTAGGTTGTTATGGGTGTTCAGCTAGACAGGGGCAGTAGATCCTTGTGGGATTAGTGTCTCACTAAAATAAGGTATGGGTGTTCCTTGATCATTTGATGTTGGTCTAAATTTTTTATCTTTTTTTATAGGACTATATTCCATATTGCAAGGGTTAGTGGATCTTATCCCCCTAGAGGGTTTCCTACATATATCATGTGTTATGTGTTTGATCTTGTTATATCTTCCTTGTTCATTGATATGGTTAATCTGTATGCATCATGATTATATGTGTTGAATGTTTAAGAGTTTGAATTAAATTAGATTATCTTACATCACTAATTCACCCCATATTAGTGATTGTACCTCTAATAATTGGTATCATAGTAGGACCTTCTTTGCAAGTTTAACCACTTAAAGGTGATCTAAGGTACAATACAACTAAGAAATTGAAGAAAGAGAATCAAGAGTTGAAGGATCAAGTAGAGGTTAATTATGCATGTCTAAATCAAGTGAACAAAAGTACAATTAGTACAAGGACTATTTTGAGAAGTAAAGAGGTAAGATGAGTGAGTATGATCATGAAAAAGCTCAGAATAAGATCATGGCCTCAAGATTTAAGGCTATGAAGGATGAGAACATAAAGCTCAATAAGGAGATATAATCATTGAAATACATATCAAGATAAAAATATGATAAAGAGAAGATCAACATTCTTGAGGATCAATTAAGGGTTACAAAGATAAATCTGAGTTCAAAATAATAAGAATGCAAACATCTCAAGACTCAGTTAGAAGACACAAATGCCAAGTTGAGTTAAAATCAAGGTGAGCATGATGAGTTTAAGTACAATCTTGATTATATAAATATTATTTAAGATCAATCATGTATATTGAAGGATAACAGGGATAAAAAATCTAAGATGGATAAGGAGACTAGCCAAGTTCTTATAATTCAATTAAAGGTTGTAAGTTCAAGTATGATAGAAAAAGAGGATGAGAGCATTAAATTGAAAACCAAGCTAGATTCATTTAAGGATGAGCATGAGAAATTTGTTGTCCAGGTAAAAAAGGCTAAGAAATATCAAGAAAGGTCAACTCAAGACAAGAAGGATTCAATCACCAAGTATAACATGAGAAGACCTATCAAGAAACCAAACACTATAAGGTATTGAAGTTCATTTCATGGTCACTACTTTACATGTAAGATTTTTGGTCATAAGATAATAAACTGTAGAAGGAAGATCAACTTGTCAATTAGAGGTATGTATAATATAGTTTTCTATAATTGTTATGACATGGGACATATTTCAATATTCTACCCTAGAACTCATGGGAAAAGAATAACCTAGGTATGGAGACCTAATACAATCAAGATTTGGCATAATGAACCTAAGAGACAATATGTTATTTATTTTAGTTATCATCAATTTGGTCATATTGCAAGATATTTTAAAGGAAATCTCTCAAGTTAACAGAAGGTGCATGGACATCCTAGAGTGCTCTAGAAAGGTCAATCCTTGGTATGGGAACTAGGGAAGTGAAACCAAGAAAACAAATTCAGTTGAGTTGAAAGATCAAGGTGGATTTCTTGCTAAAGCAAAAGAGGAATCAATTATGAAGAAGGTTCAAGAATGCCAAAAGAATGTGCCATTTTTATAGATAGAAAAGGAGAATCAAGAGTTATTTTAAGTTGATCTTAAAGAAAATACCAAGGTTTTAGTTGAGGCTAGTTCTAAGGTGTGTATGGATACAAGTAAACATCCTAATATTGTTGAATAAGTTTCATGTAAAGAACATCAGTTGTCAATGTCTAATGATGAGGTATGTTATGAATATTTGTTGTCTTCATGTATTGTCAATTCATTCTTAAAATAAAAGGAGAATATTGTAGTGGATGAACAAGTTGCTTCTCTTAAGTCTAATAAAAAGAAGAAGAACCATCAGTTTTAGATGAACAAGGAGGAGAAAGAATATGAGAAGTTGTGGGCAACTCCTAGTTTCACATTATTCTAGGACATTGTGGGTTAGGGTGTCTCTATATAGGATTCAAGGAGACACTTGGAAATCAAGAGGTAGCATGGTGGATTCCATTTGAGATTTGGTTGATGTTGTAGTAAAATAATATTATTTGAATATGTGTTTGGCTAAGGGGAGCTAAATTAGTTAGCTTGAGTGGCTTGA
Source organism: Torreya grandis (assembly GCA_037957365.1). Classification (NCBI taxonomy): domain Eukaryota; kingdom Viridiplantae; phylum Streptophyta; class Pinopsida; order Cupressales; family Taxaceae; genus Torreya; species Torreya grandis. Next base: position 1,709,098 of record JARHVA010003616.1, on the reverse strand, counting down.
AGAAGATGTGCATGATGTGAGGGGAAGCATATGTAATGATGATTTAGTCATGATTCAATTAATGAGTTTTGACAAGTTATTGATTCTTCATGCATGAGAAAAGAGAGCTTGTGAGTTCTATAGGTAGATAGGTCCAAGGATCAGAGAAGCCTAAGTTCAGATTGGCATATGTAAAAGAAAAAATGACATGAGATGGAGCTTAATGTTAGAGGGATATTTCTTGGATCTGTGAGTAGTTTTTTAGGTCAATGATCAAGTTGGCATATTGAGGAAGAGACCCTTTGTCATTAATGTCAAAGGGGGAGAAATATTAGAATGAAGGAGTTCAAATGAATAAGAAGTCATTATGAGGGTGTTTTGCTATCAATGACAAAAGGGGATATTTTTGAGCATGGTCATTAATTTTAGGTTATCACTAATGTCAAAGAGAACATGTGGTACTAGTAAATGAATGATAAAGAAGTTTTGTTTGATATCTTGGAGAGATATGGAAAATGTGCAGGTCTATAAGGACAAAGAAGAAGTTGTGAGGCATCCATAGACATCTTGGTGAATTTTTGGTGTGTTATTTTATCATTTGGAAATAAAAATATACATATTATAGCTTAAGAGAAGATAGATCATCACTACACATCATGAAAATATGAGTGATACAAAAAGTCTATGCATTTTGTGTAGGTAATCATAAAGTCAACATTGGTCAAATATTTTCATGGAGATGTTTTCTATAGTGTCAAGAAGGTACTCTAAATATTGGGAGTCTTGAAGTGTTTTCTAGTTCAAGATATAAACCTTAAAAGTTGCTCTAGAAAACTATGATGGACCAGAGACTGTCAAGTTTAAATACATTGAATTTTAAGGTCAAATAGTCAAGATAGATCTATGAGTAGTGTTTAATCAAGTGATGGAGATCTAATGGTGAGCATTCAACAAATTTAATGGTGAGAATCTAATATGATCAGATAAGGATCTAACAGAGTATGTGATCTTGTTAGATAGTGATCTAATAGCGAGTATTAAGTTAATATGTAAAAGATGCTTAGAAGTCACCTGGGGCTACCATATGGTAGAATTTCAATGAAGACTGACTACAAGGTACACATAAGGCATGTGAGGCTACCAAGTGGCTTGATTTTTAAAGTGAAGATCTAAGATCAGTGGTGAGAAATACAAGGTAAATACTAGGAGACTTATAAGGATATCGATGGAGTGTAATTTATCTAGATTTCAGGGAGCATGAGATGATGACAAGTGTCAAATGTTTTGCTTTGAATAGTGACTATTAGCATTTGAATTAGCAAAGGAAAAACCAATCTGAAGTATTTTTATAATATATTTTGATCTAGGATGAATTTGGATTTGATGTAAAAATAAGATTTGAATATCACTTCAATATGCATCCAAATAAGTGAGTTATAAGGTTTGAATGTCTATACTATCAAAGATATTAATCCCCAAAGTTAACTGTGTTTAACCATGGTCTATAAGTTATCCAAGAAGGATATTTGAGTTGTTCTTGATAGTGTATTGATGTTTCAAGATGAAATAACTATTGAATAGTGTTATAGACTCTATGAGGACCATATGTATGTATTTTTTAAGTTTTACCCATCCATATTTAGTATAAACAAAGGCTTAGATGTTGATTATGTTTTTTGAATACACTAGTAGTTTGAGTGACCATCTTGTAGAAGTAAGTTGAAGATGTTCTTAGTATAATTGAGGAATAAAATGAGTATGGAGATGTTTTATAAGTATCAAAGGATTATAATAAGGCATTGTTTTTCATGATATGCCCCTGATCAAATATAGAGAGTCAAAATAGCTTGACTATGTTTTGACTATTTATGACTAATCTGAGTGGTCATTTTGAGAGAGTTGTTTTGAGTGTTTAGAGCTTGTATTGAAGTATCTAAAGCACATGAAGGTGTTTCATAGGTTGATGATTTCACCCATGTGATCTAATCATATGGTTTTGTTAAATATTTGAGTAGTTACTTCAAAAATATGAGACTATTTTCTGTATATGAAGACTTGAAGAGCAAGGAGACCTAATTGGTAGGTTAGAGTGTTGAGTTGGTGTTCTAGGTGCATGGACCCATGAGGGAGGAATAAATGGTATATTGGTGATAGGTATTATGTCTTTGAATCTTTTTTAGAAGCTAAAAGTTTACCATGGAGTTAAATTTATAACATAGGAGTATGAAGGCTTAATTGTTTTAGGTCTCACCAAAACCTAATGGTAGTTTGGGGATAATTAGGTATTGTCTGGCCTAAGGATTGTGTGGTTATTACATGTAACATGTATGATGACATATTTCAAATTTAGAACAAGTATGGTAAGCATATTGCCAACCAATATGGATTATACCAAGAGAGTGATATAAATACAAGGCATTATTGGCTTATTTGTGTGGTTGTGTTAAAGTGTAGATTCAAATGAAGGAGAGAACCTTTGAAATAGAAGGTCAAAATCATTAAGGACCAAAAAAGAGTGAATATGATCAGTCATTCTTATTTTATAAATTTGATGCACAAGGTAAACATGCCATTGGATCTAATGAGCTTATAAGAGGTAGATTGAGAGAGTGAGCCCTTGAGACTGTTTGAGTGAAAGAGTGAAGGTGAAGAGTGAAAAAAAAGGTGCCCATCATTATTTGAAGATTATAAACATGCATTAAATATTATTTATTCAAGGTATTTGAGTGGGTTCTTGGTTTCCTAAGGGGTTAGTTCCTCCTTGCAAGATAAATCTTGCTAAAGGTTTAGTTGTGGGTACTCAGCTAGATAAGGGTAGTAGCTCCTTATGGGATTGGTGTCTCACTAAAATAAGGAACAAGTGTTCCTTGATCAGTTGGTTATTGTATAAATGTTATATCTTGTTTTATAGGACTTTATTCCATATTTTAGGGGTTAATGGGTTTTATCCCCTAGGGGATTTCCCTAATATATCATGTGTTATGTGCTTGATATTTCTATATATTCCCTATTCATTGCAATGGTTAATTTGTATGCATAATTATTATATGTGATGAATGGTTAAGATTTTTAATTAAATTGGATTATCTTGAATCACTGATTCACCCCCCCCCCCCCCCTCTCAGTGATTTTACCTCTAACACAACACACTTATGAATGTGCATTTCTAGGTATTGTCCTTACTAGAAAAAGGGTCATTGTTCCCTAGTAGTAGGTAGTATTTGGAATATATCACAAAATAATTCATATACCTCATCCCATTGTAAATAGTATGTCATATGGACTGCTCATGAAATCACAATAGCTCTTTTTAATGCATAATTTAGTGCACTCACCCTCTAGTCTATATTCAACACATGATGTTCTAGTCTTCAATAGAATTTATTCAAGTCATTAGTTGAAAATTATTGAGGTAGTTTATGTTATATAGAAAAATCATGTGCATTGGGTGTACCTCATGATCTCCCTTTGACCAATTCAACATGTAAGTATATGACTTACCATTGAAATAAGATGTAGTAACCCAAGGTAAATGACCTTCCTTAATTGGCTTTGTGTAGTCTATCTATCACACCTCCTTTATACAAGAAATCCACTTTAGACCTAGTTGGTGATCACACATAAGGTGACATAAATTCATCCATTTAAAACATTATAATTTATACCTTTGTGATAATGGGTCTAGACTCAAACTATATATCTGGTTGTCATTATTGTTGAGGCTACATTTTTAGATGAAATTTTTTATATTATGAAACTTGAAAAGCATTAGGATTATATTTTTGTAGTCACCTTGAAATAGATATTATATTCATATAGATACGATGAATATAAGTATTTGGGTATGATGTATGGCTTGATATTTACTTTATTCATGGGTATAATGATGAATTTATCCCCTTGGTGCACTTTCAATTCAGTGTAGATTATATTAATGGCCATATGACCATCATAACTCCACTTCTTACCAATTAACATAGGGTATTACATTTCATCAGTCTTCATGTCAATCACTTAAAAATATCCTTTAAATCTTAGTTTGGACACTTTGATTTCCACATATTCAAGTTGACCAATAGGCTTTAACTTACCATATTCTATGAGGCTTAGTATTACTAGATTATAATTGAGTGTTGGCCATCAAATGGCTTCTCAAATATATTGAGGAATTATATTGACCATACTTATGAAATAAAATATAACATTTTGTAATTCACATCCTTCCATCTCAATATCCATATGTGAATAAACATACCAAGGCTTCTTATTATTATGTACCAAACTACCTTGTCAGTCTATTGTTGACCTTGTTATGTATACTCTAACAAGTTATGTAGAAGATTTGTAATATTATATGAGATATATCCATTTCCAAAAGTGATAATAAGTTTTAAAATTTCAATCAAGGTAGTCACTACTCCCTCTTACCTCATTATGTAGACAATCTACACATGCATCTACACATTTACAATCGTGGCATCACCCTCTGACACAATATACTATTGTATGTTTTACAGAACCCAAGATATAATGTATATCAATAGTTTTTCTATTATAAGGTTAGGATATATATATATATATATATATATATATATATATATATATATATATATATATATATATATATATTTCAGATCATTTATAATAATCTAATCCTATATCATTTTTAAAGAAAGAAATCCCTACTTTATATACTATTGCCTTGTAACACCTTTCATGAACTATTCTTTGTGGGGTGAAAATTTATTATTTTTACATTTTTCACAAGTTATACTTCTCTAAAATTGAATAATCTATAGTATAGTGTTTTCTTAGAACTTTGCATTAGGCATAATAAATCCTCCTTTAAGGGTTAGTTTGTAAGTTTCATGTAAAGTGGTTATTAACTACATAGATAACACTAAATTATTTTACAATCTTGATGGTTATTAGTACTAAGACCTCCATGATATCCACTATGAAATCCCCCTTTGAATTTCCTTTTATTTCTTTAAAACCCCAACATTTCAATTATTTCCCATCAAATCCCTCTTACTATTGTTATTCTTTAAAACCCCAACATTTCAACTATTTCCCATCAAATCCCCCTTACTATTGTTACTAAGCACCATATCCTCCACAATGTTGTTGAGGTCAAAATGGAGCCCAACTTGATTATTATTGTTGGGGAATCAAACTATTCTACGATTATTAGTAATAATATTATGCAGATGATGACATCCATCCTACTAGATCTTAGGGTTGATATTGTGGTGATGAAGGAATCCAACCAATAATAACTTATGTTATGCTAAGTATTTATCCTTCGAGCCTAGAACTCTTGGCTTCTTAGTAGGTATTTATTTCTTTAGGATTGGGAAGGCATTCTTAGTGATCAATAACTAAGGATGGGATCTCCATTCATACAAAACTAGTCCATGCCATTTTCAAGCCGATGCCTCCCAATAAAAATAAAGAATTGAAGTCTTTATTTGGCAAGATAAACTATGTAAGCAAATTTATTTCTATATTTGAAGAGATTGTCAAACCATTAAATGTTATGCTAAAGTAATATGCCAAGATAGAGTTAAAAATAAAGGTTAAAAGATATTTTCAATACATCAAGACTGGAATTTCTCAAGATCCAATCCTAATCATCCCAAACTTCAATAAAATATTGATATCTTTAATCATTCATTTCATAACATACTATAGATATTTTACTTACACAAAAGGTGGATGAAAATGAACATCCCATTCCCTTCATGAGCACCAATCTAAATGATTCATAGTTGAAATAATATATGATAGTCAAATAGATAAATGCATTGATCAAAGCTATGGAAATGTTTAGGCATTATATTCTAAGGAAAAATATATATGCCATCATTCCAAACCTAGTTGTAAAGATCACACTTGTAAAAAATGAATTGGGTGAAAAAATAGGTAAATGGATGGCCAAACTTTAGAAGTTTGGTCTTGAAATTAGGGTAGCCAAGATGGTGAGAGGAAAAAGGATTATATAAATCATGATAAAAATTGATCCATGCAGTTATATTGAGAAAATAAATGAGGCCTAGATAGCTGGTGGTGAGTGGTATACTCATATTGTCCACTATTTACTCATAGGTACATGTCCCTTTGAGCTAAACAAAGAGTAATAGCAATCCCCTAGGCTTAAATCAACTTATTATATGATAAATAAAGGATTCCTATATACAAATAACTATAAGGACATCTATTTAATGTGTGTTTCAAGAGAATAAACTATAAACATGTTGAATAATCTACATCATAATATTGGTAGTGGACATCCCTCAAGTAACACAATACCTCAAAAAATTATGAAGATGGGATACTAGTGGCCCACTATCTTAAAATATTCACATAACCATGTCATAACCTATAATAAATTATAGGTATTTTGAAAAAGGGAAGTGAATGTTGCCATGCCACTACAACTAGTCATTAAGGGATGCCCATTTTCTCCATGGGGTCTTGACTTCATCGAGGTGATAAACCCAAAAACTTCATTAGGGCACAAGTTTATCCTAATAACTACTAACTATTTTACATGATGGATATAAATTATGGATACTAAGAATTCCAAAGTAATTTATGTTACTGAATTTATGGAAGAAAACATACTGACTAGGTTTGGCACTCCAATTTTTTTGGTTTGTGATAACAATCTAGATTTCTAGTCTATTGAATTTACAATGTGGAATTACAACAAAAAAATAACCATAAGATATCTTAAAATTAATATCCATAAGGTAATGAAGTATTTAAATCCATAAATAATAATCTAATGGATGTATTAAGAAGTCATCCTAAAATCTCTTAGTTAAGTATGCACTATGAGTAGACTGAACCAAACACAAGAAAGCTCTTAGGTATTCACCTTTTTGTTTAGCGTATGGACAACAATTAGTCTTCCCCATTAATTTTAAATACAAATGTACTAGTTTATGCAAGATTACATGGGATAAGATGAAAGAGTATAGTCTAGACTACTTGATATAGTCTAAATAGAAGACGTAAGAAATAAATCACTGCACAACTTCAGTAAATATCAAGACATTATCAAAATATGGTTTGAAAAAATATCTAAGATCAAGGCCTTCAATATTTTAGACCTAGTACTCCTATGGGATAAAGAACATGATAATAAAGGACAACATGATAAATTCACTCCTTTTTGGATTGAACCATATCACATATTTGAGATACTAGTAATAATGACTTCCGTTTGAAGGACCTAAAAGGTAATGAACTCATCTTTCCAATCAATGGACAATTTTTGAAACACTATTTCATCACTACTTAAACTATAGATGGTTTTGAGTGATGGTAAGTGTAAATATATTGTTAGGATTAAAATATATTTCCTACTTTAAATAATATAATTCCTACTTTCCTAGATTAATGTTTTTTACTTTTTGCATTTTCTTTCAATAGATTATTTGTTATGATTTCTGGATTAGTTTTATAAAATTTTAGAACATAACAACTAATTTCCTATGCTAAAGTTTCAATAAAATTTTAAAACATAGGGGGAAACATAAAAGGAAGTACCATTGGTTTTCATAAGGATTTATTTTGATAGTTCTTGAGTTTCTAGGACTAAGGTATGTGTTATGACTGAATTAAGTTTCACTTAGACTGGATGAGTTTGATAGACCTTTAGGATTTACTCTGATATGGTCTTAAAAATTTTAGAAATATTTTCCATTTACAAAGATCATTTTCACTATTACATGATAAATATTAGAGGGAAGATAATAAACATAGAAATGGATCCACACTGGCAAGGACATATTGATTAAAAAAAGTTTTCTTATACATACACCTAGATAATGTTCATTCCCAAACTTTCTTCTATATATGTTTCAAAAAAAATCATAATACATATTGATAGATCATTGGTAATTCAAGTAATTGGGGATATAAACAATTAGCTAGTAGTAGAACAAGGCCTTGGTAGAATCAGAGGTATCTTTGTTAGAGTTATAGACACCTAACTAGTGGTAGAGAAATACCCAAGTTTCCCTTACTATTTGGTTTCAAAATATGAAATCAAAATGAAACCCATAGTTTTTATCCATGAATTTGTCAAAAATCTCATAACAAGGAGATTGAATTCATAAAATCACACACAGATCCAAGGAATGCAAAGGGTTAGTATGTTGTATAAGGAAGTAAGTCTTTTTTTAGAGAAAGGTTTACTTATTTATTTCTTATTAGGACTAAAATTCTATTATGATACATTTCTAAAATTTTAGGTTCTCAAATATTTATGAGTATTTTCCCCACTGAGATGCCATTTATTATGCCCTAATATGCACACCCCATTTTAAATATTTTAATAGGGAGTCATTATTATTTGAATATCATTATTCAAGGTTATCTAAACCTTAGACATCTATGAATTTGGTTTTAATTCACATAATTCTAAGGTTATAGAGTCCATAGTTATGAAAATCTAAGCTTGAATGTTGATTTTGATCTATCTTAAAACTTGGGTTTTCATAACTAACTTTATGATTTGTATGGACTAATATAAATAATATGTCTTATCTTAGTATTCATATGTTTTTCTTATGTTCACAAGACTATTGGTAAATGTTTATAATTTATCTAAGATTGGAATTGGTTGCATTCTTACATTACCTAGAACCTTCATCCCTTACATAAATTTTCTAAGTCTCCAATGTCGCTAAGCTCTGAGACATTGATAGGTGGTGGAGTTCCTACATTACCCAAAGCCATTTAGTTTTAAATAAAATTTTAAATTTTTGAAGTCTCTGAGCTTTGAGAACATGCCACTTGACATGGTGACATGAATCAAAACCCATGAAAGTAGAAATGTGAAGTTAATGAATTATTAGTTTTGAGGTTTCAAGTTTTAAGAGCTTGACAAGTGTCAAAATTCTATCAACTTAGATCCATAAGAGGATTAAATAGAGTAGAATGGTCTCAAGGCCCTGTATGTAATGGTCCTAAGGTTTTGATCTTTGAAAAATTAATAGATAGCATTTTTTCTTTAACCTGGAGCTTAAAATAATAAATACTAAGTTAATGGGTTAATGTTTTTGTTGCTTCAAGTATCTTAAGTCTTTGATATCATGCCATACGTCGACATATCATTAACTTGGAGAGTTCATAAGGATGTACACAGTTTAAAATGTTCAAATAGATGAGATCTTGAGCCTCGAAGCTCTTAAAATCCCAAGATTGTTCCACATGGCTTAATTACATTAGCTTGCATCCATAGAGTACATACAAAACAAGGCTATAAATCTAAAATCCCAAATAAGTGAGAAATAGACTAGTGTTTTAATCTAGGAGATGCATGGAAAAAGTATATATAAATAAGTGTGATATCAAAGAAAATAAGTTGGTAAATTATTAATTGACACATATCTCAGATAAGATGGCTAGACATACTAGATTGATGAAACTTTTACACATGACAGATAAACAAACCTATCAAAGTGAACTGACCAATTTAAATCCAAACAAGAATAAAATCTAAAGCCATTATTCACATTGAAGTTGTATGAATTGATCATTCAAGGTGAAAAATTTGTGAAATAAATGTAAAATATGAGTAAAAGGAAAGACAATTCACCATCATTATATGAGTGAAAACTAAAATATTAATCCTTCCTATGACCAAAATCCCTAGCTTCTTCTACAAACCTACAAGAGCATTCTGAATAATTTACAAATTAATTATGTTTAGATTACCAAAATGGTTTCTTCTTAAAAATGAGTACTCATTCACCAAATAAACATATATCCTATTCAAAAAAATCACCCTCAATTTCAGGTTTCTAAATAAATCAAAAACTCTAGAAAGTGATGGAGTCTATGGAACCATACTCTGCACAAGACCAATTTTCATAGGATGAGAAGAAATACATCGATGACTTAATTCCAGTCAAAACCATGGGGATTCATTAAGCTGTAATGAAATTACTTCAATAATTAAGTATAACAGCAGAATTATATCCAAATATGAATGAAATATATCCAAATATATGATAATAGATAAGCTACTTCGAGGGGGCAACCTCCACAAGCTTCAATAAGAGCAGAATTCACAATATGATGATAAATGATTACCCAATACCTCCTATATATAGTCTATCTAGGCCATGGTTACTCCATAGGCTGACCTACTAATCAAAAGAAAGCATAGATAAATGTAATAAAATTTCAAAGAGGGATAATTAAGCCATAAGTCGGCTAATACTATCCTCATACATGTGATAGGTTAGGGGCGTAGTATGCCCTTCCCCTTCAAACCAATGTTGTCCTCAATGTTGAACAACTCAGGATGTTGTTGCAAAAAATCTTCACCTTCCCAAGTTGCATCTTCACTACTTTGGTTTTTCCACTTGATCAAATATTCCCTAATCTCTCTAGTTCTCAACCTCTTAGTACGTGTTTGGAGGATCTTCTCTGGTTCCAAAATGACTCATCCTTATTCATCTAGTTTTGGGAGCTCTATCTGGGTGGAAACTTTCTATCTAATGACCTTCTTCAAATAAGAAACATGAAATATTGGGTGTATGTGAGATGAATGAGGTAACTCGAGCTTATAAGCCACACTTCCAATTTTTTGTAAAACCTGATAAGGGCCATAATACTTAGGAGCAAGTTTGTTGTCCTTTTTATGTTGCTTTAAGGACATCTGATTGGAAGGCTGCAAATGAACAAACACCCCATCACCCACCTCAAAATTTTGCTCACTACATTGTTGATCTGCTTGATGCTTCATCCTATTTTGTGCCAAGGCCAAATTCTCTCTTAAACTAGCCAAAACCTCTTGTTGATGTTGAATGTGCTCTTGCACATCTCAAACCTTGGTGTGCACCTTTAATGAAGAAGTGATGGAAGGTGGATGGTAACCATATAGTGATAGAGATGGAGAAATTTTAGAAGAGGTATGGAAAGATGTGTTATACCACCATTCTACAAGTGGTAGCCATTTAACCCAATGTTCTTGTTTATCTGAGACAAAACAATGGAGATACCCCTCTAAACATTTGTTAACCACTTTAGTTTGTCCATAAGATTGGGGGTGGTAAGATGAGCTATGAGCTAGCTGAGTACCCAAACAAGAAAATAGTTTAGTCTAGAAATTACCAGTGAAAATAAGATCATGATCACTTACAATTATTTTTGGGGTTCCATGTAATTTGAGAAATGCTTCCATAAAAATAGCCGCTACTGTACTTGCTGAAAATGGGTGCGAGAGAGCACAAAAATGGGCATATTTTGTAAGCCTATCCACAATGACCAAAATAACATTCTTACCTTCAGAACAAGACAACCCAGTGATGAAATCCATGGAAACCTCCTCCCACCTTTGACTAGGAATTACTAACAGTTGTAACAAACCTGGGGTCTTAACTATTTCACCTTTATTATATTGGCAAATCAAGCATTCTTCCACAAAATTTTGTACATCTCCCTTGAGCCCTTCCCAAAATAATTATTTTTTAATTCTATGATAAGTTTTCAAGAACCCTGAGTGTCCCCCAATTGGAGATGCATGCAACTCTGCAAGAATCTTATGCTTAAGCTCTAAATTTTTGCACAAGTAAAACCTACCCTTATACCATAGGACATTACCTTTCCATTCAAATTTGTTAGAGGATAAATTACCTTAATAGAGATTCTAAATTATAACCTGTGTATCCTTGTCTTACTCCCATTCTAACCTAGCTTCATCCACCCAATCTACTTGCAATATGGACATTACACAAAGTAATGCTTTTGTGGATGCATCCCATCTGGATAGTGCATCTGCTACTACATTATCTTTACCCTTTTTGTAGATGATTTAAAAATAATAACCCAACATTTTGGATACCCATTTTTGTTGTTCCTCAGATAAAAATCTTTGCTCCAAAAAGTATTTGAGACTATCATGATCCATTTTCACCTTAAAGTGTCTACCCATCAAATAAAGCCTCCATTATTTAACTGCATGAAGAATAGCCATCATTTCTTTCTCATAGAAATTTTTTTGTAGATTCTTACCTTTGAATTGATGACTTTCAAATGCAATGGGTCTTCCTTATTGCATTATTACTAGCCCCAATCCAGACCCAGAAGCATCCAATTCAATAGTGAATGTTTGTGAGAAGTCTAGAGTAGCCAAAACTGGAGTGGTGCACATAGTTACTTTTAGTTTCTTAAAATGCTTTGGTGGCATCATCATTCCAATGGAAAGCATCCTTCTTTAGCAATGCAGTGAGTGGGGTTGCTATGCTGTCATAACCTTTCACAAATATTCTATAGTAACCTGTTAGTATAAGGAACCCTCGAAGGTTTTTGAGAGTTTTTGGCATGGGCCATTCCATTATCACTTTGATCTTCTGGGGATCAACTTTTACCCCTTCATGGGAAATAATGTGATTGAGGTACTATACCTACTATACTCCAAAATCATATTTAGATGGCTTCGCATAAAGTTGGTGCTTCTCCAAAACTATCAACACCTATTTCACATCTTGTAGATGTGCTTCCCATGTCTGACTATAAATAAATATGTCATCAAAGAAAACTAGCACAAACTTCCTTAAAAAAAGGCCTAAAAATAGTGTTCATCAAGCTCTAAAAAGTAGATGGTGCATTTTTAAGACCAAAGGGCATTACCAAAAACTCATAATGGCCTTCATGTGTTCTAAAAGTAGTTTTATGAACATCTTCATCCTTGATTCTAATTTGATGGTACCCCGAGCGAAGATCTAATTTTGTGAAATAATTAGCACCATGCAACTCATCAAGTAAATCATCAATTACTAGAATAGGAAACTTATCTTTGATGGTGTACTTGTTGAGTTCCCTATAATTTGAGCACATCCTCCATGTGTCATCCTTCTTCTGCACCATGACCACTGGTGATGAATATGCACTTTGGCTATGCTTGATGATCCCTGCCTCCAGCATCTCATGGACCATCTTTTCAATTTCACTCTTGTTTGTATATGGATATCTATATGGTCTGATATTTGGTGGTTGACTACCTAGAATTAGTTGAATGGCATGATCATGTTCTCTTTTTGGTGGTAGTCCTTTTGGCATGGCCCCAAAAATAGATGAGTAGTCTTCAAGAATTATTTGTAGATCAAGATGTGTAGATACCTATGTGGGTTGAACTTCTATGGAGCATAATCGTGCAATAATTCCCTTTGCCCCCTTTTTTAGCATCTTTTTCATCTAATGTGAACTAACCAATTGTGGAGATTTTGCATGTAATCCATGTAGTTCAATTTTCTTACCTTCAAAATGAAAGCACATGAATAGATCTTGGAAGTTCATCTCAATGGTACCTAAGGTTGTGAGCCATTGGACTCCCAAAACAATGTATGTGTTACCCATGGGAATAACAAACATAGGAGAGTCGAGATTGTACCCACCCATAATAAGCTTAATATTATGGCATTTGCCTGAACAATTAATTATGCCACCATTTGCAATCATGACCTAAAATTCTAGTGTTGGGTAGATGAAGTAGTTCAATCGAGTGGCCAACTTATGGTTTTAAAGTTATGTGTGCTCCCTGAATCAATCAACACTGTCACCTTTTGTTTCTTGAGGAAACCCACCACCTTAAGAGTTTGTGGAGTGATAATACCTGCAAGTGCATGACAAGAGATTGTAGGTTGGGAATCTTCAAGTACCTCCTCTATATCTTCTTCATCATCATTGGAGGCATCATCTGCTTCTTCATCTTCATTTGGTCCCTCAATGTATAATAACTTCTTCTCATCACATCTATGTCCTTTACTCCACTTGCTATCACAACTAAAACATAATCCTTTTGCACGCTTCTCTTCAATTTGCTGAGGGGTCAATCTAGTAGGTGGAGGAAATGTTGGTGATGATATGCTATGATCTTTGAAGTGAGTGAATGGCTTCTTCTTGTTGGCTATGAATTTTTCCTCAGCTCTACATGCTAGGATAATAGATTCAAAAATATTAAGTGGATTAAACATGCGTGCCTCATGTTGAATGTGGTCTTTGAGTCCACCCAAAAATAGGTCATTCAAGATTGCTTTAGAAATTATCTCCACACGTAAAGATAGGTTTTGAAAATGATGAATATAATCCTTGACGGAGCTAGTTTGTCATAATTTTGCCAGTTGGCTGAAGTAATTCTCTATTACACTATTTCCGTAGTGTAATTGTAGCTCCTCTGTAAAAACTAACCAGGTGACATTGAGAGTCATCTTTTTCTTTTGAGCACACAACCATCGATACCAAATGAATTGATTAGGTTCAAGATACAAGGATGCCATGGTAACCTTCTATCCACTTGGAATCTAATGTAGGTTAGAAAAACTCTCCATTTGTTTAAACCAATTGAGTGGATATTTTCCATCAAATTTTCGCATATCCACCTTTGGTAATAGGTTCCTCTATGGCCATGGAGTTGAATTTGAAGTAGACTGGTTAGGAGAACCACCCTGGTGGGTTTGTGAAATAGGGTTAGATTGATGATTTGAATGATTAATGTTCAAATCCATCATGATATCTCCCAAACTATCTTGTATGGATTGCATATTAGATTGTATGACTTGCACCTCACTTTGAATGCCTTGCACACTATAGTCAAGCTGGCTCACTTTATGATCTATGTCAAAAAACCCTAGTACAAAGGTTTTATCACATCCCCCTTCTAACTCCATCTCATCCTTGTTAGGATTTTTACCTAGAGTTTCAGTACCCTTTCCTTGGCCTCGAGTTTGTGGACCTGCCATAAAAGGGTTTTACGATGTCAACCCTTATTGACACTTTTGACCCAAATTTGACCAAGTGATTTTGGAATTATTTCGGCCTCAAATCATAATATATGAAGAAAAAACCATAGCCAAATTTTTCTAAGATTTACAAAAATGTAAAAAACTCAGAAAAATTCTTTGAATTGTGCACTATAGAGTAATTTTATGAAAAATCATAAAATAGAGATAACTTTTGTAAAACAGATCTAAATGAGCTGAAATTTTAATGGAAGCTGAATTTGATTATTTCACACCTCTAGCAAAACAATTTCAGAGAAATTAACAACTACTTTTTATATATCACAAAATTTAAAAATTTAGTGTTTCACCCATAAGATTGCCCAAATCGTAGCTCTGATACCACTTGTAATGAAAATACTTCAATAATTAAGTATAACACCAGAATTATATCCAAATATGACTAAAATATATCCAAATATATGATAATAGATAAGCCACTTCAAGGGGCAACCTCCACAAGCTTCAATAAGAGTAGAATTCACAATATGATGATAAATGATTACCCACTACCTCCTATATATAGTCTATCTAGGCCATGGTTACTCCATAGGCTGACCTACTAATCAAAAGAAAGCATAGATAAATGTAATATAATGTCAAAGAGGGATAATTAAGCCATAATTTGGCTAATACTATCCTCATACATGTGATAGGTTAGGGGCGTAGCATAAGTAATAATAAAACTGGAAGTAATTCCCTACATTGAATTGTTCCATGATTTATTATTCAATGGTACTTACTCTAGAGACTATATACACCTTATAAAATGCAATAATGCACTCACGTATATTTATATAAGGGATTCAAAAGGTAACTTAGACTCCTAACACCTAAGGTAGCTTATAACCAAGTCTTGGCCAATATGTGGCTTGAATACAAGAGTGTACAAGGAAAACTAAAATAATGGCTATTAAAAGGCCATAGATTAAATATAAAAGGGACCATCTTTTCCAAATACATCATCAAATTTAACCATGGGATTAGGATATCCATGGCCCTTCTAAACACACTTTATGGTTTTCCAAGCATTACTTATGTATAATTGGAATGGGTCCCATTATTGGAATTTATCTAGACTTCAAACAAGATTATTTCCTTGGGAGAAATTATAAGCCTTAGACTAAAGGTTTATATGTTTAAGAACAAGCAAAGGTCAGATGATGGAAATTTCTATAGGATTTCATATTTATTAGATGCAGTCCTTGGCATAGTTCATATAACACATTGATAACTATGGAAACCATCATCAAAGTATGTAGATAATAGGATTTGTGAAGATTACTCTTTGAAGTTTGTCTACATATCTAGAAATTAAATGAAAAGGATTTGTGAGGAAATATACTCTCAAGTATACCAGGCCATTCGTATCACTTAGATGCCTAGGTTATCTAAGAACTTAAAAATAAGCATATGTAAATGGGGGGATTATTAAAATTACCCCAATTGCATAATTATCAAGATTGAAGGAACTAGGGAACCTCATCTATTCTTACCAACATCTCCAATATAAATCATAAAACAAGAGGTGGCTCATCAAGTGTATCACAACATAGATGAGTATTTTTGCCTTAACCATCAGGATTATTACTTCAAAACTCTTCTAAGTATTTGTAAAATCTAATTTATGGTAACAACCCATTTCAACTTGATTGGGAAGGTAAGGTCCCATTATAATTATGATGTGTCTCAGTCTAGATAATGGGACCCTATAAAGAGAATCATGAGTTATCTTCAAATCGTCAAGGATAATAAGGGGGTGATCATCACATATGGTCACTAATAATATGAGCACAATGATATATTCATGAATGCATAAAATGACACAAAGGTATGAACTCAAATGAAGAATAATTAGATTTCCATGATAGTCACACAAACCATTATGTATGACCCAAACAATATAAAGGAAGAGGCAAATTAGATAGTGGAGTAAGATCATAAACCGTAAAGTCATCAATGACCTCCATATCAAAATTAGAACTTATTAGGCCAACCTCCATCTCTTATAGTAGAAGAGACAAATCTATAGTAGGGAGAGTCCAATGGCCAGAGGGAGGGAAATACCCAGATTAGAAAATAAATTCTTAGATGTCTCCCAGGTCCCCATCTATCTTCCACATATCCAAATACTATTACTATAATTTTTTGTATAACCACCATAATGGAGAAGATTACACCTCCTCCAAATTATTAAAAGAGCACCTTCTCTATGGTGTGATTGACTCCACTTACAACAGTCAATCAAGTAAGTCTCCTAGATTTTATGCAATCTTCTTTCTTGTCTATTTCATCTTCTCCTCCTACTCCATTTACATCTCAAGTAATTTCACCTCCATTTATATCCAATAGTGATGGGACCTCCTCTCAAAAAATTATTACCACACCCCTTACCTTCCCATCCACACTTCTTTCCACTACTATTTTTCCAATTTTCACTCCTTCAACACCACCTTTAGTAGTAGTTCCTACTAATATGCCTCCTTATATTGTTTTATCATCCATTTCACCCCTTATTTTTCCCATAACTACTTTTAAAAGGAAATCTAAAGTGGTTCCAATTTCCTCTAAAGCTAAACAATTAGAGGAAAGATAATCATTTGGTCTTGTTAGTATAGAAGAATCTCCTATTGAAGATGAATTAAATGATTAGGAACAAGGACATGCAATATCCTCATTGGACTATGTAATTAACAAAGAATAAGGCAATATAGAAATGATGATGGGATTTGAGCTGAAGTTAAATGAAGAAGGAGCCCTAGATGAATAAGATGAAGAAACTAAATTAGAAAATGCCAAATAATTGATCTTGGGAAGTCTTCATGAAGAATAAACTCTTTATGGTGCCCTAGACCAATAAGTCATCAGAGAAAAACAAAGACAAAATATGAATAATTTAGTTTCATCTCTTACTTATTTTATCATTAGTGTAGATACTTAAGTTAAAAATATTCCTCTAGCCATTATGGGGCCATCATTGTCTATTTTAGTTCATTCGTCCATTCTTTTGACATCAACACCAATAAAGACTCCAAAATAAAGGGTCCATTTTAAGAATAAGATTTTAGTCTCCATTTTCAATCCTAGAAAGCCACCAGTTCCCCAAAAACCTTCATTTTCATTGGATCTACCCATGACATAATCCTCACTAATATAGTCAGCCACCATAATAGTTAAAAAACACCATGCTTGACTAAATTTATGGCTGAGATCACCTCACTGAGAGAATCCTAACTGTGGGACAAATTTTTTTATCTACCATTATAATTACCAATCCAAATAAGTGATTTATTAGCACCTCCCACAATAACTCCTCCTCTGATGACTTTTCCACCCTCTACCTATGAAGACCTCAATCTTACAAAAGAATGGGAAATTATAATTCCCCAATGGGTTAAATAAATACAAGGAAGAAGGGATTAGAGATAGAATATGGTCATCATTGAATTACCTACAGTCTCCACCCATGTTGACAAAGAGGAAGGTATAAAATGTAAATACAAGGGAAGAATTTGAATTTGAACAAAGAGACACTGTGTTTCCCTTGGCTAAGAAAGCTAAAATAAATCTTAATATTCCATTTGAGTACCCATAATATTTATTTGCTTTTATGGATTCACTTAGGGAGGAAATGAAATAGATGTATAAAAGTGAGGCACAATAGAGATTACTGCATAGACAAATTATTCATTCCCCTTGTGAGATTGTTAATAGTGTATAGATTACAGCCATAGACTATACAAAATTTTGAATAACATTCATATTTCTAGAGGGGAGAGAAAATAAAAAATGACAAATGTGCTTAAATTATGACACAACTAAAAGTATAAGAAAAAGGATCATCTCTTTGATTTCATGTTTGAGAATTAGTGCATTCAACCAGATGAACCTAATGTCTAGCCAAGAGGCAACATAGGACCTGAATTATGTAATTTATAAAATGGATGTTACCCTTAATTGACATATGCATATGAAGGAATTAATGGGATATTTTTTAAATCATGAAAATGAGGCCTTGGAAATTTTAAATTATTTGAGGGTCACTAATGTGATAACCTCTGCTAAAGAATTAGGCAATAGGCAAATTTTGAAACACTCCTTAAAATAGTTTTAAATATCTTTAAGGATGAATTTGAAGGAAGAATGTATAAAATTAAAGATAATATCTTCTAGCTCATAATTTTTGCCAAAGACAGAGTGACAAAGGCATAGGCCCTTGGAGTTGATTTTGAGAGTTTAGAAAGAAAACATACAAGGATGATGGTTGAAGCCATCAAAATATTTAAACCTTTCTTGCTCAATTTTGACATTATTAAAAACTATTTTGAAGTAACACATGCATTATTTCAAAAAATCAAAGCTAAAGAAAGAGATTCAGAGTCACTTCCAAGCATGTAGTCAACTATTAATGATTTCATATTTAATGTAGGCTTTCTAATTTCCTATATATGTAGTCATGTATACGCTAGATGGGCTAATTTTTATACCTCAAAGAACTACAGTGGCCACTTTAATTTCAATATTTTTCACTCAAATTATCTTCATCTTTTAGCAATGCCACATTAACACCCACATAAATATAAATATAAATTTTCATTTTTTGCCTCAAATGGAATGTTGGTTCCTAATTTATTTTGCATATATATTGCAATTTTAGTTTGAGAATTCTAATCTAGGAAAACAATTTTGTATATGCATTCTTTGCATGATGATTAATATGTAATGATCTTTCTAAAGATGTAAATTTAAACTTCACTTGGAGTATGAATCCTTCCTCTCCCTAATCCTATATATATTTTTATCCTCCTTATCCCAAATGGAGGAGAATTTTGGCTATTAAGACTAATAGGAAATTATACGGATTGTTCTACAATTTTTCTTGATATGCAAATCTAATTATTTTCCAGACTTGTGATTATTATAAGAAGTTATGTCATTATGGTATCTTTGTATCTTAGTTGTGCATGAGCTATCTTTTTAAAATAGTTATTCATATTATGTTATTGCTAATTTAGATGCATTTTGTGTATTGATCATAATCCCCCTTTTAGATGTGTAAATGTAAATTTTTACAAACATGAAAACCTTTGATTCTATATGTTTATTATTAATGTATTATTATTTCCTTGGAGTCCTAATTATGATTTATTTTTTGTGTGCTTATAGTAGCTTGAAATAAACATTGGTTCTTGATTGCTTATCCAAACCCTAATTCAAGAGCCGACTTAGAAAGATTTCATCTTGTTTTGGTCCACAAGCCTTCTTTTTTGCCTTACCTTTCCCTCTTTTTGAGTTTATTTTGGATAGAATCACCTAGGTTAGATTAGTAATCTATCTAACCATCTTAAGTATTTTATATTCATCCATCTATGATAAATGACTATTCCACTCACTGCTATTCCACCAAAAAGTTGTTTATAAAACCCAACACCCCATAATTTATACCTTGGAGTGAATCTTCATACATAGATCCTAAAATTTTAGAGGATACCTCATAAGGTTACCTGGTGTTCATAGATCCCATGTCAGCACACTTTCTTTGTGGCCTTATAATCATACAACTTCTCTTACAATAAAATTTAAATGTTGTATATAATTTGATATGAATTAAAAGTTTTAATCCAAATTGTTTAAATGAAATTATGAAGTTATGTGAAACATGTTATACATTAATTTTTATAAAATTATGAGTCTTAAAATTCCTTGACTAATTCTATCTTGTTGGGCTTTGGCATGGATACGTTCACCCACTATATTAATATGAAAATTTTAAAAAACTTATAATTAATGAATGCAAATAAATAAAAATTGATTTTATTATATTATTTTAATTTTTTAATTACCAAAAATATAATATATATATATATATATATATATATATATATATATATATATATATATATATATATATATCAATCTTGACCTATTTTTCATATAATTATTTACACATAGCTACATTCATGCATTGAGGTTGGAGAGTTACTCTCTTTTCATGTGTATTATCCTATAGATTCAATATTTTATAAATTAAGATAAACATATAAATAAATAAATAAATAAATATGAAAATTTATTATATTTTCATATTCATATATGTTACCTCATCCTCCTAAGTGCCTATGTTTTGAATGTTTCAATAATCTTCACATCATACTAGGCATTATTAAATTTTCTAGATAGGGTATATAATCATGTTAACTACCATAATACAAGCACCCACAATACCTGGTAAAAAATACATGAAAGCTTACAAAAAAGTGGCATAGATTCATCCAAATAGCATAACTACCTCTTTTCCTTAAGATTATAGTTTGATTCTATAGTATTTTAATAACTCTCGTCCATAATATGCCTCACCCATTATCCTTACATGTTATATAAATAAGAGAGGATGTTAGGGTTAGATATAGGATTTTGGTGAGTAGTTACAGATAGAATATGACAATTTATTATTACAAATATTCAATTAAGTGCTTACTTAATTGATATTCTTCTCTAATAATAGGTTGTGGATAAGTATGTACCAATTAGTGCCTATGCATGAATTAAAAATAAATATTACCAATGCATCTTAAAACCATAGAATAATGTATGAGTAATTAAATACACTAAAATCCTCTCTTAAGATGTCATTTTATGAATGGAATGACGGAGGCATCATTGAAATAGCCCCTTTTAACAAAACCTTCATATACTCCCAAAATTTACCTGAGCTAAACAAATCATACCTCAACAAAAAGGTTTTTTGAATATGTTTGAAACCTAATCATCTATATTATGAAAAAAATTAAGGTCAATGGCCTTATCTTATTTCAATTTCTTAATATATTCCAGGGGAATATCAACATGTTTTTTACATTGATACTCTACTAGGTTTTAAGAAATGTGTATATCACCCTAGTTATCACACTATTATAGTGTGGGTTAGGTCTATGAAAATATAAATTTTGAAATAAAGCATTAAATCTAAATTTAACTATATCTAGAAGTGACAAATCCACTATATTTAGCTTCCATATTAGAAAAGTAATAGTAGTCTAATTCTTGTAGGACCATGTCATTGGACCTACCTAAAGATGATATATGTATCTTGTAGTTGAATTTTAGTCATTTATATTCTCCCCCCCACCCAAATATATATATATATATATATATATATATATATATATATATATATATATATATATATATATATATATATATATATATATATATATATATATATATATATATATATATATCCATCAATTTTTATATTCCCACTAGAAGTGTAACGATAAATTGGGGCTTTTCCTCCCAATTTTTACTCAATCCCATAGTTATTAGTACCATGAATATACCTTAAAATGCGCATTTTAGTTTGCTAATGGATTTCATATGGGTCTTGATAGTAACATGATAAAAATTTCATAAAAATGAAATATTATAATGAGTCAAGTATATAATATTTCCCACCCATTTCCTCTAGAGTGTACCATCAACCAAATGAGAAGATCACTTGGTGGAAATATTGATTTTAGATTGATAAATATTTGGTGTGAACTTGTAGGCTTTCATATTGAATAAATTGAGTATGTCTCATACTTTTATTGAATTAAAAAAGAAAATAAAATAAAACATAACATAAAAATCTTTCTCAAACTATGAAATTTGAAGACCAAGGAAAAATGCAATAATCCCAAGTCAGCCATTTCAAAATACTTTATTATTTGAGATTTTAAACCATGAATAAGTTTATTGGAACTCCTTGTGATGATTAACTATTTAACATTGAAGCTCAAAATAAGGATTTTATTTTAAACTTTCTTGGTGTATATTATGTGATTGGAGGGACTCTATGTAAAGTTAGATTTGATTAAGAAAGTGTCAATATTTCTATACCAAGATTGAGATTCCTATTTCAAGCCATACAAAGACTTTTTCAATCTGCACATAATGTAGGAGTTATCACTAATTATGGACTCAAGAGGCTATGAAATGTATATTTCTTCCTACAAGTCTAAATTAAATACGGAACTTTTAATGCCGATCTATTGGACATACCATCCCTATGCTATAGAAAAATATATTACTATCCTAATGGAATTCATCTTGGAAATTGGATAAAATATTTCAAGGTAGTCAACATCTTCAACTTGTGAAATTTTTTTTGATACAAGTTGGGTTTATAGTTGTAAATATACTCATCTACTACATACTTAATTTGGAACACCTAATTGCACTTCACTTATTTTGCTCATTTTGGAAGTGGAACCAAGTCCAAAGTTTTTTTTTCTTCAGATAAATAATTTTTTCTCTCATAATTACATATTTTGATTAAGATAACTAGCCTAATTCTACCGGTATAATAGTGACTATCATCCATAATATGCCTCACCCACTGGCCCTCTATGTTCTTATATAGATAAGAGAGGAGGCTAGGGTATTGGTAATTAGTTATAAATAGAATATAAAATAATATTATTAGCAAAATTTAATTAAATATTTACTTAATTGATAATATTCTCTAGTGATAGGTTTTGGATAAGTATCCACCAATCAGTGTCTACCCACAAACTACAAATAAATATTACAAACACATCTTAAAATCACAAATTTGTGTATAAATAATTAAATACACTAACATGGTGAGAAAAATCTTTTTTAATAACAAAAATTAAGAATATTTTAGACTAGGTTTATTTTTATTTGAATTCCAAATCAAAATTTTATTTAAACACTTTTTGGCTTGGAAAATATTTTTTTCTAAAGTGCATGAACTAAAATAAAAAAATTAAATCAATTTTAAATTTTTAAATTTTTTGATTAAAATAAAATTTATAAATTAAATTAAATGAATACATTGTAAAATAAATTAATCTATACAAATTAAGGACTCAATAATTATACATATGTTTAGTTGTATCATATCATAAATAAGATAATAATTTTTACAATTAAATACTTACTAGCCCTAAACATATTTTAATATTGTCATTTGATAATTTACATACAATATCACCTACAAAGTGTTTTATACTCAGTAAATGTTCTCATCTAGGTTTAGTCAAGATGGTTGATCCTCATCAAAATTGGGTGGATAAATTCTCTCCCATCTCAACATTTTAGGCAACACCTCCTCAAATGTTGTGTGGGTGTTCTCATGTCATTCCAATTGATGATGTTATAAGGAGGGCATGTAAGATGAGGTTATGTAATTATAAAATAAGTGTAAAAATGATAAATTAAATAAAAAACCTAAAAATTATAAAAATTAAATTAATAACATGAGTGAAGATAAAATAAAGTAAAATGCCTCTTTGGCTCCATTGAAGTACAAAAAATGTGATAGGTCATCTTAGGAATTTGATTACATGTAGATTGTCAAGGCATCTCAAAGATGTGATACATATATAAAAATAAACATGCATATGATCATTGAGGCACATTATGAGTGTGGTAATAAGGGTTTTTTAACTCCTACTCTATATATCATTAATAGGCTTCATGAATACTATTACTTCCACACCCCACACTATGCAATACACTTTTCAAAAAATTGAAGCTATGGTTGGATGGTTGCTTTTTTTTACATGCCTAATAATTATATATATATATATATATATATATATATATATATATATATATATATATATATATATATATATATATATATATATATATATAAATGCATCAAAATATAAAAAACACCTAGAAACATTTTTTTCATTATTTACCAAATATTAAATATTGAAGTGTCATTTTAAAATTATATATATATAATTTTAAAATGACACTTCAATATTTAGTATTTGGTAAATAATGAAAAGAATGTTTCTAGGTGTTTTTTATATTTTGATGCATCCTAGAATTTTTACTTTATATTATGCTAGGATTTTCACCTACACCTTTTTCTATGATTTTTATATATGGTTTTTTTTTAGGATTTTGATATATGCTTTATGTCCTTTTTTATAAGTTTTTCTCAGGGTTTTTTCTTTTTCTTTTTTAGGGTTTTCCTAGTGTTTATGTTTACTATCATTCCTAGGGTTTTTTCCTTCTATTTTTCCTGGGTTTTTTTTCCTATTTTGTCACTAAGGTTTTTAGCTTTTTTAAACTATAAATTTTAGTCGGATTTTTTCTATGAATTTTGTTTAAAATTTTTGGTAGTATTTTATTTTTTTTCTATGATTTGTTTTGCATGCCTATGTCTTTCTATCTCTTAGGTATTCATATAACTCTTCTTCCTCTTCCTATTCTAGTATGTTTCTTTTATCAACTAGACATATTTTTTCTCTCCACAATATTATTTAGGAAAACCATCCATATTCCTCTTTAAATGAATTTTTCCATTCTCCTCTTTCTTATTTTCTTGATCTAAATCTAACCCCTAAGATTTTATATAGTATATGGGCCATCTTTTTTCCTTAATATGTCATTTTCACCTTCCACTTATCAAATTTTCTGTTTCCTTATCCATTTAATTTCCTCTCCATCTAAAAAATAAAATTTGGTAGGGTAGATGCCCCATTCCATTTAAAATATAACAATTTCAAATAGATTTTCCTAATAAATACTAACCTTAAAATAAAAATACTATACTATAGTAGAATTACAAAAATACATCAGAATATGATTGAAATAAGAGCATAATAATGAAGAATATGACTAAGCCACTTCAAGGGGGAAACATCCACAATATTACAATAACAATATAAAATGGACAATATTATGATAAACTATTAATCATTACCTCCCATATATACCCTAATTATGTTATGGACACAATATAATTTGACCCTAATAATAATATGAAGCTATATAAATGATCATATAACTTAATTAAAGGTTATGATATCCATAATTAAACCACACATATCCCAATATAAAAAATAGTTTAAGGGCATATGATTCCCATTCATTTCAAACCAATTTTCTCCTCAATGTTGAAGACATTGAATGCTTTTACAGGAAGTCATTATCCTTCCATGTCACAACTTCACAAGATAAACTCTTCTAATTTATAAAACTCTGTATAATCACCCTCCTACACAACTCATTAGTGCATGTCTTAATTATACCTAAAATTTCAAAAATTATTATTCCATCCTCATCAATGTTTAGTAACATTTTATGGGCTAAAATGAATTATCTAATGATTTTGATCAATTAATAAACATGGAAGATTGTATGTCTTCTCATTGAGTGAGGTAACTCAAATTTGTATTTGACACTACTAATATTATACATGACTTAATAAGTGCCATAATAATTAGGTGATAGCTTGTTATAATTATTATGTTTTTTCAAGGATGTTTACTTGTATGGTTATAAATGCACAAAAAATTAATCTATTACTTCAAAATATATTTAACTGCACTGTTAGTTGGCTTACTACATGTAGTTTTATGCCATTTCCAAGTTCTTTATGAAACTAGAGGGTACCTATTTTCAGTTTTGAATGTGTTATTTAGTTACTAGTTGAGTATATGTTTGGACCTTCAATGTTGAGTTCATGGATGGTGGTTGGTACCCATATATTTCAAAGAATGGAGATAATTTGGATGATATATGGAAACAAGTGTTATACTAGCAAAATACTAGTGTCAACTATCAAAACCATGTTTCATGTTTATCTAATGCAAATAATAAATATAACCCCCCAACTACTTGTTGACCACCTTAGGTGTTCCATCAAATTGGGGATGATAAGATGATCTAAGATATAGTTGGGTATAAAAACATGACAATAATGTAATCTACAAATTATTTCTAAAGGTAAGTTCACAATCACTTACTATGATATTTAGGGTCCCATAGATCTTATGAACTGCATCCATAAGATATGTTTCTAATGTAATACTATAAATGAATGTGATAATGCAAAAAAATGGCATATTTTGTATGTCTATCAACAACAACATGATGTCATTTTTTTCTTGAGATTTTGGTATCCTTATGATGAAATCTATGGACACCTCCTCCCACTTTTGGAAAGTAATAGATAGAGGTTGTAATAGACCTAATGTCTTTATTTCCTCTCTTTTATTTTGTTGACACACCATCCATACCTCCACATGTTTTTTGGCATCCCACTTTATCCCTTCCTTTTCATCATACTTGACTCCATGATAAGTTTTTGAGAAGCCTAAGATCCCACCTAGTGGATAAGCACAAAGTTTCCTAGGCACCATATACCTAAGTGTTGAGTTTTTGTAGAAGTACAATTGATTTCTATCCCAAAGAGGATCCCCATTTCATAAAAAATTATCAAACACATTAAAATATTTTTGGAAATTTTGGATAATATTATTTATAACTGCATCATCCCCCCACTTTAATCACTCTTCCTCCACCAATCATCATGTAATATGGACATAGGACATAATATTGTTTCTATTTACACATCATTCTTGGATAGTGCATTAGTCATGAAATTATCCTTTAATTTATTGTATACAATCTCAAAGTCATATCCAAACATCCTAGTGACCAATTTTTGTTGTTCTTATAATGGCATCCTCTTTTTAGGAAATAATTCAGACTATCATGAGTTATCTTCAGTTCAAAGTGTTTTACCTTTAGATATGGTTGAAATTATTTTAATGAGTGAAGGATGGAAATAATTTATTTCTCATAAATAAGATTTATAAAATTATTACCTTTGAGTTTGGTAGTCTCAAATGTAATGGTTCATCCTTATTTCATGACTATGGCTCCCACCTCATACCCCAAACATCACATTCCATAATGAATGGTTTGGATAAATTTGGATAAGCTAAAAATGAGATGGTACACAAGGCCCCATTATATTCTCAAATTCTTGGGTGGATACCTCATTCCAATGGGAAGAGTCCATATTAAATACTTTCATGAATTTTTTTGTTAGATTTACATATCTTTATACAAAATGATGATAGTAATATGTAAGCCCCAAGAATACTTGGAGGTTTATAAAGGTTTTAGGCACTTTCCATTCTACCATATCCTTGATCTTGTGAGGATCCACCTTAATGTGTTAATGTGGAATAATGTGTCCCAAATACTTGACCTCAAAGATAATTTTGAAGGATTGGCATAAATTTAATGTTTTATAATAATGTTACAAACCTAATTCACATGATGTAAAACTTCCTCCCTTTTTTATATATATTAAAATGTAATAAAATAAAACAAAGACATATTATCATATAATATTTCATAAAATAAATTTCATCAAACTCATAAATGTACATGGTGAATTATTAAGTCCAAAATGTATCACCAAAATTTCATAATGGCCCTCATAGATTCCCAAAAATGTATTATGAATATCATGATTTTTAATTTTTAATTCATGATACCCAAAATAAATATCTAGTTTAGCAAAATAAACAATAATTCATTTAACAAATAATAAATTGCATGAATAGGGAATTTGTTTTTTATTATGTATTTATTTATTTCCATATGGTCACGACACATGCATTAGGTTTCACCCTAATTTCTCACCATCACCAGTGGAAAGGAGTATGGGCTATAACTATGATGGATAATAACTACTTGTATCATCTCTTATTCCATATTCTTAATCTCACTCTTCTAAACATATAGATGCCTATAAATCTTGATGTTTGGTGGTTGGTTGCTTAGAATTAGTTGACTGGACTAACCATGATCCCTTTTAGGAGGAAATAATTTTGGAATATCTTAACTATTAATTGATCCTCCATAATATCATGTATATTTAGAGATGTACACCCCTTTGGTAGTTGTGCCTATATTGAAAATAGTTGAGATAAAAACCCATATTTTTTTGTATAATATTATATATTTGATGAGAACTCACTAGTTATTGTAACTTTTCACTAATGCATGTAGTTAACATTTCATACTCTATGAATGGAAACACATGAATATATCTTACAAATTCATCTCAATCATTCCCAAGGTATTTATTATTTGGACTCCCAACATAATGTCTCTTCTATCCATATTAATGGAAAACATAGGGTTATCTAGTTGATATTCTCCCATGGAGAGATTAATGCTATGGTATTTTTTGGAATATTTCATTATTCCACCATTCATAATTATGAATTCAATATCTAGAACTATATAACTAAAAAAATTAAAGCATACAACCAATTTATTTTCAATGAAGTTGTGAGTATTTCCCATGTCAGTCAACATTGTCACCTCTTGGTTTTCAATAAAACCCACTACCTTTTAGAAATTAATAATTGTTTTTATTTCTTATCATTCCTCTAGTGTATCATCATTAGCTAGGTTTGATGTTAATTTTTCATCCTCTTATTTTTTATTTTCACCTTAAATGAGAAAATTTTATTTTTTACACACTTGTGTCCATGACTATACTTTCTATCACAATTAAAACATTACTCTTTTACTCCTCTTCAATTTATTGAGGAGTCAGTTTAGTAGGTTGAAGGAATGACTATGGTTGAATTATCCTATCTCTTATACATTTGAATGGATACCTTTTGGTGATAAGTTCCCTCTTATTTAATAGCTTTTCCATGACAATAGTCTAATTTATATAAGTTTTATTAAACATTTTAACATCATGCTCAGTTTGACCCTTGAGATTGCCAAGAAAAAATCCATTAAAGTTTTCATTTATGATTAAATCCACTCATAAGGATATATTTTATTCATCACAAATTTGCTAACTAGTTTAAGTAATTATATATCACAATATTATGATAGTACAATTTTAATTCATATGCAAAAATTGACTAATTGGAATTAAGACCATTCCTCTTCTTTATAATAAAAATCCATCAATATTAAATTAATGTATCATGTTTTAAATATAAATATGCCACTACAATCTTATATCCACATGGGATCTGATATACATCAACAAATTATCCATTTAGATGATCTATATTACTGGATCCTTCTCATTTAACTTATGCATTTCCACTTTTGGCATCATGTTACACAACCCCAAATGGGAAACATCCAAAGTCAAAGGTTGAGATAAATATTAGGGCTTGCATTGGGTTGACTGCAAGATCCACATTCGTTGGTTTAAACATTAGGTATTTGTGTCTGATTTTGTAGATTTAGTTACAAATTTAATTTTTGATTGAGTATCTACCTAATCTCATCTAATTAGTGATTGATTTTATCTACATCTCTAAAATTTTCCATATTAGACTGCATGTTTTTCACATTATATTCAAGCTAGCTAACTTTGTCATTGATTAAAGAAAACACTAGAATAAACAATCTAATAATTCTTAGTTCTAAATCTATCTCCTCCTTGTTAGGAGTTTTTTCTAGAGTTTCAGAACCCTTTCTTTAATCTGTAGTGTGTGGTCATGTCATACAAAGGATTGATAATGTATAATTGATTTTCACCTTTGACCAAACTTTGACCAAATAATTTTAGACTTAGGTTATCCCCAAATATAAAAATAATTAAGTTAAAATCCCACACTATATTTTGTAATGTAAAGAAATAAAAATATATATTAAAATTGTGGCCTATTTAGTGAATTTAATAATGACTCACTCAAAAATAATCTCTAAACCATGATATTTTTACTATAGCTTCCATAAATTATTATCCAAATTCAATAAAAAAAAATCAAACAATTCATAATAGTTTGCAAGATATAACCACTTCTTCAATATTAATGTTTTGACCACATTTTTATCCAAATCAATGTTAGAGTACCACATTTAATGAAATTACTATAACTCTAAAGTATAATCACAATAATAGTTCACAATGTGATTGGAATAAGAGTATAATAATAAAGCATATGAATAATCCACTTTGAGGGGGAAACCTTTACAACCTTAAAATAAGAATATAAGTTACAATATGATTATAACTACTACCTACTATATATACTCTAATTATGTTGTGTACATACATTAGGCCAACCCTACTAACAATATAAAGATACAAAAATCATTGGATGTGATAAAATTTTATCAAAGCCACAAGTGAGCCATACATATCCAAATACACACTATCATTTAAGGGTATAACAAACTTATTATTTTTTCTCATAATATAATTTAATACATTTATTTCTCAAACAAGCTTTGGATACCCCATCATCTAATAAAGTATAATAAAAAATAAATCAATAACAACATTAAATCAAATATATCAACTTATATAAAATAAAATAAAAGGTTCTTAAACATAATGTCTTAGTCTAAATCTATTATTACATTTAGTAATTGAGTTTGATTTCATGGTCGTCGATTCCTCTAGAAAACATGGCATTGGTCTTATGCATCATGGTTTTAGCATGGATCTCATATGAAACATTGAGCAATGTAATTTTTCTCCATTTTTTTTAAAATCATACATATCAAAGTTTTATGGATCTAAAGAAATTTTTAAACATTATCTAAGTACTCATATTTCAATTGCATCATAATGTTAAAGTATAAGGAGGAATTATTTAAAATGTTTGTTTAATTGCTTACATTTTTTTATCATCAGGTTGTATTTAATTAAAAAAAATAAAATGAAATTTATAAATAAGGTAAATATATATTACTACAAACGACATTTTTATATGATTTCAGATATGGATATTTTTCATCGAAAAACATTATACAAAAAAAGGATATTCATCCAACTAAGGTGGAAGTGGTTATATTACTTACCATTGTTCATGAAGGAAGACATCTTATGGTCATCTTAGTATAAGTAAAAATGAAATAATATGATCTATGTTATTAATATATGATTTGTGTGATATCAATGGAGGCCCTCAAAATGAAATTCTGGTAGGAGTACAAGTGGATGGTTGAACAGGTTGATCTCTTGTTCCAATGGATCTTACATGAGGTTATGGGCCTGAAAGAGTATGTGATGTATTTGATGAAGGAGTTGGTGATGTTGGTGGTGAAATATTAATCTTCATGGGATCCTCATTATAATGAAAATTTAGTGATGGTATATCACAAAAAAAATATTTATTAAATTTATTTAATAGAATTTTATCAAGTTCATCAAATTCATATAGAGTGAAATAGAAAATTAAATTTGAAATATTTAAATGAATAGATAAATATATATTATGAAATAAAATACATTTTACATTAAGTAAAAAATCACAACATAAAAAAAGTACATTTTAAATGAAATACAATATAAAATCATATTATTCTCAAATTTGGTATTCAAAAAAATGGTAGCCAATTTACATAAACCTTCATTGTCAACTATTTTATTTTATTTTATTTAAATAATAATAGTTTTAATATCTATTTAAATTTATCATCAATAATAAGTTATTCACCATAAATTATATTGGAAATAACTTCTATTGTGGTATAATGAAGTTAAATTCAAGGCCTGACATCCTCTATCATTACACACTCTACGTATTGATAATTAGGAGATTCTAAATGCATAAACCCAAGTGTATTATTGAAGAAACCAATAATAGTGTTAAATTCATAATGAATCTTGTTAATGTATGTATAATCCATAATCTTGTAGTTTTATTTTGGGGTTTTATGAATCATCTCTTCCAATTTATTTGAATAAAAATGCATGCCATACATTGACATTATAAACTTTTATCTCACTGTGGAAATTCAATATAAAAAATTATACATTCGGTTGTAAAAACGTAATGTCATCACACTTAATTCATGTAAATTAGTAGATCCAACATAAATTTTTAACAATGTGAAGATCCTGACCTGCATTAGGGATAATTGACAACTATATCAAATAACTTCATGTCCAAATTTTAAATACCTATTAAAATTATGGAAGTGGTGTATAAATTTTCCATGCCACATAATCTCTCTAATTATAGAATTCATATTTATTTTACATTAAAAAATAATTATGAAGTTCTTGATTATCTTTGGGACTATCCTCAAAATATTTAATTTTAACATGTTCCCCTTATCTTCAATAAATTGTTTAAAATCTCACACAACCTACTTTATTCACTATTATAACTACCTTAGACCTCTTCCTTTTCAATAAATTTTTCCTTACCATATTGTTCATTGACATATTATCTTCATGTGTGTGTGTGTGTGTGTGTGTGGGTGGGTGGGTGTGTGTGTGTGATAGAAAATATTAGTGAAGAATAATAGATTTAATTTTTAGCTATTGACATATCTATAATAGAAAATGTAATTTCAGATAACAATATTGATAATAATACATAAATTAAATTTAAAATAATATTTATACAAAATGAAAATTTTTATAATTTCAACAATTTATATAATATTAGTATTTTCAATTAAAAAATGTCTACTATTACTAATCATAACCTAATTTCCCAAACATTATGTTATTTTAAAAACCTATCAATAATTTCCCAAATTTATTTTATTTTAAAATAATAATATTTTAAATTATTTAATTTTACCTTTACTATAATTCCCCTAATTACCTCAAATTGCACTGATAACCCAACTTTCACTATTTTCTATAATTTTTCACCTTTTCTAAATTTTTAATTTTGAATTATTCACCCTAATTTTACTATAATTTATTTAAATTTACCTTAATTTTACCAAGTTTCACTAATTCTATAATTTCATTAATTTCTCTAATTCATCACTATTTTCCTCAATTTTACACTAATTTTCACCTAAATTCCTTAAATTATTTATAATTTCTTAAAATTATAAATAATTTCACTATTGCCACTACTATATATACTCACCTAAGTTAACCCTAATTTCCTTTATTTTTTCAAAAATTCACTAATTTCCTCAATTGTCACTAGTATCTCTCATTTTCCCAATTTGCCACTAATTTACAAAAATTAACCTTATTTTATCTAATTTTACACTTGTTTAGATAAAATTAACCCTATTTTCCCTAATTTTATCATTATTTTCATTAATTTTTTCAATCCCAAATTTTCACTTATTTAGGCTAATTTTACTATAATTTCTTTAATTTTATCTTAATTAAATTGCATGTGAAAGCCTTCAACTTAAAATAATAATAATTTTAAAAATATCTAATTTTATAATATGATTTTTGGGGGATTTTTACCTGTGTTTCATTAAGATATATCAATCTCCCCCCTTATTAAAAAAGTTTATAGTGATTGTGTGTCAAGAAAATATCCTTGTCTTGTGATCATTACCAAAAATACATTAGGAAATAAATGTCATGTTACGTTAATTATTATTCATGTAGGACATCTTGACATGACTTAAATATTTTGATGTAAAATTTTAGTTACACTTTAGTTATAATTTCACTTAGGTAGTGAAATCAAATTATTAATTATTTTCTATATTATTAAAATATAAAATGTATCTACCATGTTTTGTCCACTTTTGTATAGAAATATTAATTTAGTGGTTCACACATGTAACAAATTTAAACAACCACCTCATTAAAGAGGTTGGTAAAAGTGTGAAACTTATGTTAATGAAATAATGATGTTCCTTGTCTATAAATGAAGGGCATCTCCCTCACTTTATGTGATGCAAGAGCATCATCTTACACTTTGTACATAAAGTTATTGTGTGGTTTTAGAGGGTATTATTACAATATGGAAGTCTTCTCAAGCTTCCCTCTTGCTTTTAAATATCCATATTTGTTGTATAAATATTTCCCTCCAAATAGATAATTTTTTTAAATAAAATTGAAAATGTAAGACATTGGTAGGGACATGTGATGTAATAAGGAGCCCTATAGGCTTCATTAGGTGTTTGGGTGTTCAAAAGGTCTTTATTATTTTTCACTCCAAATGGAAATTCAAATTTGAATGTGATTTAAGTGAATAGGATCCTAATCCTAGGGATTAGATGTTTATCCTCCATATTCAATATCAAAGTTGTCTTAAAGATAACTCAACATAGAGGGATCTTAATAAGGCATAATTGTTAAAAGGAGAGACCAATGTAGGTGGATCCTAATTAACAAATGAGTTGTTGAGAGAAGAATCTATAGAGTTAGAAGTCAATCTATAGAGTTAGAAGTCAATATTATATAGTCAGTTATGAGGTGATAAAGCTTTATTCCATTAGATAAGGAACTAATACAAAGTATAAAGATAAGGAGAAGGATGAATAAAGTATAAGATAAGAGAATGTTGCATGTAATTGTAAAGGTGTGAATTTAGACCTTCAGGTCTATATAAAGAGAAGATAGGAATGAGGCCTTTAAGCCTGTACATGTATGACGGTCAGCAATATAGAGGATATGTATGTGGATATTGAGAAATAAGGGGAGGATTTTGAGTTTAAAATAATGTTTTAGCCTGATGAATAAGTAAGTGTGTGATTTTATATATCATGTATCTCTACTATTTATTATTCTAAGGGATAATAGTGTTTTTAAGAATATACAAGTTTCAAGTTTGTAACATAGTTAGTCATGGTTATGTATAGAGATTTATGAGTGTGAAAAGTTCTTGAAATATTTATAAAAATGAGATATCTTCATATGCGAGTTATTGATTTTGTGCATAGCTAAGAGGTTTAGTTTGTTTGGGAATAGTGCAACAAGTATTGAATACTATTTTGATTCAATAGATAAAAGGAATAATATTGGATTCGCAAGGAAAGATAAATTAAATTCATATGTGTACCAATTTCCTATTAACTAAATTTTATGTTTGTGAATTTTGAGTGAAATATCAATACTTTCAGTCATCTATATGATTTAAACATTATCTTTGTAGTTAAAGAAGTTTGTCTTTGGTGAATAGTCGTAACTCTACATGGCATAAACTGTATTGGATGATAAAGGAAAATATTCAAATGTGTGAATTCTCTGGTCTACATGAATGGACCTATACATTTGATTCAAAATAATTATTGATTATTTATTAAGTCATTTGGTATTTTGCAAGCAACCCATAGAGTATACATAAGTAGAGAAGACAAGTAAATGAAGGTTGATTTCATTATTAAAGAAAACTGGTAAGTTCTTGTAACCATAAGAAATTAATATTTTTTTATGCATTGTCATTCATTTCAAGAGAAATATGTGACATAGAGTGTGAGTCAAATCAAAATCAAGACACATTCACATACAATAGTCTCAAATTAGGTAGAAGAAATTTTTGTGTTTCTTGATCAAGAAAACTTAATCCAAGTCCCATAAGAATGTGCATGTGATTCCATTTTAATATTCTTGGTCTGCATGCATAAACTAAGTTACAAGTTTCAATTTATTACTAAGAACTAAAAATAATGAAAGATATGTTTGAGGTCAAAAACTAGCGAATTCGTGCATGATAAGTAACTAACGATGCATGTCTATCTTGTATGCTATGAATGAGTAAATCGGTACATATTTCTTTAGTGATAATGATTTTTATTAATACATTGATGTGAAACTATGTTTAATACTTAGTAAGTTATTCAAATTTGTGAAAAATAATTTCCATCACTATTTTTGTGGAACTAGTGATCAGTCTTAAAGTCATAATATGGGCACACACAATCAAGTAAATGCCTTATTTGTAAATGTATAACAGAGAATTCAAGAACAATATGTATCAAGAAGTTATTCAAGGTTTTTAAATGAATTTCACATACATATGAAAGAGTTAAATATGAATTTTCACAAGTTATGTTGATTTGTTTTAAAGATTGGATTAATACTATTGTAAAAAATGACAAGCATGAAACCGTAGTATTTAAAATATAATCAAGTTATAAAGAGAAAATCATATTTAAACAAATTTGTCAAAATAATGAATAGATATTTGGTATAAGTTTATCATAAGGATTAAAAAAACATGATTAATGTGCCAATAACTAGAAATTAGTCCACTAACCTTAATATCCATTAAATACATGTTATAGCAATGACTTATTATAAAATAATAGTGATTCATTGTATAAGATATAATGAGAGAAAAATTTGGGTAAACCTTTGCATCATATTTGGTATTAGAGCATAGGAATTCTCTTTTGGAAATGAATCAATTCTGAAATTGCATAATAGTTAAGAGATTTTGTGAGAAAATTGATAAATTGTCTAAAGTTGCAGGATTAGATTTGTAGAGATTGTAGAAAAAAGGTAACAAGAGTGCATTAAAATGTGAAGCTATTGGAATTGATATTTTGTTAAAAATTAAATGATAAAGGTTTTGAAAGATTGATTATTTTGATAAAGTGATTGATACAATTATAAATGTTGCTCTTGGATTAGATATAAAGTTTTGAGTTTGATTGACAAGTTATGGTTGTAACAGTAACAAGTTTGTTGCAGGATATTACAAAGAGAGTTATCAATGGTTAGAAATCATAATCCAAGTAAGGATTGAAGGAAGGTAAAGAGATCAATGATAGCTATAAGATATATTCCAAGAAGGAATACTTGGATAGGATATCCAAAATACTAAGGTGAAACAAACTTAGGTGAGGTATGAGAGAGATAAAAGAGAGACAGATGGAAGGACTACTAGAAAAGAGAAACCACAATGAAAATAAATATAGAGTGATGATAGAGATGGAGGTATAGGATGAAATGAATTATGTAAAGGAAAGATTAATAATGGTATAGTTCCTAATATAAATCATGGGGACAACATGAAGCCAAGAGGTTGGCATAAAGTTAAGGAAAAGATTAAAGTGGCTTATAGGGTTACTTGTATAGAGAAGGAGACAAAAAATGGTTTCCTTGATGAAATAATATAGGAAAAGACAAAAGACCTATAAGGTCATGGAAGAATTAAAAGATATGCTCATAGTGGAAAATAAAATTGAATACAAGGAGGCCATAAAAACATTTCTAGCCTCTCTCCATGAAGAAGAAAAAAATGGCGGTGGTAGAGGAAGAAACTGAGGCAATTTTCCTCAAATTTTTAAATCTAATATTTATTTTCATGTTTTTTATGAAGGAGATAAATATATTGATGTGGGGAGTAAAATTTTTGAGCCAATAAATGAGCTCATGTAAAAATAAGATGAACAAATTGAAGTTGCAGAAGAGGAGTTGTAGGTAACCATTGCCACACATTGGGAAGCTGATTTGTTTCCAAAAAAAAAGATTTTTTCAAATGAATGCATGGATAAGTCATTTTATGGATTCAATCCTATTTTTTATTCTATAATAATCATGAAATACCTTGAGGGATTCATTAAAAAGGTCAGTTTCTTGAAGGAAATTACCTTAGAAGGCAATAAGGTCATTAAACTATCAAATGAAGATCAAATAAAAGTTGTTGTAGTTGAGATAGAAGTTTTAATTCAAGAGGACCAATAAATTTTGATTGAATATCAAACCTTAAAAGTAGAAAAAAATTAAAATTAGAGAAAAAGCAAGTCCCTGAATAAATCATCTCTAAGGTAAAGCATGGGAAGTATGCTTATAATGAAAAAGTGAGTTGTTTCTTTGATGAGTTTGTTTTAAATGCAGGAATAGCTTGGAAGAAAGAACCAAGGAGGATCTATAAGTGTGGATAAATATTGCATGTTCTTCTTTATGAATAATTGGTTATTGAGGACCAGTCAACAAGGAGTGAACAAAAGGAAAAAGTGAAAACTTAGAAGAAGAGAAAGAAAATTTTGAGTTAGAGCTCAAAATTTTTTTACTTGGGAAGTCTGATGCAGTAACATCACCTTTCATTTTGTACATAAAGTTATTGTATGGTTTTAGAAGGTTTTATTACAATAAGGAAGCCTTCTCAGGCTTCCCTCTTACTTTTAAATAGCCATATTTGTTGTATAAAGATCTCCCTCTAAAAAGATAATGTTTTTTAAAAAATTGAAAATGTAAGACATTAGAAGGGACATGTGATGTAATAAGGATCCCTATAGGCTTCATTAAGTGTTTAGGGTGTTTAAAATGTCTTTATTATTTTCCCCTCCAAATGGAAATTTAAATTTGAATTTGATTTAAGTGAATAGGATCCTAATCCTTGGGATTAAATGTTTATCCTCCACATTCAATATCAAAGTTGTCTTAAAGATAATTCAACATAGAGGGATCCTAATAAGGCATAATTGTTAAAAGGAGAGACCAATGTAGGCAGAGCCTAATTAGCAAATGAGTTGTTGAGAGAATAATATATGAAGTTAGAAGTCAATATTAGATAGTTAGTTATGAGGTGATAAAGCTTTATTCCATTAAAGAATGAACTAAGACAAAGTATAAAGATAAGGAGAAAGATGAATAGAGTAGAATATAAGAGCATGTTGTACATAATTATAAAGGTGTGATTGCAGACGTTTAAGTCTATATAAAGAGGAGATAGGAATGAGGCCTTTAGTCCTGTACATGTATGATGGTTAGCAATACCAAGGTTATGTATTTGGAGATTGAGAAATAACGGGAGGATTTTATGTTTAAAGGAACTTTTCAACCCGATGAATAAGTGTGTGATTTTATATATCATGTATCTCTACTATTTGTTTTTCTAAAGAATAATAGTGTTTTTAATAATCTTCAAGTTCAAATTTTTTAACATAGTTATTCATGGTAATTTATAGATATTTATTAGTGTGAAAAGTTCTTGAAATCTTTATAAAAATGAGATATATTCATATGTAAGTTATCAATTTTGTGTATAGCCAAGAGGTTTAGTTTGTTTGGGAATAGTGTAGTGAGTATTGAATATTGTTTTAATTCAATAGATAAAAAGAATAATAATGGATTGGCAAGGAAGGATAAATTGAATTGTTATGTGTAAATAAATTATGCGTGTGTGAATTATGAGTGAAATATCAATAAGTTCAGTCATCTATATGATTTAAACACTGCCTTTGTAGCTAAAGAAGTTTGTCTTTGGTGAATAGTCATAACTCTACGTGACATAAATTGTATTGGATGATTTTGGAAAATATTTAAATAAGTGAATTCTTTGGTCTACATGAATAGACCTATACAGTTTATTCAAAGTAATTATTGATTATTTCTTAAGTTGTTTGGTATTTTGCAAGCAACACACAGAGTATGCATAATCAGAAAGAACAAGTAAATGAAGGTTGATTTCATTATTAAATAAAATTGGTAAGTTCTTATAACCATAAGAAATTAATATTTTTTGTGCATTGGCATTCATTTCAAGAGCAATATGTGACATAGAGTGTGAGTAGAATCAAAATTGAAACATGTTCACATACAACAATCTCAAATCAGGTAAAAGAATTTTTTGTGTTTCTTGATCAAGCAAACTTATTCCAAGTCCCACAAGAATGTGCATGTGATTCCATTTCAAGATTCTTAGTCTGCATGCATAAATTGAGTTAAAATGGATTACTAAGAACTAAAAATAATGAAATCTATGTTTGAGGTCAAAGACCAGCTAATTCATGCATGATAAGTAACCAACGATGCATGTCTATCTTGTATGTTGTGAATGAGTAGATCGACATACATTTCATCAGTGATAATGAGTGTTTGTAAGACATTGATCATAAATTATTTTTAATACTTAGTAAGGTATTTGAATTTTTGTAAAATAGTTTCCAGCACTATTTTTATGGAACCAGTGATCAGTCTTAAAGTCACAATATGGGTGCATGTAGTCAAGTAAATGCCTTTTTTTTTAAATGTGCAATAGAGATATCAAAAATATTATGTGTTAAGAATTCATTCAAGGTTTGTATACAACTTTCACATACATATGGAAGAGTTCAATAAAAAAATTCATAATTTGTGTTGATTCATTTTAAAGACTGGTTTAATACTATTGTCAAAAATGACAGGCCTAGAACAATATTATTTAGAATACAATCAGGTTGTAAAAAGAAAACCACATTTAAACAAAGTTGTTAAAAAATGAATAGATGTTTGGTATAAGGTTTTCATAAGGATAAAAAAAACATGATTAATGTGTCAATAACCAAAAATTAGTCCATTGACCTCAATAACCATTAATACATGTTGTAATAATGACTTGTTGTCAAAAGAATAGTGATTCATTATATAAGACATAATGAGAGGAAAATTTGGATAAACCTTTTCATCATTATTAAATGGAGGTGAAATGAGAGGTATTTTTATTGTTCTAGTCCTATCTTAATGTAGGATATATAATAAATTGGTACTATTGTACCTAAAAACATTATTTGTCATTAACTTTCTATGTTTGATGTGGGTAGATTTCTAGGTCATTGTATAATCTTGGGTAGGGTTCTAAATTATGATAAAATTCATGAATAATACTTAAAACAAATTACAATAGAATGATAATTATCATGTTCAAAAATATAAAAAAATCTAATGTATTATAATACTAACTAACTCATTTTTTAATATTTAAAAGGAAAAAAAAAAGTTACCTTATTTTCCACTAAAAAAACACTCTAATAATATTGTTCATTCTCACTTTGTTTTCTCTTCTTCTATCTTCTTCTCTCTAGATTTAAAAGTGAGACTTGAAAATTGAAAATGACACTAATAAGTAGATATATAAACATCTTCCATGATATTCTGTGCAAAAAATATGATGCAAACTCTATGCAAATTGCACTAAATTTATGTTGAGTTTTTATTAGTTTTGTGTTATAAATTGGATCAATGAAATAAAATAAAATAAACACTAATAATTATGCAAAACTTATGCAATAAGTAGAATTATTTTACACATCATGTAGTTGTCGATGTTAACAATTAATGGTCACTTAAAATTTGATGTCTAGTTGACTAGAATAAATACATTTAGATCTTAAATTTGACATCCATTAATGTTCATATGGAAGTTTTTTATTCTTACATAGATAATTAAATGAAAAATTCATAATTTTTTTGTCACACAATAGAGTTTGGAGCCTATTATAGAGTGGTGCAAATAGATTGTGATCATTTATCACCATGTATAAATAAATTTTATGAGAAATTAATAGAGTGATTAACCAATGTGGTATGTGATATATCCATAGAAACCTTGATATTGATATGGTGTGTGTGTGTGTGGGGGGGGGGGGGGGGGGGGGGGGGGTTATTATTAAACCTTTTATCATGCCACATGGAAACTTAATATCATGCCATATGTTAACTAAACTAAAATAAATATTAATTATGGCATTTTTATATCCACCATGTTTTTGTACTTTATCATTGGAGGTAAGAAATATGGCCTAGCATGGTCAAGCACCCACTAACCATGAAAGGAATTTTTTTGGCCTTGCATCATAAAATGTGTGCTTTACCTTGTGAGGTTTTTTTTCACTCCCATGGTTAAATTTATCCTTTACCATGTTAAATAATAGTCTCTAAATGTCAAGAACTTATTTGACCATAAGATTCAAAAAAATGTCCTTTTATTGTTAATCAATCACTTGATCATCAAAGGGGAAAAATGGCCTTGCATGGTTAATTGGACACTTAAACATGAAAGGAAAAGTAATGGAATTACATGGCCAAACACATTATTGACCATAGAGGCTACTTTTATTCTCACAAGGTTAGGTTCCCACTTGACCATGACAAGTCACGAATATACCTCTCATGGTCAAGTAGGTGTTTGACTATGTGAGGCCAAATAAATTTATCTCATTGTTAATTGGGTGCTTATCCATATGAGTCATTTATAGCCTATCACCATTATAATATATGTTTTATCTTCAATGGTCAAGTAGGTGTTTGACCATGAGAGGCAATGTTGAAGCGAAAGCTTGACCACGATAGGATTAATGAAAGATAAGAACTAAAGCCCATTATTTTTTTACCATATAAGTAGGATACTAATACTATTGATTCAAGGTTTTAGATAATATTATTTATATATTAATTTGGGTAAATTATTTATAATTTTATAAAATTTTAAAAGGGAAAAGGGGGTTATGGAAATATAAATATCACTAAGAGACCTTGTCTCTCTCCTAAGAATTAAAAAAGATAATAATTACATAAACATTTATTATGTTGAGAAAATATGTAGGTAACTCAAAATAATGAGCATATGTTTTAAATACTACTATTTATATATATTGTGGGTTAAATATTTAAAAATTAATAAACTTTTCTTATGAACTTAGAATTTACATAAATACAACTATCACTAACAAGATATACCTATCTATTAAATATTTGTTTAGAGATAAGAATTTAATAAACCATAATTAACCTACTTAACAAATACATATGTAACTGATATTAATAATCTTATATTTCAAATACAAATATTTTTATATTAAATATTTATTAAGTCTTTAAGAAAAAATAAAAATTTAATAGTAACTTGGGTCATACAAAAATATAAATATCAATAATATTCCATGTCTCTCTCATATAGTTATTAATGAAAGATACGAACTACATAAAACTTAATTCTACTGAGTACATGACCTTGATTCTTATGAGCAAATATGTACCAACCCCATAATAATAAGCTTGAGTTGAAAATATTAATATTTATATATTATATGGGTGAATTATTTAGAAACATATCAAATTATAATATGAACTCAATGGGTTATGAAAATATATAACTACCACTAAGATGTCATTCCTATCTCCTAAATGATTATTGAAGGTTCATAACTACATAAACCATTATTTTTCTTACTGGATATGTTGTAAAATCAAACTAATGATCTTGGGTTCTAAATAATATTATTTTTTAAGGATGTTAACAAAGAATGAATTTAATGATATTTAAGTTTTTATGTATGTAAAGGAAATACATTCTATGTATCTATTGAATATATATACATGATTAAAGGTTTAGGACATAAATGGATTTGTGTTTTCTAGTTATTCATGTTAATGAAAATTTTCTATATTTATTATTTATATTTTAATAAAAATTTTATATGAATTTTAAGGTTAGAAATTATGAGGCCACCTCTCTTTACTTAATTATTAATAAAAGATAATAACATAAACATTGATTCTAATTAGTAGACATGTAGGAAACTTAGACTAATGAGCTCGAGTTTAAATACAAATATTTATAAATTATGTGGGTGCAGTATTTATAAACACAAGATTTAATCATAACTAATGGGTTACAAAAATATAACTATCACTAATAAGCCATGCCTTTTTCTAATAGGATTAAATAAAGATAATAACTACATAATCATTGATTCTACCAAAGATATATAATAAATTCAGACTAATGAACCAAGGTTTCAAATACTACTATTTGTATATTATGTGGAAATCCATACACATTTCATAGGAACTCATGGGATGGATAGAAGAATATTTTAGAAATTTAAATAGTAATTCAAATTTCAATCTAAAATCATTCTTAGTAAGATTAATGTTTTTACTCAATTATTTCAAATTAAGTGATATATGTGTATTATTATTATTATTATTATTATTATTATTATTATTATTATTATTATTATTATTATTATTATTATTATTATTATTATAATATATATATATATATATATATATATATATATATATATATATATAAATTTCAATGATTTTAGGAGTGATATCAAAACAAAATAACATGTAAATTATCTAAATAAATTAGAAATACCTATTCAAAATTTGATGGTACCTGAAACTGATTTACCTCTCAATCCATTTATACAAATTGAAAATTATGAAGATGTATTTAAAAGAGAATTACTATGGAAATGAATGCTTTATAGATACTATTAAACTAGGTAATATTCACATTGGCATATATTTGAATTTATGTATTTATCCAAATTAATATAAGGTAATTGGTGTTTTGATATCATGCACAATGGGTAATATTGAAGATGAATTAATATTGCAAATAAGTTTATTCACTACATATTTAATTTTTTTCACATTGAAAGAGGCAATAATCCCTTCCAATAACTTCAAGCTAAATATTATGGAAACATCAAGAGTAAGGATAAAACCATCATGCTTAGGATATGCCTTCAAGCTACAATATTAAACAAGTCTGAAAACTTTTGGAATAATTAGATGAGATAATTTGATATATCTCATATAATGGAATCTACATTTAATAGATGAGTTTAATGATAAAACATTTTAAATTATTATTTTCATGAATATATTTTATAAGTTATAAAATTTCAAAAATGATGAGCAACTTATAAAATTGAGGAAAACTTAGATGACACATATAATGGAAGATAGCAATGTTATAAAAAACTAATATTCCCTACCTCAAAAAAATGAAGGGGAAAAAACATTGGAACTTGTCAAAAATATGTGATAATAAAATTCAACAATGTAATTTCTATTTAAAAGGAGGTTCTTCTAAATTATTTAATATAGATGCTGAAAATTATGAAATAAGACCTCCAAA
The DNA here is from genome assembly GCA_037957365.1 of Torreya grandis. Classification (NCBI taxonomy): domain Eukaryota; kingdom Viridiplantae; phylum Streptophyta; class Pinopsida; order Cupressales; family Taxaceae; genus Torreya; species Torreya grandis. The sequence goes on along the minus strand of JARHVA010003616.1, from coordinate 1,664,190 downwards.
AATAAGCATTTTACTTGTGAACTATAATGAAATAAAGGTTATGACGTATTATTTATTACTAATTTAAGATTCCCTTTGAGGAATGCATTTTTAAACCCATATGATTATGTATTATATGGATCTGGAAATATAGTTCTTAGCAAGGATGTGAAATAGTGTAGATAAAAGTATATAGATTGAGATAGAAGCTAAAAAGATAATAAGCTTGGTTGGAGCTTGAACACTAATAATTTTTTAATTTTATTAAAACACATGTGATATACATATAATTATTTATCTCCTAGGATATAATCAATTCTTACCTTCCTCACACTATTATAAAAGAGTTAACATTAACAACTCATGCAAACAAAATAACACACTAATAATAATACTCACTAATTATTTATTTACTAATAAATTGTCTTAATATTATCTTTTTAGTATAAAGAGTATGTGCATGGAGTTGAGGGATAATTTCATTAATAATTTCCATAAATCAATCATATTATTTAAATTATGGCTCGATAATTACTAAGCCATAAAGTGATTGTGTTAATACATAACGTGAGCATGTTAATAGATAACATGACCATGTTATTGTGAAATCAATAACACAATCATGTTCTTATTGTTTTTCACATATAGGTATGTGAACATGTACATGAAGTCAATCTTGGTTAATCAATAATGTGATAGAGTTATTATAAAATCAATAATACGATCACATTACTATTGTTTTGCACATCAAAGCATGTGAACATAAACATGAAGCCAATCTTCACCTGAAGCTTATATTTACTAATCTAAATGTTAAGTATAATATAAATGTAACTTATACTTTATATTTATTATAGTAAATATAATAAATTAGGGTCACTCTACATCTGATAGAGTTGGTCTCATTGTTGCATGCATTATGATGTGGAAAATAGTTTTTCAAAATCTAATTTGGTCAGTACTCAAGCATTTTCTAGGTCTAAGTATTGAACCTAGGGACTTTAGGGCATAAATTTTGTAATTTATGTCTATTTTTGGTAAATATATAGTCATTTTTAGGTGTTTTTTACTTTCAAATTGATTCTTAGAATTTCTAGGAGTCCTAGTTTGTCAAAATTGATATAAAGTGGTGTGATTGGGGTAGTATAGGTCACATTAATGACTTACACACATCAAATTACCCCTTTGTGTTAATTTTAATTGTCCATCATTCCTTCCTCATCCTTGATCACTTCCTACTCATCCCTCATCAGTCTTTATCACTCTCTCATAATTCCTTATTATACCTAATCACTCTCTATTTGACCCTCACTATCCCTAGTCATCTCTAATCACTCCCTCATCATCCTTGATTAATCCCTCATTGAATCTCACTATTCATCATCATCCCTAATTACTCACTCCTCATCCTTCATCATCCCTAATCGCTCCCTCATCGACCCTCACCATCCCTCATCATCTTTAATCACTCCCACATTGGTTCTCACTATCCCTCATCATCCATAATCACTCCCTCATCATCCTTAATCACCACTTCATCATTTTTAATCACTCCATCATCATACCTTATCATTCATAATCACTCCTTTATTAACCCTCACCATTACTCATCATTTATAATTTTTCCCTCATCATCCCTCAACATATTTAATCACTCCTTCCTCATCCCTCATCACCCCTAATCACTCTCTCATTAACCCTAATCATACCTCATCATCCATAATCACTCCCTTATCCTCCCTAATCACTCCCTCATTAACCCTTACCATCCCTCATCATTCCTAATGACTCTCACATCATCTCTACTCAATTCCTCCTCATACCTCCCCACCCTTAATCACTCCATTAAATACCTTGATGGTGGTAATTTTTGGGGGTTTAACAATTCTAGGAGATACAAGTAGAGAGTTTATTTATAGCATAAAATATAATACATAGTGATCCAAATGATGTGGAGACAAATTTGAAACATAAATATTTAGCACCTATGAAAAAACATGGATCTATTATAAATGATGTAATTCATAATTGAATGTCTAAAAAAATAGAGAAGAAATTTAAACCACCATAACACCAAAAATGGGTATTAAATATGAGGATCACCAAGCTATGTGATTTCATAAAACCAATCAATTACTTTCCATATGAGGACATTTTATGATCTAAATAATTGCATTGAAGGAATTTTATTTATATGTCTATTTATTTAGTCATCATATCATAGAGTGGAAAATAATTCTAAAATGATTATAACAAGTAATCCAAGATCGGAAAGTGGTTCTTAATTCATAAATTCAATATTCAATCCAATTAAGAGTGTCTCACTATGATCTCTCTACTTGCACAACTCAATAAGTGGGTAGAAGTTATCTAACACTATAAAAATGTAAGTAGATAATAGATTATAAACCAAATGATACGGTTGGTATTAAAAATATCTCTACTTCCCCCAAAAATAATTTATATGAATTAAAAATATCATTTCATTAACAAATGTTTATCAATCATGGTAAGCCAATACACTTCATCATTTCCAATAGAATTCAAAAGAATTTAATTTCTCCTAGATAATATTTTCATAAAATTAACTTGAAATTGATACATCATCCATAACCATATGTTAGTGTATTTTCTAGTGTAGTCCTTGATAAATGAATCACTTAGTATTGTGACTTGGTGTACAAAGTCAAACTTTTTAAAGATGCAATCCTTTATGACATCTCACCATTATAGGTGTATGATGTTTTACATATGGTCAACCATATATTTACCACTAACATGTAGTCATAAATCCTTAAAATTTTGTGATTTATTGTCATGATTTGAAATACCATATATTATATTTAGTTCATAATCTTTTAATCATAAGTGTTAAGAAGTGCAAGAAGTTTGTTATCTATAGTAATAAGTATACTCTTGATGGTAAGAATTAAATTTAATAACATATTTATGGTACCATATTATATTGGGGTTTATTTAACAATAATAAAGATAAAATCATTCAACCATAAACTTTATGAATACAAAGATATCTTTCAGTCACCTAAATAAGTTCCTAGATATTGTACACTAAACAATACTATTGATTTTATCCCTTAGCTACCTCTACCTCAAACCTATTTATAAAAACTATCATTTATATATAATGAATATATCAAGTATTAGATCCATGAAATCATGGATAATGGACACATCATGCCTAAATAATTTCCTTGCAGAAGCCTAATTGTGCTTGCCAAAGAAGTATGGGACATGAGGTTGTGAATAAATTAAAAAAAATATTAACAAGATTAAAGTGAAGAAATATTATCCTCATCTAAATATTATGGCATGTCTATGGTGTATAATTATTTTCCAAAATTAATAATAATTTTTAGTGTCATCATATTCATGTTAAACCTCTATAAATTTGGAATATATTCTTAAAAACAAAGGAAGGATTGATTGAATAGTTGGTTTTGCCTTTTAGGTTAACTCATGTATCAAATTCATTCATTGGGATGTTGAACGACATCCTCAGGCCCTTTAACTATGTCATTTTTTTAATCTACCTTGATGACATTATAATATTTAAAAAACATGGTATGAACATTTCCACGATGATGAACAAGTGTTTCACATTTTTTAGAAACACATTTTTATGATAACATGAATAAATGTTCATTTTTCATGCAAGAGATAAGATATTTGGGATACATTACACATACAAGGAGTGCATGTCTGATCTTGACTAATATTAAAGTCATATAAGAATGGGAAACACCAAATAACATTGAATCTGATTCAAATCTTCTTAGAAATAGAAAATTATACAAGAGATTTATTTTTAATTTTTATCCTTTGAACCAAGATACCAATGGTAGAACCAAATAAAATTTCATCTAGTTAGCTACATAACAAATATAATTTTATGAAGTAAAATTCAAACTCTATTTTGTGTTAGTACTTATTTTACTTGACTATAAATTTGTAATATCATCCAATTCATTCAATAATAAAATTGACTATCATAAATGGGTATTGACAACAGAAGTCCTAAAAAAGATTTAATTTCTATTATAATTGATTAAAAGACATATGATTTGAATCAAATATACCTTTAGATTAGATACTTACATCAGATGATGAGGGAACAATTAGATATGATGAGGGATGGTGAGGGTCAATGATGGAGTGATTAGAGATGATGAGGGATGAGAAAGAGTGATTATAGATTATGAAGGATGAGGAGGGAGTGATTAGGGATAATAAGGAATGGTGATAGTAAATAAAGGAGTTATTAGGGATGATAATCCTGAGTGATTAGAGATGATGAGGGATAATGAATTTCAATGAGGAAGTGATTAGGGATGAGGAGGGAGTGAATAGGGTTTATGATAGATGATGATGAAGTGATTAGGGATAATTAAGGATGAGGAAAGAGTGATTAGGGATGATGAGGTATGATGAGCGAGTGATTAAGGATGATGAGGGATAGTGAGGTTCAATGGAGGAGTGATTATGGATGATAAGGGAGTGATTAGGTACAATGAGGAATGATGAGAGAGTAATTAGGGGTGATGAGGGATGAGGGAGGGATGATGAAAAAGTGAAAGTAACATAAATTGGTCATTTAATGTGTGCAAGTCATCAATGTGACCTACACTAACCTAATCACACCACTTTAGATGAATTTAAAAGTGAGTGGTTTTGAAACTTCAATTTTAACAAGCATAGGACTCCTAGAAATGCCAAGAATCAATTTTAAAGGAAAGAAAACCTAAAAATTAACTATATGTTTACCAAAAATGGATATCAATTACAAAATTTAGGTACTAAAATCCTTAGGTTTAATACTTAGACCCTAAAAATGCCTAATTAATTAATAAATTAGATTTTGAAAAACTATTTTCCATATCGTAAGGCATGAATTCGTGACACCAACTCTATTAGATGAAAAGTGACCCTAATTTCTTATATTTACTAAAACAAATTTAAATTATAAGGAAATAAATGTAAAAATATAAATGCAAACTTATACTTTGTATTTAGAGTAGTAAATATAAGCTTCAAGTCAAGATTGGCTAGATGTGCATGTTCACATGCTTTTATGTGCAAAAAAACAATAACATGATCACATTACTAATGAAATCACATTATCTATTAAAGTGATCAAATTATTTTAATTTTAATTCAAACACCAAGCCTTTTGGCTCGATAATGGATTAGATTCCTAAACCAAAGGTTTAGACCTATCAATCTATAGTTGAGTTTGAGAGTTATGATAAAAATAACAAAATTCAACTTTGATCACCAAATACACTAAAAATTTCAATGGTAAAATTAAAAAACTTAACACCATTATTACGAGCACACTCTCCCCTTTCCAAAAATATGATTTTTTTAATTTTTTAACTAATTTAAAGTTTGAAACTATGTTTATTTATAAATATACCTTTTTTAGGCCATTACATGCCATAAATATACATGCTTATACATGATCATGTAATTTGATTTTCATTTATCCAAGTGCAAAATAAGTTATATGGTCAAAAACTAGGCTTAATTCTACACACATTAAAAAAATTTGATTTATAAAACAATATAGGTAACAAATTATAAGATCTTATTAAATATTCCCAAAAGGGTTTCAAATAATATTAAATTTTACTCAAAAAATGGTGTGTCGCATGGATATTTATGTACTTTATTTTCTTAAAAAATAATGAGTTCATCTTCAAATTTTATATGTTTGACCTTAACCATTTTTTTAAAAGAATAGTGTTTTAGAAACTTGACTCAAAATTCTACATTTCATATTCTTACACTATCTTCAAATTTGGAGTGTAGATATCTCAAATTGTCTACATAAGTTTAGATTTTTAAAATTTTGGGAAAATCATGTCCATGGGTAGGCTCCTTTTAGTCCCCCAAATTTTTTCACTTACCCTATATATAGGGAAAGGAAACACACTAGACATAGTGTAAATAAACATGTATTTTAACAAATACACATATGTACAAAAATAGACTAGGTATTCACTATGCATCAACTGTTAAACCTACATATGTAAAAAAAAATTGAATACAAATTCACATACTTTATATAAATTTGGGATTCTCACTATCACATTACACATGAAACAATTACATATAGAGTATACACATTTATTTTAAATATTTATTTCCATTTCACCTTATACACACAAACTTATTTCATTATTTTATCAAAATACATATTATTCATAACTTGAATGTGGAGAATATTCTTTATGATCACTTTTCTCTTCTCTAATTTAGTCAATAACCAAGGTATTTTGCTTCAATTTTCCATCAATGTGGTATTATGCTCTATTGTTATAATTCAGAAGAAGGTACCTTTAGTTATTACAATATAAACATGTGTATTTGTATTCTGGAGGTTTAAAATTTGGCATGTGTTTGGTTTATCTATAATAAGTATTGGGATTGATTTATGATAACAATATTTGTTATTTTTATAAATCATAAATTTTTATTCAATTCCCCTCATCAAGCAATGTAGATATTAAACTTTACAAATTTAGATTTAATTTTCTTAGGGTAAAAACTTTATTTTACATATTTCTGGGCAGGTAATAAATTTTTATTCAATTCCCCTCATCAAGAAACATAGATATTAAAATTTACAAATTTGGATTTAATTTTCTTAGGTAAAAACCTTATTTTACATATTTCTGGGCATGTTGTTAAAAATTATGGCATTTACATCATAATCTTTTTCTTCCTCATTAATACCAACTAATTGATTTATCAAATTATCTAACTTATTAATGTGATCTATGATCCTTTTACCTTCTTCCATTTTTAAACCATGAAATTTATTCTTCATTGTTATTTTTGTATTTATTGTTTGAGATCCAAATAGTTTACTTAATGAGTCCCAAATTACAGTGAAATATTTCTTAAAATCCACATGATTTAGTTAAGGTTTTGACAAATCAAGACCAATAAAGACAAGGATTTTTTATCCTTGATGGTTTACTTGATGACTTTGTCAAAAAAAAAAAATGGTTTAATCAAAGTACATTTGATAACACCCAAAAGGTCTTTTTTGATCAGCTGTAGTTGCATCTTTATTTTATAGGTTTGGAAATATTTTCCTTCAAATTTGTGTACAAGATGTAATTTTTCCATGACTATTGAATTCCCATCCCCAAGACTAATATAAAAGATGTAAGGTACCTGAAAAATGTGTCTATTATAAATAATGTATTTGGTTTTTAAAACTCTATTATCTAATGAATATAACAAACAACAAATACATTTCTTTGACTTGAATGTTAGAGTAATTATACAAAAATATTAACATATATAAAAAAAGATTAATTAAACTATATTAAATGATTAAAAAAACCTAAAGCATTAATACCAAATAATTAATTAGTATAAATTTATAGAGACTATATAACTTGAAATATGAACAAGATGTAGAGTCATGTACAAAAGGCATGAAATAATGAATTGACTCACATGGGTTTAAATTGGAAGGACATAATACTACAAAGGAGAAAGACACATATAGAGTTCATACTTTCACAATAGTAATATAACTTAGATGAGGCAATAATATATTTAGTATACATGTACAATCTATAATTAAATATAAATGAATCAATATAAATAAATAAAAAAATTGAAATAGATGCTTCCAAACTCGATATGACTGGATATGATTCCAAATATCTCTTAAGATTTAAAAAATGGTCTTAGAAATGTCTCTCAAGATGCATTAGCCTAATGACTCAAATCCTCCATGAATAAATTTAAATGGTGATTATTAAAGGATATACATATTTTTCCATAATATAATGGGAGATAAATGAGTTTATAAAATTAACCTGTGCAGAGGTAGAAAAAAACTCACAAACTCTCATTTGGATGTTCCATGCTCTGATACCAAAAAATAAATTTGATCGGAACTTATACATTAATAATTCATTATTTTTTTTCAAATATGAGACATACATTTATATATTTATCTCATACGATTAAGGATTCAATACTTACCTTCTTCACCATATTCTAAGTGAGTTGTTATTAACAACTCAATGCACACATAACAACACATTAATAATAATATTACTTACTAACTTTATACATGTACTAACAAATATTCCCAACAAAAAAAACTTATTAAAAAACATATGTACTAAATTATGGATGGGAAACATTTTATTCTATCTACACAAAATATTAATTGTGAGAAATAATATGAGACTTGAAGTAAGGATAGGAAAATTTTGATGCAGTGACAATCCATATTACTAAAACTAGTACTCTTTCAAGCATAATATTTTATATTTAAATGTAATATAATATTTTTAATGAAAAATAACATGTATTATTTTTCCTTGATCCATTCCTAAATGAAAGATATAGTGTCAGTGAATGAGCCTAAACCCACAACTAGAGAACTTTTATCACATCATGATGAAAAAAATCAAAGCATTGTGTACAATTTTGATAATTGACTTGAAAGACATTAAAAAACTAAAAACACATTCATGGATTCGAGAAGACACGTGGAAAAAAATTGATAATTATGTTATAAAGTTTGATCTTAGATCATTTTATAAACCCAATAAAGGGATAAATGAAAAATATTTAGTAAAAAAAAATTTTAGACCTACATAAGAGTTGAAGGATCAAGATAAATTTTATCTTGTTGTTAATTTAGAGATAAGATATTTATTTTCTAAATAAATAAGTGAAAAAAAATCAAGTAGGGCTATTTTATCATTAAAAAAATTGCATATATTTACGTAGGGTGATGTTTGAATAATTAAAACTTTAGTGAAAAAGAGTTATCTTAAGAACATTTTAAGTAATATTATAGGATTTCCAATAAAATGTTTGAAATGGTTTTTTTTGGTTAAATAAACCAAATTATGTAAAATGGAAAATGGAGTTCCCTTATAAATAAATTAAACTAATCTTATCAAAAACCATATACTTGTTATAAATTTTGTCTTGAATGAAATTGACTTCACTTTACAATATGGAAAATATTGTTTTATGTTGATTATTTTTTAAAAATATATATATATAAACTTGATTATCAATTTTTTTTTAATTTAATAAGTCACTTCAAACATGAGTATCTCTCCAACTTTATCTAACTTTTAATTAAAATCCATATAATAGATATGTTTTTTATACTTATAATTCACAAGACAAAATATGTACAACAACTGATATTGCCTTCAATATGATAAAACACAATGAAATTTATAAGAAAAAATAAAAATATAAGATCATATTATTTGGTCCATATTTGTGGTCATATGATGTCTTTATAATGTCTATAATTTATTAGGGGTAATTTTCAATGATAAAAACATATATAATATCAAATTAGTTTCTCCAAACAAATACCTCTATTGAATAGGACAAATGCTTAGATATATTTTCCTACATATCACTTAATCAATATGAAGATAGAAGGATGCCATTTTAAAATTGAATTGAATTATAATTTTTGGGAAAATTTTGTAGTTAAATATAATCTCAGATCATAACTTAATGATGCATAAATTTTAGGAATATATTATATATAAACATTTAAAAGGGTTTTAACTAAGATCAAATTTAAGTTTACATGCATCATTAAGACTAAGGATTGGGCAAATTATACGATAAAATTGATGAAAAATATATTGGTAAGGCACCATAATGCTATATAATTGTAATAATGGAAACCAATATTAAGGTCAATTAGGCATAAAACTCACAACCACATGCATACATGAAGAACACACTATTTAAGGTGGGTAAAAAAATCTACCTCTTTTATATTTTTTGGTAATATTGAACTCAATCTTAGCAAAGTGCTAATACAATACTACAGATTAATCTATCCACATTAGTTACTAATCTAAAAATTATCATGCCTTTATAAATAAGGAAAGAGATAATTAGCATTGAGAAAATATAAAATATTTAAGTATATGACAATTTTATTTAAGAGACTTATATTTAGAGATGTAAAAATAATTAGGTATTTATACTTTATAAAGTACATCTTAATAATAATACAAATGTGTATAATTATTAAAGACACCAACATGCCCCTTTAAGATAGACATTAGGAAGGGGAAATAATGAGGAATCACTAGAACATCACCCCTTGAGATGTACTTCCTTAGACTTAAAGAAACCTGGCATTAGTGAATGGTAGAGAGAAAGCCTCTATAATGTCACTAAAATTTATTTCCAAAGAAAAAGGGTGTGTAAGCCTATTTTTTTCAATTTTTTTACAAGAAAATAAATAAAAATATAATTATGTGTCATTGAGGCATGCCATTTTATGATACACTTTGATTTAATGGTTTTTTATGATTGTAGATGTTGAGTAGTGTAATAAATAAATGCAACAAGAGCTCCATGAAACTATTTTTGATGAGTAGGTGGGGTTAATAAAGTTGATGGCTTGATTTTTTCATGAATATCAAAGTATTCTCCCTTAAACTCAGCATCTAATATGTCTAAATGAAGTTTAATAAATAATGTAGAATAAGTGGACATGCATGCCTTGCCATTATTTACCAAAGAATATGATGAAGACCCAAAATTTTTAAATTATTTTATTTGTGATAATTAAAAAAAAATTCAAATTGATACAGCTAAATGATCTTTTAAATATTTGATGACTACACCATGTGGAGCAAACTCAACTCTTTTTCTATTTCTAAAATGGACAATTTGATAAATGGATAGGAAGTTCAGTGAAAGTTTAGAATCATGTAGTACCTTTTAAAATTGGCCCTTATCTATATTAACATTTAAAATCCCAAAAACATATAAGGGATTGTTATTTATAACATATAGTTAGCATGTATTACAATGAATATGAGTAAAAAAAGGATATTTTGAATTTCCACATCATATGTGGTACCTAAGTAAATAATCCATTCTTGCAATGTAGGAAGTTTCACAATAATAGATTAAAAAAATGTTTCAACAAAATTAATTTGTCTTTCTTCATCCCATTTGATAGTGTGCTTATATAATACAATTTTAATTCATTCCATTCTCTGATCACATTCCTTCTTGAAGTATATAAATTATGTGTGACATCGAAGATTAAAAAATGTGTAAGCCTTGAGATCCATCTTCTTTGATTTCTTCGAGGAAGAGGAATATGGATAACCACCTTTAGATATCACATCCTTGATTATTTTGAATCTTTTATGTTTTCTTAGTATAATTATAGATCTATTTTTGTTAGAAGTGAATGATTTATTGTTCTTTGAGGATATTTTATGCCCATATATGTGTGTGATTTTGTTACTTATGTGATAGTTGCTAGCAAAAACTTTCAAAGGTACTTATTATTTAAATATCACCCCAACATGAAGGGATTAAAATGGAGAGTAAGGAAGGTGAAGGAAAAATGATAGATGATCCTTAGCATTTTGAATTTCTATTTGAGTGGGAAAACTAGAATGTCTTTATGGATTATAGCATGAATCCAAGTCATAATAATCTGAGTAATAATGATTATTTATAAGTCAATGCTACCACATGTGATGTTCATCATGAGAAGTGGACAAAGGATTAAATGAGTTAGATTTTCTTCAGATGTTGACTATAAATCTCAACAAATAATTGTAAACAAATTAATCACGTTCCCATAAAGTTCCCCATTGTCTTGGGTGGATAGAGTGAAATTCAAAGCTTGGTGGGCCATGAATAGTCAGACTTCCAAAAAAAATTGATAGTGGAAAAAAATGAGGTTTACATTACTATTCCTAATCTTGTGGTGGAACTAGCTAATTTACAATTAGCTAAATCTATTTTTTCAAGGGGGAATAGGTTATGACAAAATATAGATTCCTTTCACAACTGGTACAACTTAAAATGGAAACTCAAAGGACACCTCGAGGTGGTTGCCTTAGCTAAAGGGTTTTTCCTAGTTAATTTCTCTTAACAAGAAGATTTCATTAAGGTTATTTTTGAAGGGCCTTGGTTCATAGGAAAAAAAAGTGTGTCTATTAGGAAGTGGAAGGCCAACTCAAATCTTAACATAACTACCATGGATGACATCCCAATGTGGGTCCTTCTCTTAGAACTTCCTATGGAATACTAGCACCTAGAAGTTATTCTAGGAATTGTTAGAGCTCTGGGTTAACCCATCACTATTGATCTAATAACACTCTCTCATTGAAGGATGGTTGCAATTCAGGTATACATCTTCCTTCTAAAGGAAAAACTATTTCTCCACAAGATTAAAATAAAGTCCAAGTATGGAGAATGGACATAGTATATTGTGTATGAGAATAAATCCATCATTTACCTATGATGCAAAATACCTAGTCACATGTAGAAGGACTACCTGAAGAATAACTAGGTACTTGTAACTCCTAAACACATGTGGACCTAGAAATATACACCAAGGTTAAAATAAAAATTTGATCAAACTTTGAAGATTGGAATACCTAAATCTTCACCAAGTGTTCCACCTCCAAGATCCTTGATAGGTATTTATTGTAAAAACCCTTTTTCTCTACTTGATTTGTGTTTATATTCTGATCCTCAAGGTGACCTAGTCCCCTAGTCAGAGGGCCTTCCCAACCCCACTATATCATCTGGCTCCCCTAAGCCCTCCCCTCATAAACATTTGGTGGTTGTCAACCCCTAGGCATGCATCCCCTCTTCTAAGATGTTTGGGCATTTTTGACCCCACAATAGAGCCCCTTCTCACCCCCTCTAAACCTAGCCCCAAACTCTATCCCCCTTCCCTTGAAAATGTTCCTAGAGATTTTTCCCCCTTTCCCCCTTTGCATTCCTTAAAATTTTCCCCTTTTCCCCCCATTTCACCCCTAATGTATCATCTTCAAGGTTTGTATTGGATATTAAAATTTGAAACCTTCTTAGAGGCAACTCAAGCTTTAACTCACAAAATTCCACCTTTTGTTGCCTTGAATAGTGATAATAGGCCTCTATCTGAGGACACTCTAATATCTTCCCATATGAAGATCTTATATCCCCCCAAATATAAGGTAAAATGTTATTTGAATAAATACCAACCCTATATTCCATCCAAGAAGAGGGGTTCACCATAATTTCCAAGAATATAAAAGGGAGAAAGAAAACCAATATTGAAGTCATCCTAAAACTAGTGGGTAAATCACCCCAAATGGTCACTAGAAACATTGAAATAAAAAAATAAATTACAAAGGGTTCCTAGGAATCCCTTAAAATAATGTGGGATAAGAAATTAAAATTTAACATGGAATATTAGAAGGTTAAACAACCCTATAAAGTAGAAGACCCTTTACAATCTTAGAAAGAGAATTGACCAAGTGATTTTACTTATCCAAGAAACTAAAATGTCTAAAAATGAATTAATATTATGTACTTATAAAGTCTAGAGGAAAGCTTGTGTATTTTCCTCAGATTCTAAAAGAGCTTCAAGGAGTCTTACGGTATTTTAGAATCTAGAAAATATTTAAGGAATTCTACTTTAGAAGACTAGTGATCATATTTATATTATATTCGTAGATCTAGATAATAATGAGGAATGAATTATATCCAAGGTTTATTCCCCAAACTCTAAAAATGCTATAAATAAAATATGGGAAGGCCTCCTTTCCTTCTAGAGGGCCTATGAAATATGAAGCTCGATTGTAAATAGTTACTTTAATACCCTGCTTACTCCCAATAAAAAGAGGGGGACTAATAGAACTCATGGAAATCATGATGGATTTTAATGATTTCATCTCAAGAGTAGGACTTGTAGATGTGGACCTAAAAGGTAACCCATTAATCTGGTCTAATAGGAGGATGGAAGATAGTCTAATTCAGGTCCACCTAAATAGAGTTCTAATCTCCTTAAATTGGGACATCCAATTCACTAGTATACTCTCCTCTCTACCTAGAATTTAATTTGACCACAACCCTCTAATTTTTTAAGGTGAATTTTTTTTGAAACCAAAGAACATTCCTTTTATATTTTAAAACATGTGTCTCCACCACCCAAACTTGATTGAATCTCTAAAGTAATGGTGGAAATAACACTTCTCAAGTACTAATATGTATATTATAACCAAAAAACTAAATTTCCTTAAGGTAAAGCTAAAAATATGAAACAAGGAAGTATTTGGGGACATATTCCTATAGAAAAGGGCATTAGAGGAGAAATTAATGGTAATTGAAGAAATTTAAACTTTGGAAGGAAATAATGAATAGACTTACCCAAGGGTAAAATAAATTTTATGCTAATTCCATAACTTAGAGGTAAGGGAAAAGGCTTACGGGTAATAAAGTTCTAAGGTGCACTTGGATGAAGGAAGGGGATAGGAACACCAAGTTATTTCATCACTCGGTGACTAACCATAGTAATGTGAATATAATAACTCATATGCAAATGGATAATGGAAATATTATAAAATAAGATGAGGAGATATACTATCAAACAATAATTTTTTTCAAAAATCTACTCATAGAGAAAAGTCCCTTTAATGAACAACTCATGGAAATTACTTTGAATAATTTCAATAAGGTCATTTTTGATTCTGATAATACCACCCTTAAGAAAACCCCATCGGTAGAAGAGGTAAAAAAAATTTTGTTTGTGATGGAGGGATATAAGGCCCCAGGCCCTAATTGCTTCCCCCCTTCTTCAAAAAAATTTGGGATATTATTCACACTGATGTTGAGGTAATAATTAGAGAATTCTTCCAATCCAAAACTATTCTAAGAGAGATGAACAATACTTTTTTGGTCCTTATTCTAAAAAATCCAAGAGCAAACAACCTACAATATTTCCACCCAATCAACCTTTGTAATATAACTTACAAAATTTGATCATTCATCTTCGTGAAAAGAATTCAACACCTCCTAGATAAAGTTATTGGGAAAAAATAGTGGGAGTTCATGGTTGGAAGATAAATAATAGATGAAATCATCTTGGTGCATGAAACTATACACTCTATCTCTAAATCCCCAAGCCAAGGTATGTTTATTAAGATGGACATGAACAAAGCGTATGACTGAATCTCTTATAATTTATTAATGAATATCCTTGAAAATTTTGGATTCAATCAAGACCAAAAAAAAATCATATGGAATTGCATAACTACTCCCAAATTATCCATAATCCTAAATGAATTCCCCAAAGGCTTTTTCTTAGCATCTAGAGGATTAAGATACGGGGACCCCCTCTCCCCCTAACTCTTCATTATCATGGTAGAAACCTTTGGGAGAGGTTTGATGAAATCCTATACGCAAGGTCTGATTAAAGGCATCTTAATAACACTAAACCAGTCACCCATGAATAATTTTTAGATGACATGATCATAGTAGGATAAGCTTCAATGGAAGAATCTAAATAACTAAAATCCATTCTCAAAAACTATGAATCTATCTCTAACTAGTGTATAAACTTCTGCAAGAGTTCCTTTTTCTTCAATAACACCCCAATGACCATATAGAAAAGGATTGAAATAATTATGGAATGTTAGGTGAGCCAATTAATGATAACCTTTTTAGGTATTCCACTATTTGAAGGTAAAATGGAATCTGATATCTGGAATCCCCTCATTAATAGAATTCAAAGAAAACTTGTAGGGTGGAAAGGACACCTTCTCACTTAGGTAGGTAAATTTTAATTACTCAAAGCCTTGATTCAGAGTATCCTAGTATACTTAATGTTAGTCTTTCATTTACCTGGTAAGGTGAAAAAAATAATAAATTCAAAATAAGTTCATATGGAGGGGTATTGAGGACAACTTTATGATTCACCTATTTTCTTGGGAAAAATCTTGTATACCTAAAGCTAATGGGTGTCTGTGGATCAAAAACATTAATTCCATGAACAAGTCCCTACTAGAAAAATTGGGATGGAATCTTATGAAATATGATAGAGAATGGGCCATTATTCAAGGATAAATATCTAGAAGGGTCTGAGAAAGACTACTATCTCTAAAAAGAAGATCCAACCAATGGATCCACATTTTGGAAAATTATCAGTAGCTATAGGGATATATTATTAAAATAAATTAAATGGTAAATCACTGATGGAGAGAAAATATAATTCTAGGAGGATGGTTGGATGTCCACCACCCCTTCTCCTCATAAGGTATTTCGGATAATTTATGTGCAAGTTTTAAGGAAAGATGGGGTTATAAATTCAAAGGCTATTGGGATATGAATTAAGTTTTGAATACTTGGAAATTCCTCCCCATAGAAGGATACACTGATGAAGAAACTCAGGCAATTCATAATCTCAATTCTTCCATCAGATAGTTCCAAATACCCATGTTTTTTAGGTAGATCATTTTCTATGGGTAGTTAAAGATAGTGGAAAGTACTTAATCTCTTTAGGACATGATAATAATCTTAATCTAGAGGATGAATTGAATTACTAGAAATATTTATGGATAAAACACTTAAATTCCAAGGTAAATTTCTTCTTTTGGTTGATGACTCAAGATAAGTTCCTAACTATGAACAACTTGGCAAAAAAAGGACTCATTATTCCCAATTGATACCCTATATGTAGAAAAACTAAAGACTTGGTCCATCATTTACTTATTTTATGCCCATTCAACTCATGTATATTTGATTAAATATTGAACAAATTCAGTCTCTCATAGATTAAATCGCATAACATTCTTGATCTCATCAAGAAATGGAAACCTCCTTGGAGTCTTTCATCCATGTTATTCCTATGGAACCTTGCCCTCCTATATTGTATTTGAAGTATTTGGAAAGACCATAACAACAAACTATTCTCAAATAAAATACACTGAACAAAAGAGGTCTTCCTTCTTCTTTGCCATGTCATCACTGAGAATTGGAGAAACTTCCCTCCCATAGACAAAAATATAGGATTTGCCTCCACACAACTAATTTTTAAAAATTGGGAGGTGGTATATAAAATTAGGTCTCATTCCAAATACTTGATATGTAAACATCTTAGGTGGAAGCCTCCACTTTAATTTTGGGTTAAGATAAAATTTGATGAAACCTCAAAAAGAAACCCAAGCCTTACAGGTAGGGGAAAATCTATAAGGAATTCAAAAGGAAATATGATCACTACTTACATAGGCCTTATGGGAATATAGACAAACCATATAAATAAATATAAGGAGGCACTCTAGGGTATTCAAATTGCCTCCATCCTCAAGATGAAAATAATTATCATTGAAGGGGATTCTCTCAATATTCTCAATGCTCTAGAAGGTAAAAAAAAACCCTCCCACATAATAAAATCCATAATTGATGATGCTAAGAAGAGCTTGAGGGAGATGGAATACTTCTCCATTGTTCATACATATCATGAAGGGAATGGGCTAGCAAATTTAATTGATAATATCATAATAGGTCTCCCTCTTTTAACTAACTAACATGTTCAATGCCATGTCCCTAAAAGTATCATATTAGCCATTCAAAATGAATGCACATCGGGATAGAATGGTGACATGGCTACCACATACATGAAATTTACTTTACAAGTGAAGTATTTTAAAAATATGACCTACCATCATTCTTATGTGAGGATAACTAATTATAAAATGTTGGAGGAATCATGTACTACAAGTCTTTTTAAAACTATTAGCTCTAAGCCTTACCAAGGTTTGTCAAATTCCATTCTTGGGTCTCATGCTACTATCAAGATGGGTGGAGATAGGGACCATCTTGAATCATACTTTTTCTTGGAAGTTATAAGCATGAATAAGGTGTGAAATAAGCTTCATAGAGGAGGCCTCATAGAATTTATGCTAAGGGTAAATGACCATGACATAGAATTGGTGAAAAAATACATTATAGTGTGGAATAAGAGGGTCATGGAGTTAAGAGGTGTCATAATATTTATAACAAAGGAGATGATTAGATAAGACACAAGGATGTCATGTAAAGGAAAAAAATCATATAAAGATCAATCAAAAAATAGGTACTTCTTCAAAGGTTTTTTTGAACTAACAATTTCATTAAGATAGATACAAATGGGTTTCCTTACTCAGACCTTTCATGCCGATGGCCCAAAGTTGACTTAAAAAAATGAATTATCTAATGCTTTAAGGTAGTTACACCCTCATTTTTTCCCATCACTTTCTCTTACTGAATCATTTTTAGGGTAATTAAATTAGCCTTCCCTATTATCTCCTCAAATACCTATAGAGCACTACTCTCACACAAAAAAATCAATAAAGCTAATACCATCTTGTACTAGGGCCTTATCCTATTACTAGTAAAGCATGGAAAGACCCTTAGAGGTGGGGAGGTTCCTCTAGAGGGGTCCTCTACTGGGGAGGACTCCCTTGAGGAAGACCCTACCTCAGAGTCCCACCACCTGATAAGTAGTATTTCCCATGTTATTCCCAATTATAAAATCTCGGTTGGGTATCCTCTCTTAAAAATCTCTATTATCAAACCTAAACCAATATTTTTATATTAAGGAACCTCAGGGGAATTTTTGAGGAAAGGAAATACCCCTAGAAGAGGATATCAAAACTAGTAAAGATCAACTAGAAAAGTTTAATAATAAACTTTATGAGGCATGGATGTGGCTATGAAGCCTAATCTAGGATAATAATTTCATGAACAAGGAGGTAGATAAAATGATTCATTTTTCACTCAAATAACTAAGGTTGAAAGGATGTTGGGAGAATAAAATTGGATAATAAATTTATGCAAAATATTCTTTGAATATTTGTGTGTTATATATGAAGTTATCAGCTAGTGTATTTTAACCTATCCTCTTAGCTTGTGAAAGGATAAAAGGTGAAAAGTCTCTTCATTTTGGTGCCAATATATGGATAATAATATGAATAGTCAGGAACTATAGTGACTATAAATATGTATGCTTGTATGAATAAGTTGATAACCTTTTACTAAGATCAATATAGACTTTTTAGTTCATGGTTACCTATTGAATTTATTATGTTAATCCTTTTTTGTGTTATCATTTTCAATGCTTTGGTATTAACTATATTAACATAATATAAATGCTATGTATGTTTAAATAACTCTAGATTAATCTTAATTTCTTCCTATTGCATGATCATTCACTCCTGACATGCTTCTGGTTAACATAAATTCACTACATTATCATGTGCAAAATAATAAAACTTATCTATCCTCATTCTTAGCATGTTATATTCATTCAAGAATATCTATTAAAAATGGTGAGATGAGTGTGGAAACACTCCTTTTGGAGAAAGATATGTTAATATGTTTATTTAGATAATGAGATATTGAAACCTTGTTAGACCAGAAAATATGGCACTTCATAGAAGAAGAATCTGAAAGGATGGGTCTCACCATGAGTGAAATCATTTAGGAACATATATATGGTAAAATATATGAAATATTCTTGGATGAAATACTTGAATTACTAGCTAATTGGTTGATAATAATTGAGTACTCTTGCTTCCATACTAGAGTAGAAGAGACAATTACTTAGACTAAATAAAAGATAGACTAGTTAGTGAAATTGGAAACTGATTGGACAAGAGCTATAAACTACTAGGTTGCAACCACAATAGATAGATACACTAATAAGTTCACAGTATAGGGCTATATATCATTCAAATCTATATAGGACTACTTCATTTGAAGAATCAAAGGAAAATTTTTACAACTACTTCTTCTATTGAAGATGTTGGTGATAGAAAAGGCCATGGTGCCTATTCTAGCCAGTATGGAGTAGTCACTTCGGGTGTATGGGGATGTGTTTGTATGATGGTGAATGATGGATAGATGAGTGACTATTTATTGAGCCTGAATCTAGAATGTAGATGTGAGGGAAGAAGAGTCAAAAGAAAACTTTGTATTTAGAAAGGGAACTATGACAATATAATGGATGGAATAAATAGATGGATACCCAAGTAGATGAAAATAGAAGTAAGAATAGCAGTAGAATAGATGATGAATGAGTTCATAGAAGATATGAGTGAGATGATGAGTGAAGGTAAAATAAATATAATGATGTTGGATGCCAATAAAAATAATGAGAAGATGAAGACCGAGTAGAAGAAGAGATGTGTGAAAAGGAAGATGAGAGTAGTTTAGGAGTAAAATAGATATAAGTAGTGTGTATCTATAGGAAAGGGTATTGAAAGAATAATAAAAATTATAAAGAGAAAAAAAAAACATAGTCATAGGTTAATCACAATCTCAAGCATAATAGATAAAAAAGTCATTGGAAAGGATTATTTACCAGAAGTGTACACATCCTTGTAGCCCAATCTTATATATCCTAGTAGAAGTTTTTAGCTAACCAAGTAGGAGGAGAAGATTTAGAAAAAACCATTTTCAAAGTATGTGAATCATTATGGAAAAAATATTGAAACAAAATCAATTAGGAAGGATTTGAATTATATAGGATTAGGTGAAGTTGAACAATAACAAGGAAGCATAGACAAGCAGAGTATGCATGAAAATTCATCTAGTGTGAAAAGTAGTATGTAGGCAGGAACTTGTAGGAAGCAGTCACCTCAAATAATAGATGTGCAAAAGACTCCATATATACTAGTCACTATGATAAATAAATCAAGATGATTCTTAAATTTGGCCATCTATTATGGTTCTATAGACCTTGAATAATACCTTCTAACTTGTAAAATGAAATGGCAAGTTAAGGGTGTCACTGATGAAAATTTACAAAAGTGTGAATTAATATGGGATCTAGCTTGGAGAGCATTAGATTTCATATACAAAAGAGATATGAAACAATAAAGTCTTAAATATGTGTAATGTTGGCTTGTCATAGAATTTAAGATTAATAAATGTACTAGCCATATAATACAAGACCTTAAATAGACAAGGTAAAAGTTTGGAGAGTCGATATGTGATTATGAGCATAGATTTTCTAATGTAATGAATAAATTAGAATTTTATTTGATAGATAAACATAAGGTAGCATGATTCATTAAAGGACTATGAGGTAGGATTTGGTCTGCCATTGTGCAATCTCAATATGAGACAAAAGTAGATGCCATAACTAATTCACTACATGTAGAATAGATTGAAGATTAAGGAGAAGCTCTTGTTGCTAACTCTAAATTTAAAAACACATTGCAGTATTTCATGAAAACAATGGATAAATATCAAGAAACATAAAAAACCCAAATTTAACCTATGGTGTATAGAGTGTGAAAACTAAGGACACCACCAAAATGATTGTCTTAAAGTAAAGACAGAGTTCTATGAACTTTACTAAGTAGTAGGGCATGCCACAACACAATGTCATTTGTTAAAATAATATATAAAAAATACTTATAATCTATATTTTAATTTTTAAAAATCAACTAATCATGATGAGAATAATTATATAACTTTATAGTAACTTAAAGAGGGCATCTCCAAAAATGTGTTTGTCATTATAACACAAACAATCTGCTCAGTGAAGTAAATAATCATAGGCCTAGAGGTTGATAAGAATTATATGACCCAAATGGGTCCATAGTGGATTTTGAGTTCACTGTACTACCAACCTCATGGTCTAGCTAGATAGACCCCTTATTCACTAGGATGGACACCCCATCCCCTCAATACTATTATGTAACACCTTGGAGTTTACCCATAATGTAGTCATAATAATTGACTCAGACTCTGGTAGCTACTCAACAACTTAGTATAGGAGATAATAATCAACATTATCAGCATTAGAATTTTGCATAGGGGGATATCAATCTAATAGAGGAGGAAGTTGAGGTAGTTACAAAGGAGGATACCAAAGTGGTAGAGGAAATAACTACCAATGACCTCCTCTGTAATGCTATCTATGTGAAGACTAAAATCATTTCAAAATAAATTACCTAATGAATCCACAAAGATAATCATGTTGTGCATAATGTAGAGTATTCTATTAGCATGATACAAAAGATTTACCTATTCTAAAGAAGTAGAGTAAGGACAAAGATATCCAAAATGTAAATATAGTAAGTGCAGAACCTAGAGAAAATTCCTTTCAAAATGTTGTGACATGGAAATAACATGTAGAAAAAGGACTACCTCCACTTGAGATACCTAAAGATTAGGGCATCAAAAAGGTTAGACAAGACAAATACCTAGATCTAGCTATAGAAAAGAGTCTTATGAATGAATTTGTACAGTTGTTTAAAAATATTCAACAACAAGAAACTTTTGATGGTGATATTATAACAATGATGCATAAATGTATGGTCAAATTATGTGCATCATATGACAAGATGGAGTTATCACTGTGCTAACAAATCTATTGAAAATTTTGAGTACTTTTCACAATGAATACATATCACAGAACATCCTAAATTTATTGCATAATATTTTCAAATGTACATATCATGCCCAATAAAAGATAGAAACATTGGTTTGGTATGTCAAGATAGAGAAACTATGTGGATTTTGATGTGTGGATTGATATTAAGGTTGAAAGATACAAAAATCCTAAATGTTGTCTTTGATTTTGGTAGCATAGTAAATATGATTCCTAGATCCACATGGGAAGTGATTAGATGACCAAATCTTAGCTATAGTCTAATAACTCTAATCCTGGTTGACTATGGAAAAGTTGATCCTATTAACATATTGGAAGATGTTGAGATCAAAGTCACATACTTGTCTCTATGAGGATACTTTGAGGTCATAGACATGAAGACTATGATAATACACTACCCTATGTTGATAGGGAAAAAATGGGTGTATGATGGTCAGATGACTATCAATACAGTATACAACCAACTTGAGGCACATCAAGGTGATAAGTTTGTGGTCATTCGCCTCAATAGAGTGCATAAATCATACATAATTATTTCTAAATTAAACTCCCCACATATTATATAAGAAATAAGATGGATCAAGGTAAATACTAAGGAAACTCCACATTCTCTATGCGTAATGCAATGCAACTTCTTATACCAATAGACCAAACCTCAACTACAGTTGTTGATCACCAAACAATTAAACACATCAAAATAATGGAGACCAAAATCTATAATGATGCAACTAGTTGTAAAATAGTTTTTTATTGATGAATGCACCTCTATATTTACAAAATCTCCCACTCACTTATAATTTGATTTCCTATATCAATTTTATGATCACATGAATGATTACATAGAACCAAAAAGGGAAGGCATAGTTCCCTAGGAAACAACTTCTTATATCAATGGAAATTCATATATGCATCTCTTTAACTAGGCCCATGATGACCATGAACTCTAACCCATAAGGATGGTCTTTACATATAAGTGACAAATGACTGTATACTATGTAACAGAGGATATCAATGATTTTATTTTGCACCTACAAGTTCATGTTCTAACTACCAATCAAAAAGTTATCAGCCTGAGCTATGCTTTGAAAGGAGTTCGTACAACTTGGTGGGAAACTCATCGAGACAATCAACTTGAGTGCGATGACACTTGTGAACTCATGATTAACAAATTTTAGCTACTATAATTCATTCGCACTAATTAGCCTTTTTTTTCAAGAAGGTGAGTGCCCTAATATTTATGTACATAAATGTGTTGAAATTTGGAATGAGGAATGTGTGGCATCTAAGTATTGGGTTCACATTTTTTGCTATACACTAGCTCCACTACCTGAAGCATGGTACATGCACCAAGATCATAAGAGAGAAACCAAGTATTGGGTATAATTTCAGAGAGATTTCATACAAACTTTTGTCTTTGAAGATGAAAATCCTTTAGTTCATAATGCACTTTATAAAATCAAATGCTTTTTATACCATGGATGTGTGGAAGATGTGAGCACCATAATAGAATCAACTACATAAAAAACATAGCCTTCGATCTTATTTTAGCACTTCAAAGGTATAAACCTAATAAGAATAAAGAATAAGCTTTGATGTAGCCCTATCACCAAATTTAGGATGAGGTAGAAGATAAGGAAGACTCTAATTCTGATGTTGATTTAGATTTGAATGATTTATTTGGACCTGAATCACCTATAGAACCACTCAAGGACACTAGCACAACACTAACTAAAGAAGATAAGCTACGTAGAATCCAAATCCTAGAGAAGGAAGGGCAAAGGAAGATCCAAGAATTAGTGGATGAAGGAAAATACAATATATATTATCAACCTCTCAAGAATAATGTCACTAACATCAGAATAGAGGAGGTTCTAAAACTGGGAAGCGTAGGTGACTATTGGATGGAGACTAGAATTTTAGAATCCCTACCACTTTTGAGGGATTACCAATATGTCTTCTCGACCAAATTATTATAGGTTCAAGGATTTAACCCATCTCTTGGAGAGATGAACATTGAATTGAAAGAGTGTGCACATTTGATAAAGAAGCAACCATATAAACTCAATCCCAATATGAAGCTAAAAGCAAAGGCAAAATTGGATAAAATGCAAGATGAAAGGCTATTATATCCAGTAGAAAAAGATGATTGGGTAAGCCCAATGGTAGTATAACCCAATAAAATAGGGAAAATATAGGTATGTGGAGACTACCACATTCTAAACAATGCCTATGTAAATGATCCATTCCCCATACCATTTACAGATGAAGTTTTGGAGTCTATCATAAGACATGAAGTATATCATTTTATAAATGGGTTTAGTGGATACCATAAAAATTTTATCCCCAAGAAGGATCGATCCAAAATGAATTTACAAATATAGGGGTTGTTTTGCATATAAATTCATGTCATTCGGTTTGAATAATGCACCTACTATGTTCTCATGCAAAGTAGTTATAGCATTCAAAGATTTCATTCACGATTTTTTGGAAGTTTACACAGATGATTGGATAGTCTTCTCCCTATTAAATATCATTTGTCCAAGTTGTTTTTGATGTTATAACAATACCGAGCTTTGTGCATCACTTTAAATTTGAATAAATATTTATTCTTTACACCATTTGGTGTTTTTCTTGGACATGTTGTTTTTAGTGATGGAATTTTGGTGGATCAATATAAAATCATAGTAATCTTGAGTATGCCACCACCTATTAGTTCTAATTAAGTGTAATCCTTTCTCTAACATACAAGATATTGCTAAAATTTATCAAAGGATATGCAATAATATCATCTCCACTAGAAGTCATAATATGTAACAATGTTAAGTTTGTATAGACATCTGAATATTAAAAAACTTTAATTGAACTAAAATAGTGATTGTTCACTGTGCCAATACTTATTTTCCTAGACTGGAGTAAACCATTTCATGTACATGTAGACAATTCAGACATCACAATTAGTCTCATAATTGTGAATCTTGGAAATGGTACACTTGATCATCCTACCATTTTTCTAGCTAAAAGTTGTCAGATGTAAGGAAAAATTATACAACAAAAAAATGGGAAGCATTGGATATTATATTTTCACTCCAAAATTTTTGGCACTATCTCTTGGCAACACCATTCAAATTTTTCATGGACCATCAATCTCTATGATACCTAGTCAATAAACCAATACTAGGAAGATGAATATCTCATTGGTTGATGTTATTTCAATAATTTCAATTCTAAATAAATGTAAAACTAGGTAGAGAGATCATGGGACCCAACCACCTTAGCCAAATTTTTAATGGTGAAGAACCATAATAACTACAAGAAGACTCGTGTGATGCACACCTCTTCCGTGTCTCTATAATTCCTAAAAACTTCAAATTTATTGCCAACTTCCTTGAGCAATAAATATTCCCTAAGCCCTTTTAGGAATGGGATAAAAATTAGACCAAAGCACTACCATAAACTATCATTAATGGAATTTTATATCACTTGGGAAAGGATGAAGTCACACATAGGGTTGTCCTCGAACATGAACACCAATAACTCATAGAGGAAGATCACCAAAGAATTATAGGAGGACATTTTGTAGGATAGGCCACAACTAGAAATATTATATAGAGTGGACTATGATGGCTAAATTTATTCTAGGATGCACATAGATTTGTGTAGTATTGTGATGTCTACCAACATATGGGAAAACCACTTCAAAAAGATGAGATGTCATTACAATCCCTGTTAGTAGAGTAGCCACTTTAATAGTTAGGTATTTATTTTTTAGGACCCATCAACCCACCAAGCAAGTGCATCAAATACATATACATCATTACTATGATAGATTATTTTACTAAATTGGTTAAAGCGGATGCCACACCTAGCTACAGTGTGAAGGACACAACAAAAATTTTATATGAAAATATCATTACCATGTTTAGATGTCTGATCAAACTATTCAGTGACATAGGAATGAAATTCCTAAATAATACCATTAAGGCCTTGACTAAAGAGTTTATGATATCTCATCATAGAATCACTACCTATCATCCACAAGAAAATGTCCAAGTTGAAGCTTCAAATAAGGTACTAGGGAAAATGATCACAAAAATCTATAATGTCAAGCAGGATGACTGGGAAGATCACATTCCTATGATCTTATGGGCATATTTCACATATTATAAAAGTTTTATAGGATTTACACCATTTCAGTTGGTGTATGGTCAGGAAGTAGTCATGCCAATAGAGTATCTAGTGCCCAGCCTATATATAGCCATGGTTATACATTTAGCAAATTGACAATCTCTTAACAATCAACTCATGAAACTAAATAGGATGGGTGAATTTAGACAAAGAGAACCATGGACATAGGAAGTGCATAAGTAAAGTTAAAAATCATGGCATGATAGGAACCTATGACATAAGGCATTTCACAATGATCAACTAGTTTTATTTTATGATACCTAGTTTAGAGCATTCTCAGGCAAATTACAAATAAGATGGAAAGAGCCTTACATTATACATAACTTAACATAGAAATGAATGGTAGTTTTAAGGGATATATAGAGAATCCTATTTCCAAGGAGAGTAAATGGCTATATGCTTAGGCCCTATCACCAATAGTCTATTGATCTCATTTTTCAAGCTAAGTGGGTACTAAGTAGCACCATGTAGATTAGGATTTTTATGATTGTTAAGTTTTATGTGTGTGTTTATTTATTTATTTTTTTATGATGATATTATTAATGAAAATGGTGAAATACATAGACAAATCATCAAGTACACTAGATGTGCATAGGAAGAGCAATGTATACTGATGGAAAAGTCAAAGATGAGCTACCAAAAAATAGTAAGTCTAAGAAAGTATCCAAAATGTCACATCAAAAATTTATCCATCAGATAATAGTCATCTACCAAAAATAAATGCCAGAGCCAAAGGTTAATGAACATGATACTCAAAAAATTAGTGGCTAGTCAACATCAGTAACTTGTACCCCTCATATAGACACCTAACTGCATAACAATGCATTTCCACACATGCACCAATAACTAAATACTTTAATGGATAGATAGGAAATTGATTTACCACATCCACTATTTCATTAAAGATGAGTGGATAGATAGGCATGGCCTCAAAATGGAATCTAAGAGGCACAAAATTTATAAAAGACTAAGTTCAAATTCTATGTTTGCATTTCATTCTTAGCACATTTTTGAGAGCTATAACTATCAAATATCTAAATTTTTTCCTTTGCATAGAGCACTCAAATACATTAAAATAGATTTTCATACATTCATCGACACCATGTTACTAATCTAACCCCTTTTGAAAACATAAAAGGAAGCCATGTGTGTTGACATGGTACTTTGGCAAACAAAATATAGTGATAAGGAGCCATTCCAATATCTACGTGAAGCTAAGTAGAATATCATCCATACCGACCCTATTGATGCTACATAACCTCTCACCCTCGCATCTCTATAAATTTTATAATATAGACATTGAGAATCTATTATGAATGCAAACCTTTGGCAACATGGAACAAATCTTTCAAGTATTGATTGGATGATACAATGAAGGAGTTATCTATTTGGGTCTAAATGAGATGACCATCATCAATACGCAATCCATGGCTTGATTATTGGGCATGCCTACCTATGGAGGCTCACTACTACCATATAATACCAAAAAAACACCTATTTTACAAGAATTTTAGGATCTCTATGTCTAACAAAACTAAGGAATCCTGTAGATGAGATTTCAGATGAACCTATGCACATCCGTATCTAGTGCATCACTAGGTGATTTTGGAAAATGACCAAGTCTACCAAATAGATACCTAAAGGAATTATGGACACCACCTATAGGATGATCCACAAAGGTGAATAATTCAATTGGATAGAATGTTTTGTACAATAATCGATCACAAACATTGACAGGTGTCAGATAACTCCAAGGTAGACCTTTTAGTACTAGTTCTTGATCCTCCTCCTTTATTTCACACAATAGAAATCACTCAAGGGGGAAGTATACCTAGATATAGACTACTAGTTGGTGCAGTAGTTCCACAAAATAATATGGATATAGGAATGGGGATCCCTCACATATGAGGATAAGTTTAAATAATGGTGGGAGGAATGTTTGGACCTCATCACCACTCACCCCGGAGTTCCACCAAATGTCTTCCAGTACTTGGGATAAGATGCCAACATCACATTGCTACCTAAGGGAGTTTTTAAAAAAATCCATGAGCTAAAGTGCTCACCTTTCAAACCACTTAAATTTTTAATTATGATGGATATGGTATAGGTTAAGGTGGTTAGGAAAAAAGATCATGTAGTAAGGAAAGCAACCCCCTTGTAATAAATGCCATCAGGTGCAATCATCCTTACAATGCAACCATTAGAACCAATGTCTGGCTCATAATAGTAGAAGGGAAAGTGCAAATCAGACCCTCATTCAATGTCACCTAATCTTAAGCACACAACATGCATCATGATAACATGGAAGGATGACCTAAAGGTGCCTCATATAGTTGGTTCTTGTGATCTCATGCAGATGGGAACTAATGCACAGGAGGTCTACCAAGTCATGTTGGTAGATATGGCTAGAGATTATTCTGATAAGGAGGAAAAAGATATTTATTTTTATTGAAGTTGGTGCACATAGTGTAAATACACAAATAAGTTACACTAGAACTATAGGTAGAAATCCTCACCTATCCACCTTCCACCTTTGTGGATACAGTCAAAGAGGAGGTAGAACAATTATGACATAAAATGGAATTCTTCTCACTAGTGACTACTCCAATGTTTAAACTTGAGGTTCCCTTCGAACCCTTTTTAGAGAGTCCACCAAAAAAATTATACGTAGGACATGATTGAGATGGGAGACTAGAGTTTTGTTTACTCTCAAAGAATGCACATTTGGATAGCCAACTACTGAGTAAGAAGCACAACCTACCCTAAATTTTTTTGCACCACCACCATAGTGCAGACTGGTCACCATAGGTAGAAAGAAGTAGTAGATTCCAAGTTTGAAGGTGTGGCCTGAGGAATCCCCACCTTCACTATAGGGAAGGAAGCTAAATACATCACACCAAACCATAGTATAATTGTATAACATTAGGCCACAAGAGACTAAATTGCTCATGTTGTTTCATGAAGATACAAGAAGGAAGAAAAGAAGAGACAAAAAGAAGCATAACACCATTAAAAAACATAGCATACTAAAGAAGCAAAGGCCTCTCAAAAGTAAAAGGATGCAGATGAAGACTTGTAGAAGGTGCAGGAGATGGCCTTGAAAGACTAGGAAGTAGCTACCACACAACAAGTACAAGAAGAGGAAGAGAAGAAGGTAAATGAAGAAGAACAAAAATGGAAATAAGACACAGTAGCCTGTATGAAACAATATCTAGAGGAAGCTTCCAAGAAGGAGTACCATGATGAAGCCCTATGGAAAAAATAATAAAAATCATAAGCAAAATCTTAAGCATAATTTAAAGATGCACAATAATAGGAACAAAAGAAGAAAGAGGAAGAGGAATAGAGGAAGGAGCAAGAACAAGAAAAGAAGCATAAGGAAGAAGAGAGAAAGAAGAAAGAGAGAGAGGAAGTTGAAGAGAAAAATAAAAAGGAAGATTAAAATAATACCAAGAGAGAGGAAGAGGACTAGAGAAGGCAAGAAATAGAGAAGAATAAGAGGAGAAAAGGAAGATGGAAGAAGCCAGGAAGAAGCAATAAGAAGAAGAGGCTAAATAGAAGATAGCTGAGGACACTACACAACAAGCTAAGTTGTAAATAGATGACAAAACATAGTAGAAATCAACCACCATAATTTAGGAACAAACTTAGTTACCACAGCTTCCACTAAGAGGTGTATGGCTCTAGGATGTTCTAATAGTCACTACTCGATGCACCACTTTTTTTCTTCCTCTAGTGACCATGCCATGCCAGGATCCTATAGTAATAGTGAGCATATTGGCCACTCTTTTGGTCAGGTAGGAGGCATATTTGGACATCTCTCACCTACACTTGATGAAATAATTAGAGGGATTTATATCATTCTAGGAGTCTATCACATAGAAGGCTACTTCCCTAGAGTAGGAGTGGGACCAAGTAAAGGTCAAGAACATGGAACTTCAAGATTGACTACATGAAGAAAAAAAGGTAATTAAAGACACTTTCTCATCCTTGGATTCTTAATTCATTAGATAAAAAATCATTTTAAATCACCATAGGCTAATGATGTTGCTATAAGAGCTTACAAAACATTGGTGTACAATGCAACAACTCCATGTAATTGACAACTTAGGCTATAGTGTGAATAATGACACCATGAATTTGATTACTCTACTAGAGGAGTATCAAAGTATGTTGGACATAATATCACTTTAGGCATATCAAATTTCACATAGTCTTCTATATTGGAAGCAACATTTTGACAATTCCTTGACTAGCTCCAACACAGACTTCAATGTAACTACAGTAGCTCACACAACCATGCACAACTTGAATGCATTAACTGATGAGACTAAAATTTCCCTCTAAAATTCATTAAATGCTCAAGATAATGTGTGAAACAAAATTCTTAGCTGGAAATAAGACCTATTACATAGTGTATTTATAATGTAATAGGCAGAGAGACATGAATAAAAGATAGACCAGCTGAGCACAAAGATCCAATTTAAGGTAAACAATACAAGGGCCAACCTAAGTGTTACATAGAATGAGGACTTAAAGTAAATTATTTAGAGTTATACACCAATGCAAGTCTTGATTTTCATGGTCCAAGAATTCATGCTTGACTGGGATGCATTCAATACTGACTTGGCTATATTTTGTAGTGAGGTGACTCTGATGTTCAAAGTTCTTGTGTACATGCCACCTTTTGAAATTAAATAAGTGATTTCATAATGCATGGATTCCTAGATAGAGGTCAAGGGTCTTATTGTCCAACCTTCTTCCTCAAAAACACCACCTTCTACTAGTTGAGTACTATGTAATGCACAATTTTTTGATTTTTTTTGTATAATTATGAATAAATTTTTACATTGGGGATGACTAGTGAGACAAGTAGGGCCAAGATGGTTGAAAACCCATAAAGGGTGGCCACCTAGTTACACCATCCTATTGAAAACTTTAAAAGGTGGTAATTTGGTATCATGCTTAGTTGAAAACTTGAAAGGGTAGCTAAGTAGTGTGTAAGAGGTGAAAACTAGAAACAATGCCTTGAGTGATTACTATGATTCTTTCTAGTCTACCCACATTGTTAGCTTCTACCCTCAGTGCATAGATAGATGAGCCTATTACATTATCTCAGGATGAGACAAAACTTTAAGTTTGGGAAAGTGTTGGGAGAAGAAAATTGGATAAGAAAGTTGTACAGAATATTCTTTGAATTGTCATGCAGTATATATGAAGTTGTCAAATAATGTATTTTTTCCTATCCTCTCGGTGTGTGAAAATATAGAAGGTGAATAGTCTCCTCATTTTGGCACCAATGTATGAAGAAGACTATAAATAGTCAAGAATTTTAGTGACTATAAATACATATGCTTGTTTGATACACCCTAAATTAGTCAAAAAACCACACATATGATATATTTTCATAATCTTCTTAACAAGAGATTCCGACTGGAGAATATGAGCCTTGTTTACATTATCCATGTCTTTGTTTTACTTATCTTCATCTTGTTTCTTTCTTTTATCACCCCTCTATTATCTCAGTCAACTGACCTATACCCCCAAAGACCCATAGACTTGGCTTCTATTAGTCCCAGCCTATTTTTTTTAGTCCCAGACAATAAAATTATGTAGGACTATAGTGCTTGACACTCTTTTCCTACTTGAAGTTATTGTCTAATGGTCATTTTTCTTGCTTAATGGGTTGTAAACCCTTATTATCCCCTCCCTTAAGTTTTATTTAGATTTTTTGATATTGGTTAATGTAATTAAATCTCCCAAACTCAAAATAAATAGTCTCCTATATAAAGGAATTCACAAGGAATTTTATATCTATCACTTACTACTTTGACATAGTAAATAATTAAAATTAGTTAATAGTATAACTCAGTATTCTTCATCACACATAGATTTTCATGCTTGATCAAGGAAGGTCCTAGGTAAAAGTTAATTATTGCATCTACCATGCACATTGATAATGCATATTCCCTAAGGGAGAACTACATTTGATCTTAGACCCTAGCTTGAGGTTAATGTAGGCAGTGATCAGGATAACAGGAGTTATAGATCATGTGATTGTACTTCCCCTAACCCAATTTTTTCCACTTTGATTTTGATGTGTTTTTTGTTTCATATGTATATGTAGAAATAGGGTTTTGGAATAAAAAAGGTTATATAGAAGCACATACAAGAAATCATGGAGAAATAAAGATACCTTCAAGACCTAGAACTTAGACCACACTAGAATCTAGAACTAGAATTTGGTTTGGACAATAGCACTAGAACTGGACACTAAAGTGTCCTATTTTTCCATGCTCCTATCTTTTCACCAAAAAAAATCTAGTTTTAGGGTTTTGACATCTTCCCAGTCCTACATAGTAGTTTTTAACCTTTGAAATACTCATCTCAACCTATTTTTCTAGATAAGTCATTTCTCTTCCCAATGTAATTAATTTGATCAAATTGATATAAATCTACATTTTAATACATTTGATTATATTTCACCCCTTGATAAAAACCTTTATTATTTAGTAACTAACCCTTATTTTCCAAAAAATAATAAAATATTTGGTGAACCTGACTTACTTCAAACAAATCTCAAACCCTAGGTACCCTTAGGGTTTTTCCTTCATATTTTTGTGTAAGAAATCAATTTCAAAATTTAGATTTTTGTATAAATTTTTGTACATTTATTGTCTTTGAAATTATTTTTATTTTATTTTAGAATTTAATTTTTTTCAATAATTTTAAAATTCTAAAACTCTAACCTAAAACCCTAGATTTCTAAACTAGGTCCTCAAACCCCAAGACTTCCTTTCTTACAATTTTTAGGTAAAAATTTTGGATTTTTTGCACATTGTTTGGAGTGTCAAAAATATTTTAAAAATCTCTATGTTAATAGTTATTTTTTCATTTATTTTCTTAATATTAATTTTACATATTCTCTTTGGTGAAATCAATAAAATGGCCACTAAGGCACTTCTTCCCTCTCATCCTATAGATAAATTTCTAAATTTTTCTAATAATTATGACAAGGAATGCACAAAATTACACATTAGCCGAAAATGATTCATTTACAATGAAGGTGATTAATATTATTGTAATGAGGAATATGATGATGCATATGAAAATGATAGTGAATAAAAAGTAGATACATCTTCTTCTCTCAAACCTATCTCTTTTATTCCCTCTTCTTAAAAAAATATTTTTGATAAATCAGAAAGGTACTTTTCACCCCATTCTCCTATGCACAATGCATAAAATGAACAAATTAGTCATGCATTTCTAAGTGAACCTCTCATTGGTGATAATTTTCTTGGATTTGAACCTATTCTCTTTCTTTATTTTGCTACTTCTATGTTCAAATTACAATAATATAAACACAATAGAATAAAAAATTTAATGCATAATCCAAATGATCCATCTCATGGTCTTAACTCTACTTTGTCATCTCAAACAATGAAAAAGAATGTCTAAATGATAAATCTCTTACTCTTACTCCTCAAATTGCAAATGAAAACAATGCATGCACTCCATTCAAGGATAACATAGATGCACATAGTATTCCAATTTCACATGACAATTTATTGCATATTAGAAAAAATTAACATCTTCTCTTACCCCTCTCCCTAGTGATAATGAAAGTGATAATGAGTATGATAGTAAACATGCAAATGAATATGAAAATGAGAGTGAATATGAAAGTGATACTTTTACTTCTCTTCTTTCAAATGAACAAAATTTTGATTATGATAATGCGTGGAATAATGACAGCTATTATGCATATAGTAAAGAAGAAAATTCATCTTAAGCTTCTAACTCTTTTCTCACTCCTCTCAAACATAATGCATTATAAAATGTTTATTCTACTTATATGAATTATTTTATTTTAAATGATGCACATGACAATGATAACATCATATCTTCTTTTCAATTACAATGTAATTCACTAAATACTATAGATACCAATAAATCTCCCAAGCCACCCCTACTACAGTAGTACCAATTTCTCACTCTTCACCCAAATAGAATGGTATCCCACATCCCTATACTAAGGTCTAAGTTACCATTTCTCAAAATTTTCAAGTGAGCACACCCCATCTCTATGATCAAATTTCTAAATGTAACATTCCCATGGATAAAATAAATGATCAAATTTAACATTTGAATGAACCACTTCAAGATAATAGCATACCATCCCAAGAGATTATTTCTCTGATGCATATAGTTGGTGAATTACAACACCAAGTACATATACTTACTTTTTAAAATTAGGCTTATACATGTAGACACCTAAATTTGGCCACCAATAACCTCCAATCAGGCTTTTGACCAATTTCTACCAAAATGTATAATTTGGTCTAAAGACACTAAAACACATTAAATGATGTGAAACTGACATATTCACATGTTGATTTTGGCTAGAGTATCAGTAAATGGGGCAATGTAATTTATGGGCCAGCTAATTTTGTTTAGATCATTTTGAGTCAAAATGCTAATTTTGCACCTAGGTGCTTTGGATTGCTCTTTCTTATCAAATATTTTGAACAAGATACATGCCTTTGTTATTTGTTGTTAGTAACAGCCTAAATGGGATAGTTGATCCAACACATATGACATTGCCTTCCAATTCCACTATAGTCAAATTTTGGACCAATAAGAAGGCATTCTAATCAAATTGGGTAATTTGTGCACAAAATGCTTAAATATTCTTAAGAGATAATTAATCCAAATCAAGGCCTAATTAAGAATTTCAAGGAAACTTATTGAATACTTTGTTCTAGAAATGAATATTGAGTATCTACATCATTAGGTGACCTAATTTCTTGGGAAGACATCCCTAGGCCATAAATGCCACAAATATCAAGATTCATGCCTTCCATGCCTCATCAAAGCTCTCCATGCCTCTTAGTTGCTCCTCTATCCAAAATATTGATGAGCCTATTTATCAATTTTAATTTCATATTTGGATTACTCCTCTGTCACACATCTCAATCCTAAGATGGATGGTTTAGGTTGATTTTGATCAATCTCAAAAATATATAAATAGGAGACCTTACCACATCATTTTTAAGTCTTGATAATGCAAATTTATAATGCACAAATGATTCCAAAAGCCATTGTAATTAGTGTTACCATGCCAATTGATTCCAATCAAAGCTAATCCAAAGCCACAAGGTGCCAAGGAGAATAGTATATAACCAACCCTCCTTTGATGAAGACTTCATGAGCACAAGCTGAGCAAGCCACTACAACAAGCATTTTGGAGCATCCAAGGAAGGTAAAAGAGAGTTTCTTTTACATTTTAGTTTTGTGTTTTATTAATGTTTGTTTACTAAGATCTCCATAGTGTCTACGACTAGAGATGTTATTCTAGTTAATGTATTTCTTTCATATTTCATTTTGGAACTAATGCCATACTAACCATCCTCTCTTGAGTCAAATTCCTAGATTCACATATGGTACACCCGGTGGGATGGGATGCATCCCACACATGAAAAAGATCATTTTATAACTTTAAAATCTGCATTTGGATCATTAAAACTCTTGAAAATTGATTTTATAACTTTGTTTTACTGATTTTTGTTTGCCACAGGTTTACACAGTAACTAGCGTTGATTAGTAAAACTAACATCGATTGGATAGTTGTCATCTGTCACATTAGTATAACTGATGTCAATTAGATAAATATCATCAGTTATCAAATTTAACCATCTTTAGTTATATAACCAACATCGATCACTATGTTTTCTTAAACTATAGACTTGAGAGCTCTTTTTCTAAATTTCATTGTCTCAAACCCAAAAGAGCTTCAAGGCTAAAGGACATGCTAACATTATTGTTATAGGACCAAGCTTGGAATTTGCTAAAAACATGTTTAGATCACCTTTGAATGATTTAAAATGAATTAAGAACATTATTTTTGTGCTTAAAGTAACATTTAGGTGCTTAAGTAAGTTTTTAGCATTAGTTTTCAAAGTTCACAATCTTAAGACCAAGGGGTCAAATGAACACCACCACATCTTTCATTTGGGCTTAAAATTGAACACACTTATCATTTTTGTATTCAATAATTTTTTAAGTTAGATTTTATTTGGAAAAAAGAGGGATGTCACATGTATGCTCTTCTATTTGTCCCATTTAGGGAACCCTTGGAATCAAAAGTGCCATTCTTACTACAAAAATCCTAGTCCAAGGCTTAGAAAGAATGTCATGTAAATCACTCCCAAAAAACTCGTCAAAGTTTGGGTGACCTTGAAAATGACCCTAAAGTCTTTCTCTTAGTCTTTTATTTTCATGCAAACTTGTCTTTTGAGGGGGACATCATTACCTCCCATGAGTTCTTTAAGGAAGCTTTGACCCAAGGTTTTAACTCCCAACATTGACTTCACTTACTCCTTTCGAGTTGTACACAGGACGTATCTACATTTGGACATCACACTACACTGAGAAAATAATAAGATATAGTGGTTATAAAAAGGACTAGACCTTTTTACAACTAGCCAATACCATAGTCACCCAATTTCCATTCTTTTCTTTTGTATTATTTGACGTGTAAGTCATTATGAAATTGATTCCCCTAGAAATGTTTGAAATCTTGCTAGTTTAGTTAACCCCACATTTCCATACCCTTGCTAAGATTTAGATGGTTATACTTAGAGTATTTTAGTCATTTTTGCTTGGTATGTTTTGAGACTAAAACTTGCCTATTTTTTCATAAGCCATGTCAAAATTAATTTGTTTATACGTCACTCTTTTTTCTAAAGAGGCATTATGATGGACATTTTACACCACACTTGTGCCTTGAAATTTTTTGCTAAATTTTTTGTGTGTGTGTGTCATTTGAGTTGCAGAGGGTAGTGTTATGCTGACCAAATCATGTCAACCTATTTTGCCTTTTGAGGATTTGAAACATAACATAGATCGCATCATTTGAGCATACTTACACCATTAATCTACTCAATTTGTTTCAAGGCTAGTTTACCTTATATCAAAAACCATTTATTTCAAACCATTTTGTGTATACCATTTGAACCTTTGTCTTGTGCTATCATGCTATCCAATTTTTTCTAGTGTATTTGGTCAAATCATAGTTTTCATATGTTGAGTTTTCAATTAGCCTTGTCATGTTTAGATTCAAAAATTTATTTATTTCTATTTAGGCCTTAATCCATGGGGATGATACACCAATATTTCTCTTTTGGGTTGTATAACTTCAGTTAATTGGTTACCCAAATTTGAAAACTATTGATGGTTTGTTTATTCAATGCCTATCCTCATCATTATTTATGCATTTATTTGGGAGAACACAACGTTTCTCAAAGAGCCTTTTGTCTTATGCCTTATGCTAATTGATCATGTTTATGTTTGATTCTCTTTGCCAGGTCTATGTCAAAGGTGTTTCCAAACTTGTTAGATTAAATTCACATCAATCCTTTGTTTCAAGTCTAGCTTTTGATGTTGTTTGGAAAAAACTCCTAGTGTGTGCCTATTTGTTTGAGCCTATCTTTTGACTCCATGTTTGGATAAAAGACCTAGTAACTCAGCTTTTTCCTTTCCTAGTTTAGACCTTGTTTAGAACACTTTGACCTAGACCTTTGGCATGCCAGTTTTTATTCAGACACTTGACCTTTTGCATGTATGACATTTGACATTAGACATTGGATGTTAGATTCTTTTATGCCAAGTCTTATCACAAACCATTTTGGAGATATAGCTCCACCCCTTCGACCAGGTTAGACTAAGCTTGAACCATTTTTCCTTTAGACATAGTTTTTCAGAGTTTGTAGAACTCTAAGCCTTTTTGTTTTGAATCTTTCATCATTTATGTTGATATGTCTCATTACACTTATGGTTTAATCATGTACAATCCAAATTTTGATAGAATGGCCACACAAAATCCAACTAGGAACCCTTATAGAGAAAGATTTTTTAAGGAGTTTTATTATTCTCCCTACAATAATCCATATGGGGAACATAGTCAACATCCAAAAAATCTAAATCAAGACCTTGATTGGCATGAAGAGGCTTTTGAGGAGGACTTTGAAGATCCAAATATAGATAATGTTTATTAGGATACGGACCCATACCCTCTTTACAATAATCACTACATAGAACATAGTCAAGAACCAACTTATAAGACAACTCATGACTGGGATGATATGGTTTATGAGGAAGACCTAGTCTTTTGGCTTGTGCAAGAAACCAAGCTCTATAATTCCCCTTCATCATTCCAAGACCTAGTCCTTTGACTTGTGTGAGCAATCATGCTCCACACTGCCCTATCATTACCATCTTAGGAATTTATCCTTTAGCTCATGTGATAAATCATGCTCCCCAAGGCCCTACCATTATCCAACCACCAGTCATTCCTCATCTAGTACTAATCCGATCCAATCCTTTAAAGAACAAGTTATATTCAAGATTGGTATTTTTTTAACTTATTGGAAACCAAGGCCAATAAAACCACCCAATATAAGATGTTTTTATTTATCCAGCCATTTGTGATAAGTTAACCTATGATGAATCACCTATTGATCCTATATCAGTTATCAAGGGGTCTCACACTGATGAGGCAATATTTTTTGAGTCACTTCTTAATGATTATAACTACCTTTGGGAAAATCATTACCTCGATAATGTTCCTATTTTTTAAGAGCCTCCTATTGACAAGCCAATCTCTAAGGAGTTGTCTCTTGACTTTTTTCCCATCTTTAAGAAGTCTCACTTTGATAAACCAATCTTAGTGGAGCCCATCATGCCATTACAGGTTGTTACTTATCCAATACTAAATATTCAACAAGGCATCATTGTAATAGAGTACCCATCAGATGAAGAATTAGAATTAGAGTTAGGTTCTATTCTTGAAATGACATCAGATTTACCATTAGAATTTGAATCAACATCAATCTCAACATCAAATTTAGATTCTATTGAGTTAGAATCAAATTCAAAAGAAGAATATGTTCATGGCTATTACAACATTGGTTATGCATGCCTTGTAGATCAATTTAAATATATGTGTGATATCTCTATAATTTTTTAGGATGATTAATTTAGATTCAACACAAGTTGTATCTTATACAAGGATTATGTAGCCTCTCCTCATTCCATTACCATTCCATAGGCCATTACCATCAACCAACCTAGCCATATCATTGACATTCCATCTCCCACAAGTATTGATTGGGATCAACAAAATCATACTTTTTTGAACTGCATCCATGGTGACATAGCAGTTGAAGAAGAACAAGGAGGGCAAGACCATATTCATATAGTATAACACTCTCTTAGTGAAACCTTTTTAGAGGCACTAGGGGACAATCAAATTTAGAACTCATCATATTCTAGTGAAACTTTTTCAGAAGCACTAAAATAAAATCAAATTCAAAAGCCAATATTTGTTAGTGAAACCTTCTTAGAGGTGCTATGGGAAAATCAAGACAACTTCATTGGTGAAAACCTTTTTTAGGCACCAATAGCTAAGCACAAAAGTTATTCACTACTTGATGAAGATAAAATCAAAGATCAAATCAGAATAGCTTCCTATCTATAGCCTAATCAGATGGTCACTAATCTCAAGATCAAACAACAATAAAAAATGGTGGTCCTATCAAGAAAAAAAGTCAGTGGCCCCACCACAACTAAAGTTATGTTGAATTTGGCATCAACAACAATACGTGTGATTGAAATTCTTGATATTCATTTATTTCTCTACCATTCCACATTCCATTATCATCTACTATTTCATTCCAAAATCAAACCTACCATCCATTATTTATCCTTGTTTACCATCCCTGTCCACAATTTCCTCTCTAGAGTCTATAAAGATACATTGTCTCGACACTTAAAGGAATCAGAATCAATAACCAACAAATATCACAAAAGCATTCTCAACAACAAGACCTATAACTAGTTATTAACAGAGCAACTATTTAGATTAGGTGTGGGATATCAATTAACATTATTGATTATTCTATTTATATCATTTGTTGATTAAGACATGCATCTCCCCATCAATAGGAATAATAGAATAAAAAATGACATCTAAGCCAAAAACATTTACCATACCATTTCATTGCCATTATTACATATCCATTTACCATTATTGAAGACCACAACCATTTACCCCATCATCTAAGGGCAAACCCTCTTACCATTTTATCTAATTTATCAAACCATCATTATCTTAATCAAAACTATGCCATCTAACCATTTCATTCCTATCTAGACCAAAGCCTATTTTTAGTCATCCTACCCAATCCTATTTGATATTAGTTACTTTGGTTCTTCTCACACCTTTTATAGGGGGATTTAAATAAAGTTTAAAAAAAAAATCCAATCCATGTTTATAATAATAGTCTATGAAAGTAGTGTAACAGTTGATGTGGCAAGATAATTTTCATCCTATCAAGTTTGTTTATGTGAGCCTGATTATAACCACCTATGGGAAAATAAATGTTTCACCAGTCTTGATACTAATTACAACCACCTATGGGAAAATTAATATCATTAACCTATGTTGTTTTATCTTAGTTATAACTACCTATGGGAAAATTAGGGGCAACACTTGTTTATCATGCATTGTCACATCACCTTACCATTACTGTTTTCATTTAACTGACCATTTGCCATATTTGAGAACTTGTTGGGACACCTTTTGTGTGTATGGAATTAATATGACTTGAGGTCATTTTAGGACTATGTGGGTTATGCTCAATTCAAGTTGAGGTCACCTCAGTCCCCCTTTCCATACGCTCTCACCGTTTTATGAGCAACTAAGCCAAATACTCTCATTATTTTATGAGTAGGTATCTTGTCATTCTCTAATGAGTTAAGATACCTCAAAATGCTAAAAACATTTATAATATTTCAAGATCCAAAAATATTTGTGCTATCTAAGCTTAGTCAATTATCCTCAATCTACCTTACTGGGGCATGGTCATTGTTAGGATGCTTTCTTTTGCTTTTGTTTTTAGGCTTTTTATTTATTTGTTTATTTCAAGTTGTTTGTTTGTTTGTTTGCTTGATTGTTTGCTTGTTTGGTTTTAGCATAGTTGCCTTGACTTGGTATATATGTGTTCATTGGGTGATTCCTTGTGCACATTATTCTTGAGTCTATCCATATTCATCCATTAACATTATCATTATGTTTTTTTATCATTAGTGCATTATTTTTGAGTGTTTATTGGAT
Source organism: Torreya grandis (assembly GCA_037957365.1). Taxonomy (NCBI): domain Eukaryota; kingdom Viridiplantae; phylum Streptophyta; class Pinopsida; order Cupressales; family Taxaceae; genus Torreya; species Torreya grandis. Next base: position 1,622,623 of record JARHVA010003616.1, on the reverse strand, counting down.
GGGACTCAGTCCTTATGCATATTTTGGCCAAGTTTTTATGGTATTCTATCATGAATCCTACCATCACATGATTTAATAAAAATTATCTTCAAGAAGGTCTACAATCAATGGAGCCATAGAAGTTTCTCCTTGGCACCTTGGTAAATTCTCCCATCTCACCCTTCATCAAATCAACCCATTAACCATTCTAATTGTATCATTGCTAATCAAGAAGAACATCTCCTCATTGGTAGGTAAAAATAAATCATTTTTAATGATTAATCTTATTACTCTATCAATCTCTCTCATCACTTTGTACTTGATCATTTTTAATCTATATACCAAGTTATATCCTTGAGTTATGCTTGCTAATCAGCCCTAACTGAGGCACAATCATCTTTAGCCAATCTAGTTCCTCTTAATGATTATAACTGCCTATGGGCAAATCATTATTTTGACTTTTAATCTTGATTATAACCACCTTTGGGAAAATAGGTATCCTTTTTACATCAATGCATGCAAGCATTTTTTCATTTGGATTAATCTCAACCACAGGTTAATTCCACCTATCTTCTTGTTTATTTTCAAGGGATTGTCCATCAACATATGTGATGACCACTCCCTCAAGGGGGCATCATCATAGGCTTCACAAAAACATTTGGAGTTTTGTACTTCAATCATCATATTCTTGTTGGCATACAGGCCATCTCTCATTATTTGAGAAGACATTGGTTTGACTATGGTTTTTAATGCCTTCTCAAATAAGGGCAAACTATAGACACCTAAATCTGGCAACCAATAACCTCCAATCAAGATTTTGACCAATTTCTACCAAAATGCACAATTTGTCCTAAAAACACTAAAACATGATAAATGATGTGAAAATAACATATTCAAGTGCCAATTTTGGCTAGAGTATCATTAAATGGGGCAATGTAATTTATGGGCTAGCTAACTTTGATCAGATCATTTTGAGTCAAAATGCTAATTTTATAACTGGGTGTTATGGATTGCTCTTTCTTATCAAATATTTTTCACAAGATGCATGCCTTTTTTATTTTTTGTCATTAAAATCCTAAATGGGATAATGGATCTAACACATGTGACATTACCTTTCAATTCTAATCTAGTCAAATTTTAGACCAATAACAAAGCATTCTGATCAATTTGGGTAATTTGTGCACAAAGTGCTTAAACATGCTTAAGAGATAATTAATCCAAATCAAGGCCTAATTAATAATTCCATGGAAATTTATTCAATAATTTGTTTTGGAAATTAATATTGAATATATGTATCATCAGGTGACCTCATTTCTTGAGAAGACATCCCTAAGCCATAAAAGCCACAAATATCAAGATTTATGCTCTCCATGTCTCATCAAATCTCTCCATGCCTCTTAATTGCTCCTCTATCCCAAATATTGATGAGCCTATTTATAAATTTTAATTACATAATTGGATTAATCCTTAGCCACACATCTCAATCCTAAGATGGATGTTTCAGGTTGATTCTAATCAATCTCAAAAATCTATAAATATGAGGCCTTACTACATCATTTTTAAGTCTTGATAATGTAAATTTATAATGCACAAATGATTCCAAAAGCCATTAAAATTAGTGTTACCATGCCAAATTTATTCCAAGCTAAGCCAAGCCAAAGCCACAAGGTGCCAAGGAGAAGTGGAGATAGCCAACCCTCCTTTGATGAAGACTTCATGAGAACAAGTCAAGTAAGCCACTACAACAATAATTTTGGAACATCCAAAGAAGGTAAAAGAGGGTTTCTTTTGAATTTTAGTTGTATCTTTTATTCATGTTTATTAACTAAGCTCTCCCTAGTGTCTAGGCCTAGAGATGTTATGCTAGTTAGTGTGTTTCTTTCATTTTGAAACTACCGCCATACTAACCATCCTCTTTTGAGTCAAATTCCTAGATTCACAATAAGTCTTGGGTATATGCCAATGAATTACATGGTAACCCTCTTCCAAAGACATTTTCAAAGATTCATTACCTAAGCATTTCAAAATAACATCATTGTATCAATTTTATGGAACTAGAGATCTACTCGTATACCTTAAATCTTTTTAGAAGGCTTTTCCATCTCATGCAAGTCCTTTGATCCTATTAAAATTATTCTAGCAAACACTAGTGGGTAGTGCACAAAATTGGTTCTTTCATCTACTCCCTATTGGTTCCTTACATACATATGATGACATAGAGGAGGAATTTTTTAGATATTACAAAGCAAACATAGGCCCTTGTGTTACATATGAGAAGCTTGTTGAATTGCATCATAATAGTTCAGATCCAGTTAATGATTATATCTTACTATTCAAAATGCACTTGTTAAGATTTATCTATAAACCAACATATTTAGAGATTCAACATATCTTTATTAAAGGGCTTCACCAACCCCTCCTATAGTATATATTATATTAGATAGAGTCCTCTTTTAGGCACTTATGTTATATAGTTTTAGCCTTAGATAGGAAATTGGGATTGATTGAGTCAAATTTAGTTGATCAGATTACTCTAGATTTCACAACATTGCCTCCATCTACATCTCCTAGCATTTAACATCCACCATGTACAAAACAAGATAGGAGACCACAACCAAAAAAATAACCAATTAAGAATAGAGAGCTAGTTTCTAGAGTACCACCTACAATATGCACTATAGAGAATAGTACTAGGGCACCACTATAGTTTAATTCAAATTGGGATAGCCCATATGTCATATTATTAACACTACTAGATAGGAAGTTAATCACATTGCCTTCTACTCATCATTGAGATCCACGTCTACTACACAGGCAACCACATCAACCCTTTTATAACTATCATCAAATCTATGGACATAGAGAAAATGATTTTTATGGACTTAGAGATTATATTAATAGATGTGTTGATAATGGCATCATAACATTCACATTGGGGGCACTGAGATATCTTACATCATAGAACCATAGACCTCATTACTCCATGATTGAATCATCCTAGGAGATTCCTTAATAGGAATCATTGGTTACTCATCATGAAAGTAATTTAGTTTCTAAGATAAAGCCTCATAGGAGATATCCTATCCCAATTACTCAGAGGGTTTGGAGACTAGTATAGTGAGAGAAACCTACATATAGAAGTGTAGTCTGAGGAGTACATAGTGTAGTTCCATATACATATCCATCACAGTCATAGGTACTGTAGTAGAGTTTTCAAGGTCCTATCTCACATAGTAACCTACTATGTTAACATTAGATAAACCTAAAATTTATATTAATACTCTAGATATATATGTACTACAACCAAGTTTTTAGGGACCTATTTCATGTAAAAACTTATTGTGATTGAGCTCAGTTGAGCCAATATCATAGCTTACAGTTCCATCTTGATCTATTTCTTGATCATACGCATTATAATAGAGGCCACAAGGTGTTATTTCATATATCAATCCACTACAATTACGGATAGATGAACCTCCTTCATAGCACATAGTTTTAGTTTTGGATCTATTGAGATTATATCTTATAGAGTCTCCACATATAGATACAATTAGTGCACCATAGATAGTATCATATATAAGGCATGTTCCTACATATGGGCATTTGTTCAATTGGCCATCAAGGTTTAGATAGTGATATAATAGCTAGGGGGATGATATGCACAGAGTGATATCTTACATCCCCTTCTACTAATAACTAAAATTCCTAGTTCTAAATAACCATCCCTATCCAAATCAAATTATTTTAAATTTTTATCTTACCAATATCCTATTTTACCAATCTTAAACCAACTCACTTTATCAAATAAATTTACAAATTATAAAACAACAAAAAAAAATACTCCCATATGATTTAAAATCAAAACTAGTATCACACTTGAACCTATACACAAAAATCAAATCACATCCCAAATACCATTTTAACAAAACATATTAAACCTTAACATCAATGCCAAATCAACCATTTGTAAAAAATATACCTATATACTCCAAATTCCATAACATAATATGTATGAAGCAAAATCAAACTAGTATCTATATATATAATGACTTTTCAAAACATATGCATTGGTACCAGGTACAATTAGTCATGAATGGGCATCACACCCTCACTCTCCCCACCAATACTAGTCCCATAAACCACCCTAGCACTCGATGGCCCCATACCTCCTTGAGTTGCTACATGCCTCTTGCGATGACTCTCTTGCTCCAATATCTGACCATGCTCCTCATGTAAGTATGCATATCACATCTAGATATTTATATATTCATACATGATATTCATGCTAATAGAACCAAAATTAGGATGCATTCTATGATTATCTAGCTCATATCCCTCTCTTGCTACCCTAACATATGCAGTTATCATTATATCATCCCTATCAAATAGATGGGCAAATACCATCCATGACTATCACTCACTCTATCAATCCCTCCTCCACTACATCGTTAGGTACATGTCATGTGAGATCTCAAATTGTTGACATAATTATGGTCTCCAAATAATCATCATCTCCACTTCCTACCCTATTCTATGATTTAACCTATGCACCAGCCACTTCACCTACACATAAAGTATGATGCTACATTATCTATATACTTTTAAATCAAACTAAAGCAAAAAATTATACACAATTCAAATTTAATCATTACTTACCTCCCATCATCTATATCAACTTAAGATACTCACACTATGGAGCATCCCCTACCTCAATAGGATAAAATGGATCCCACTGATTCCTATCCCATCATGTAATATATGCATCCAACATCATCCACATCCAAAATATCTATGATGGCATCCCTTATATCTAAATACAATGGTTCAATCTCAACCTCAGTATGCCTCGTATGAGCTCTTACCCTCATGGATGCCCATGCACTCCTTACACACACCCATGCTACTAAAGGCACATCCTATGGTATCCCAAACTATCTAGTCATGTGCTCATAATAAAAATCACTCATATACTCCAACCCAATGGTCATGTATCCAACATTTTACCCTCATATATCACAATTACACTCCATCCTCTACCCACTTATGAAATCCTTTGTACGGCCTCCATATGATGTCAATAGCCACTAATCTATCTATCACTTGCCTATAATGATCCATCCCAAGGGATCAAATGGATAATGTACTCATCCACCTTTCTCTAAATGGTTTTGGAGGTGCCAACTTTTCCCTCGATAATCCAATCAACCATACAATTACTATGTGTTCATAGGCGCAACAATGCAATAAGGTCACCATGCTCACCCCACCACTAAATGACTCTTGTGTAAACCTATAGAGATATTTATATAGGTGGGAAAGCATAGTTCTCCCCCATGAGATTACAATACCATATACCTCTACACTATACACAATCCTATGCATCATGTATATAATAGATGTTCCACTTCCATCCATAAAAACAAAATATGCCAGGAAAATAGCTAACCACTTTTACAAGAGTAAAACACTAGACTACATAATAACTGATAGTAGCACATCACTGTCACTACCTCTTCAATGTATACCTGAGGGCACATCATCAAAGTACAAAGATGCATGATCAATAGCATCAACACCTATATCATCTTGTACCATCACTCACTACCCACTAACTGGTAAATGAAATATGCAATACACATCCTCTAAAGTCATAATCATCTCCCTTGTAAGAAGCTATAAAGTACATATATCTACATTTCACCTCTCACATAAGGAAATCATTAGATATTGATCCCATTTCACTATATCTAAGTCACACACATGACCCAACCCTAGCATTTCCATGATATCCCTCTCATCAACAAATAATGGTAATATCCTTAATGTCTCCATCACCCGACCCCTATGATACTCTCTCATCCATACATCACCCTAAAAAACACTAGAAATAACACATATATCAGTCAACAATTCCAAATCAAAATCCAAGATAGAAAAATAATGAACACCAAAGAAACATCATAAAAAAAAATGTCTCTAGGATAATAGCATTGGATATAAGACAACAATGTTGGATAGGAGCATTGCAAACTAGATAGGAGCACTGAAACCTAGACAAGAGTTCTAGATATAGGATAGGAGCACTAAAACTAGAAATTTTTTTCCTAGGCTACTTTTAAGAACTCAAAAACACTGAAACAAGCCAAAATTTTGATAAAAATTAGGTGTTTGAGCTGCTTACCATGGTCACATTGCCACCATCCTAAACCTAGGTTACCAACTACTTAAAATGGGTCACAATAGGTGCTCATCTCTTTGGCATTTATTTCACTCCAAAGCTCAAAATATCAACCTAGTCAATGCACAAATCAATCACAACTTAATCCAATTTCTTATATTATCCAACTTTTCCAATCAAAATAAAATACCATTTTTACCATAGCACAAACCCCATAACTTTGTTTTTCAAACTATTTTCTTCCATGGAATCATGACAATGATACCTTCGACATCACTCAAGATTTGCTCTCTTACTACCTCATCTTCCTAATATGACATGAACATCTCTATATTTATCTTATTCTTAGACACATAGCTTGGTCATCACCAATCAAAACTTGTTCCACTTTCAACAATTCAATCTAATCAATCAAATAATCTTTTAAGCTATCCATAACATACCAACCCTGTTTCTATTGCTATGCCACTAATCATCACTTTTGGCTCAACCTCCTCTATCACAAATTTCATCCCTCTCCCCAAAATGGGGGCATCATTCATATTAATCCTATTTCTACACTTACCTAGCATACCCATCCACTCACAAAAGTGGACACACCATGGTTCTTACACACCCAACAATCAAGATTATCATATTTAGTTTAGATCAATCGATATATATAGTGATTCATATTATATGGGTCACTCAACATTACTTTGGACATTTAGAGGGATATACCTTTAATTTAAAAATACACAAACTTTTCATATATAGTGGTTCAAATTATATGATTCATAGTGACTTTAGTATAGATATAGACTCGGATACTAGATTTGAGGGCAAGTACATACTACACATCTCACACATACAACTTCATATAGCATGACATGTTTTACAAAATCAGATAGTAGACTATAGAAAGAGTGTAGATAATAGTGTTTTGAGTCTCTAGTTTTGGACATGAGGTATGGAAAGATATGTCATATCATATGTGGTTATACAAATTACTAGATTATACAGATGCATCACTCACATACCAAATTTGGGGGCATAACACATATGTTAATGTTTTCAACACTCAGTATTATATAAATGGAATGATAAGACATGTCATTCTCTTCTTACATATTGACCAGAGTTTTAGATTATACCTAGTTGTACCCAAATTATCACTATGTTGGACCACATGATCGTCTGTAGTGGTTGGTCGATTGTATTAATCAGATCTAGACTACACAAGTTTATGTAGGACAGAGGATAGACATTAGTTTTGGGCCTCTAATTATTTATTAGTTCTATTTTTTAATTCAAAGTGGGGGCATGATAGATTTTACTCTTCACAACATATATATTTTATACACATTCCAAATTACATGATTTTTTGTAGAACAAAGGATAGACATTAGTTTTGGGCCTCTAATCGTTCCTTATCTTTAGTTAAATTCAGCATGAAGGGAAAGCATTACCCTCCTTCTCCATGATACATGTATTCCACATTTAGACTTAGTACAAGGGGAATCCACTCCATGGATTCCTTATTTTCCTAGGCACTATTCATCAATTCATCCACTTCCCTGGCTAGGAAGTGAGTTGGATCCTTGCAACACATTCACCTCCATGTAGGTAGGTTCAAGTACACATTTTCTTCTTATTTATTTTACTCTAGTATTTAATTTTTATTGCATCACTATATTAAAAGGGGGGGGGAATTTATACACCCAAAATTGGTCAAGCAACCAAACATATCATGTCTTGTCCTCTTAATAGGAGACTTTGACTAGAGAATATGATCCTTATTCACATTAGCCATGTCTTTGTTTTACTTATTTTGGTCTTGTTTATTTCTTTTATCACACATCTATTATCTCAGTCAACTCACATATACCCCCAAAGACCCCTAGAGTTGGCTTGTGTTAGTCCCAACCTATTATTTTGAGCCCTAGACAATAGAATTCGATAGGAATATAGTGTCTGATGCTCCTATCTTACTTGATTCTATTGTCTAATGATCATTTTTCTTGTTTAATAGGTCTTAAACCCTTCTTATCCCATTAAGTTTTATTTATCTTTTGTGATGTTGATGAATGTGAATAAAGCTCCTAAATTCAAAATAAAGAGTCTCCTATGTAATGGACTTCATAAGGCATTTTATATCTAGCACTTACTACTTTGGCACAATAATTAATTATAATAAGTCAATAGTATAGCTTAGCATTATACATCACACATAGATTTACATGCTTGATCAATGAAGGGCCTAGGCAAAAGTTCATTCTTACATCTACCATGCACATTGATTATGCACTTTCCCTAAGGGAGAACTAGATTTGATTTGAGACCCTAGATTGAGGATTGATGTAGGCAGTGATCAAGATAACAAGGGTTCTAGATCATGCGATCATACCTCCCCTAACCTAATTTTCCCCCTTTTGATTTTGATGTGTTTATTGTTTCATGTTTATAGGTAGACCTAGGGTTTTGGAAGAAAAGAGGATATATAGTGGAACATACATGTGATCATAGAGAAATAAATATACCTACAGGTCCCAAAAACTAGACCACATTTGAATCAAGAACTAGAATTTAGTTTGGGCAATAGCGTCAGAACTGGAATACAACATCAAACACCAAAATTTCCTATTTTTCATGATCTTATCCTTTCACCAAATGAAATCCAAATTTAGGGTTTTGACATATTCCCAATCCCAATCTATTTTTTTAGATAAGGCATTTATCTTCCCAATGTAATTAATTTGATCAAATTGATATAAATCTACATTTTAATACATTTTATTATATTTCACCCCTTAATCCATACCCTTTATTGTTTAAGAAATAAACCCTAGTTTTCTAAAAATACTTGTATGAAGAATCTGATGACCTTTTACTGAGATCAATATAGAATTTTTGGTTCATGGTTACCTATCAAATTTATTTCGTTAATCCTTATTTGTGTTATCATGTTTAATGCTTTGGTCTTAATTGGTCTTAACATTATCTAAATGATCAGTATACTTAAATAAATTTGGGATAATCTTAGTTTCTTCCTATCACATGATCATTCACTTATGACATGCTTATGGTTATTATGAATTTACTGCACTCTCTTATGTAGAATAATAAAAACTAGTTATCCTTATCCTTAGCATGTTCTATTGAATTAGTAACCTCTACTAACAAAGGACCCCCCATAAAAGAACACATCATGGAGGTGAAAATATCCTCCCCCAATATCCCCATTATAACCCCTACCAAGAAGATCCCTGTGAAGAAACAAATGCAGAAGAGACCTAGATTGGTCCTACTTAGGGAGGATGTAGAAGGGATTAGAAATAGATCTATGGACAAAATTATAAAGAGAAAATAGGACACATAGGAGAAGGTGATTGAGGATGTGAAGGTACCTATAGAGGGATCCCCTCCTAGAATATTTTATTGTTTATTTTGTTGTTGCTTTGCCTTCTGCATGGATAGTTAGTTTCTAGTATTATTTTTGTTTTTTGTCTTTCAACCCATGGGGCTTGCTACTTTTTAATTAAATTTTTAACTATGGTTCTCGGTCCCTATAAAACTAGGCTATTTACCTTATCAGATAAAAATATATCACCCTAACATTCTATATTATTAGAGTGTGTCATATTCACACTTATTTTGAAGTCCACCTTAGGTAGATGTGTTACCAAGGTTTGATTTATTATGTGCATGTAATTATTAAATTCATAATTAATATGGTATTTATGCTCACATATATGTTAAGGGTAAGGTGTAACTTTGGGAATGATCCCACATTTAACTCCACCAATAATAATTTCTCACTCACATCTTAATTTTCCTAATAAGGAACCTTTGTGTTCTTGTGAAAAGTAATATAGATTAGATTCATCTCCTAATCTAGTGGAGATGTAATATTTTAGAGAGTCTTGTTCTATTACAACCATTTTTGGGTGTACACATATAATATATAACACATAATTAATATAGTGTGTCTTTATTAGTGAATCTCTCTCTTATTTGAATAATCTATGTGTATGGTTATATGTTGAAGATCTATGCAATATTTTTTAATTTTTAAAATGGTATTAGATCAAGATTTCCTAATAATATTAGTAAGAGTGTTTGAGAGGAGATCCATATCTCTTTCAAAGCTCAATTATTATGAAGATTAAGAGGAGATTTAGAGTATAGGAGGACCCTCAAGCACTCCAAATTTTAATTCTTTATCAATATTGAAGTGGAAAAGATATGTTTTTATCTCTTCCTTAGTGTCTTTGAGAATTTTTTTGTAAGTCCCATCTATTTTGTTTAGATCTGGTTGATTTCTTATATTAGATTCATGTAACAGTTGTAGATATACATATGAAGAAGTTTAAAGGAATATATTTTTAGTCAATTTTCATTTTATTATTTTTATTGTGTATCATACATTTCCCTTATGTTAAAAGTGTTATACAAAGTCAGTTTCAATTTTTGTTTCACTTGATTTTTACATCATGAGGTTATTTTTCAAGTCATATAAATCACATTCTACATAGATTTAGAGAATTCATGCTGGAAATAATGACCCAATAGGTAGTAAAACATGATTTTCAACTCATCTAACATGTTTTTAGGATTATAATTTGAATTTTTTTAGTACATCATGATGAGTTCTTAATTCCTATGTTTGGCTATAGATTGGATCTGGGTCCATCTAGATGGGTTTTTTTTGCACCTTGTATTTTTTTCTTCATGTGTCATATTGGGCACTCTCACTTGAGGATTTTTTAATATTTGTTATTCACACATACCACAATGACACTTTTGAATATTGAGCTAATTTTTATTCACTCCATATTCAACATTAATAGGGGGTGTTGTTTACTGCTATTACTTTCTTGGTTGTTCAAGTATGTTTTATACCTATTGATTATTCTTATTAAATGCAAAGACTTGTTTTTCCTTTGAGGATATCTATAACACTCCATTTTTGACCTAGTTTTTTACTTGAGAAACTTCATAACATTCCATTTACAATCATTTAACCATGCATTAAATTACAATTAAATAGATATCAATAGTCACTCTTGTTTACACAACTAAATTCATGGATTTGTGTAGCTAGATTCATCAAGACTACTTTTAATTCAATCCATTAAAGGATTCATATAATTTAAAAGAGATTTACTTTAGAAGATTCATTTTTATTTTTTCATTGTACATGAGTACCTCATCAAGCCTACTTGTTGGGACCCATACTTATCAGCATAAAACTTCTATTTTTAAAGCCACATCACTTAATATGATCATTGAGGGAGGTGTTTGAGTTTATCATATTTACACTTGATGCAAGCTCAAAACTAGAAATATGTGATACCAAGGTGTTATTTAATATGATCATAAAATTATTAAATGTGCAATTAATGTGGTAGTTATCCAAACATGTGTGATACGTGTTAGGTGTAACTTGGGGAATGATCCTACCCTTTACTCCACTAATAATAATCTCTCAATCACATCTTAATTTTACTATATAAGGACCCTTTGAGTTATTTTGGAAAGTGATGGAGCTGAGCCATTTCTTGAGCTAGTGGAGATGTATAATTTTAGAGAGTCATGTTCTAGTACAATCATTATTAGTTTCACACATATAACTTATATTACACATGGTTGTTACAATGCTTCATTATAGTTTAATCTCTATCTTTTTTGAATACTTTATGTTGATGAAATATATACTAGAGATCCATAGGCTATGTTTTAATTTTTAAAACATATGATAGTATAAATTGGAGAAATATATGAAATATAATTATCCAAACTTAGAAGGCCTGCCATTATGAGTTGGTCATATTTCTTATATAATTTTCATTCATTTTATTGAATCTTAATTAGCTTGGATAAAAAATTAAATCCTCAATGGTATTGAAGTTTTGTGGATTCAAGGTCATGAGAGTGTTTTCCAAAAAAAATCCCTTGATGTGATCTATCTTGTCAAACAAATTTTTAGCATAGATTCATGCTTCATCAAGATTATCAATATCATGAATATGAAAATTTACATCCTAATAAAGTTATATACTTGTCTTTTTAATAGTTCCACCATACCAACTAAATAATATAATGATATCAACTTTTGAAAATAGTTATCTTTATTTACCTGAAGTCACCATGTATAACCCTATGCCCTTTAGTTACTCTATTATGGATTCCTTTTGTGTGTAGAGTTATGAGATTAACTTTGGTTTTTTTCATGTTGTTAGGTGATGGTACAATAAAATTGAAGAAACTATGAAAAATAAAATATTATCTCAAAAATATCAAAAAATATCATTTGTTTAACTCTTTTTTTAAAGTGTGAAAAGGGTTTCACATAGGAAATATATTGGGAACCTAACATTCATTAGGCTCAAAATTATGAGGGATTTTTCATAAAAACAAATTTACCGATATGAAGAGCATGAAAAAAATACACTTTCAAAAAATAATTCACTAAAACTTGTTTTCAAATGTGAAAGTATATCTAATCAAAGATGGTGAATGAATATTTGGATGTCCAAAACATAATTAGTGGGTTCTAAGGGAAAACAATAGAAATTTTTTGAAACGCAGTGGGTACTAGTTCAAATAAATGGAAATTTATGTGAGCCTACTAGGTGTTAGAGTTAATTTTTTTTAAGGTTGTTAAATTTAGATATCTAATTATAATACAATTCTTATTATAAAAAACAATTATGCATATGGTTCATCACCTTGAATTAAGGACTTATTAATGTTTGTTTATGTGTTTTTCATCTCTCTCATTATTATTTTTTAAAACCTATGACCCTCTTTTCTTCTATATTTTATTTTGTTGCATTTATTTTGTGCCCATGGAATTGTTTTGTATCTCCTCACTTTTTCTATATCTTTATTCCTTCTTATAGGACAAGAAAATAAATTCACTAGTTCTTCCCAAAGAAGAATTAATAGGCCTACCATAATAAATAAACCACCCCCAAATCTCTCTTATTCAATAATTAAATATATAAATTATTTTATTATACAACTAATTTTATTTTTTTCATAATACATTTCAATTTTAGAATATTTCAATCCATTACATCCTAACTTAAGCATTAAATATCAATAAGTGAATTTAAATAGTAATTTATATACTTTTATTAAAAAAACATCCCCTCATTTTTAGGGGATGTAAAAAAATGAAAAATTCCTAAAATTAAAAATTAAAAAACATGCCATTAGAAAATGCACACAAATATAACATAAGTATCATATATTCACAAATTTACAATATAAAAACATGGTATGTTGAATAATTTTTTGGTGTTTGGATTTTCTAATAAAAAATCAAATTTGAAAATCCTAGCATTCATTATTTTAATTTTATATTCCTTTAACCAAAAAAATTCCATTGCTAGCCTTTAAGTGGCATCTATTACTATCATAGTTATATAAAATACACGAATAAAAAAATGATCTAAAGGAGATTTGTAATATGAAAATCATAACTAGATTTTATATGTAGACAAAACCTCAAGTATGTTGCAACTTTTTTTTAATGGAAAAAACAATTTTGAAAATAATAAGAACATTTTTTTATTTTTTTATAATTAATTTATATTTTCACATCAAGAGATGGATCAATTTTACTTTTATATAGGTATTTTTCCCTATATTATGTTTCATTTTTCAAATTTTTATCAAAAACTTTACAAATATTTTGATTGACTAAGCATTCATTTTTGAAATTCTTTGTTTAATAAGAATTTTTGTAGATTTATTTATTTCATGCATTATATTAAGAAAATATGTTTTTCCCAATGAAAGTATTGTTATTTAGTTTCATATTCCTTTTTATTCTTTTTGCTGTTTGGGGAAAAAATGAACAATTGATGTATTTTTAGCTTAATTTTTAATTTAATGCTTTTATATTCATTGTAATTAATCATGGATAGTAATTCAAAATTTTATGCCAGTACTTGGGATATATTTAAAGGTAGTGAGATTATAAATAATCCTACCCTTTTGGATTTTCATCAATAGTAAAATAAATCAATGAAATTTGAGATTGAAAATATGCAATAGTAAAATATTCATCATTTATGGCTATTAATGAGATTGAATATGATGCTTTTATTTTTGAATATTTACATCAATAAAAAAAGTCAAGAATCTCATTGATGGACCATAAAGCCTCCTTTGGAGATAACATTTCATTTTCCTCTAGTGATACTTCAAAAAATTAAATGAATTGAGAAGACATGTCATACAATCTTCACTCTCATTCCATCAACTATCATGGTAAGGGGATTGTACCAATATTTCATATTTTATACCTTACTAAATATGGAAAATATGGTTCATAAGATATAGTTATCTGCAAAATTATTTATGATTTTCACATAATAAACCTTGAATTGACATAATTGGACTATTTTGACAATTATCCTAACCTTTACATCCTTGTTATGAATGATTCATGGATGAATAAAATGCACAAAATCTTACCTATTCATATGGTTTATATAGATAAAGAGGGAAAATTTATACTATACCATCTTTCAAATTTTGAAATCAAATATCTAATAAAATTGACTGATATGGAAGAATCTAATGATAAAATAGATAAGAATGTTGAAGTAATTAACCAAAGATATTACATAAGATCTAATATATATGTTCTCCCATTAGAGAGAGTATGCTATTTTTAAAAAATTGATATGAATAAAACCAATATTTTTAAGGAGATTTTCATGCCAAACTCAAATAAAGTCAATTATACCATCAATATGGACTTGTGTGTCCTCATTTATTAGAATAATTAGTGTGGTTTAACTAAAGAAGACTCATTGAGCATTCTATATCTCATAGAATTTTTATAGAATTTACCAAATTCTTCCACTAGAAAAACATTTTCTTGGGTAACATTTTTTAAAGTTGTGAGGTTGTTATTAGTACAGGTTAAAAGTTTTTAATTTGCATCCTTGTGAGGAGTTCAACACAAAATAAGGGTTACTCATATTAATTATAATAGTTGATAGTGTTATATTGAATTTATTTTAAACTATATTTCATTATTTATTTCACAATTTATGATTGAGTTTTATGTAATATTCATATCAAAGACTAATATAGTTTTATTTGTATTATTTTTTGGTGTAGGTTTAGTTGATGTTTTTTAACTTTTAGCTCTATTAGAAGCTGGGGTCTAACTATTCATATTAAGGAAACATTATTTTATTAATTTTTCTCTACCATTGATGAAAATCACACATTTGTTAGTTTCTAGAAATAAAAGGTCGTGATGATTTCATCACTGCGAGATTATATACCTATATGCAATAGGCATGAATAATGCATTACCTTCATAACTCTAAGTCTTGTAATCACATCAAGTGCATCATTAGCATATTCACCTTTTATCAAACAATTTTTTTAATCACTTTAGTTATCATAACATAATTTGTATTGAAAATTTCATGGAAATACCCTATTTGGATGAAAGTATCATGGTTATCTATGAATTTATTAATATGCATTATGTGCATCATTTTATATTTAATCATAGTAAATCACTATAGTTCAATTTCAAAGGTTATGAAAATTTGAAGGAAGCAATTTTTTATACATGGCAAGTGTACCCTAATAAATTTCATGTGCCTTTAGGTTTTATTGGTTATACCTGACCTCTTCAAAAATGAAATGCAGGACCAACATTCATATTTATAAATATTTATAAGAGTCTACAACCTATTTTTAATTTTTAATTTTATTTAGATGTGTACCAATGGGACTCAACATATAGTCATTATGTACTAGGCATGAGGACTAGTGCTTCCTATTTAGATTTGTAATGAAATTATTTAATACTAACAAAAATTATACATGCTTTTTTTGTCTTGAAATAGTTTTTACAATAAATAGAGATTAAATTTTCACATATTCCAATATTAAGCTACTTAATTTATTACAATTTTTTGGGGTTGTGGAGGCTGACAATAAAACTATTAACAACATAACAAAAATGGCTACCAAAACATAAAGCAATCTTAAAAACTTCTTTTTATGAAATATAATTCTTTGTCTTGAAGTTTTTTTGACTTCAAGTTTTAATTTATATTTATTATTGATTCTATAAATAATTTTTTTGTATAAATTATGTTATTATGTTTTGTTAACATTACAAAAAATACAACTGATTTCAAACAAAAGGTTATTAAACTAATAAAACTCTACTCATCTATGTAGATTAGAAATAGAGTTTTATACCATGCTTTCAAAGATTAGAGTACATTGTATCATTGCTAAATAATTAAATTAAGTAAACCTAAGTCAACATTATCACAAATATTACCAAAATCTTGATAATATAATTTTATATACATATTATTAAAAAAACATAAGATCTAGAATAAAAAATGTTTGTTATTCAAAGTTTAATAGAATTGACAATCTCAAAATGAATAATAGCAGCAATAGGATTGTGTCCTTTAAAATTAATTACAATCAAGCTAAAATTATTGTATATTAACATCCCCTATTAGTGTGTGAGTAATTCCCCTAATGTTTCAATATTTTGATATTACATTATATGGCCTACTTCACTACAATGCACATCCCTCATTACTTTCCCCTTGAAATATTTCCCATTAATTCCATTTTTTATAAATTTTCCAACATCTATGTTTCTTTTTATATTCATCATCAATTTTTTTATTTACTATTCCACTTGATAAACACATCTATCAATCTCAATAGATGAATCCTCTAATGTTTTTAGCATCTATTTTATCACCGCATCAGTTTCTTAACTTTTTTCTTCTAACTCTACTATATATATTTTATTTTCTACAATATATCTTTATAATCCATTCATATTTTGGTATTTTCTCTAAGTAGTTCATCCCTATATAATGTTGGGACATTAATATTCAATTTAAGGTTTAACAAATGTGTTTTCCAACATAATACTTTTTCTCATATGTCTTCATGTATTAAATGTCATTATCAATACAAGTTGCACTTTCCTCCTACTCAATTATTTTCATTTTTATATATTATATAATTTACTTAAGAAGTTACTTTTTTCCTTACTGAATCTTTAAATTATTTTATTCAATAAGATTATGTTCTATTACCTTCGTATTTTTTTTCAACTCATCTTGTGTATTTTCTTATCTGACCTCCAACCTTTTGATATGAATTTACTTTTTTTTTATAAAATTATTACGATAAGAATTTTTTTCTCCATGTAATTTCACTGATGCTTACAATTTTATTGTATTTTCTTCAATTTGAATCACTATTTATTTCATGTTTCCTATCATATCATCCTTTTTTTTAATAAAATTTTCAAGAGATAATTTTCCCTCTTCCAAATATTTATTCACATTAATACCAATAAATATGTTAGTTGATTCTCTAATATTTTTACTTTACCCTTTCCTCATTTTTATTTTTTCATGATCTATTAAAATCTACATGACACAAGGTTGTATTATCTCCCCACAATCACCATTTTTCCATTCCCTCACACTTCTTTTTATGTTCCAAGAAAATTTTATTACATAATTTACTTTTTGATTATTTTTGTAATAGTACCTAGTAATAATTAAAAAATGTATAGAATACACAAGGATGTCTATTTTAAAAAACATATCTTCTTACTATATCAATAGTTTCATTCCATGGAGAGGATATATTTCCATTAAAATAGCCTTGAGTCAACGTTACTCCCCTAATTCCTCCTAGGTATCAAACACCTTGAAAATTACTTCATTCAATTGATTATTCCTATCCCTCTTAAAATTTATGCATGGATTGTCTTCATCACTAGATAATTTATAGCTTCAACAATGTTGCCTATAGACACTATAATTTTAATTATTCCACCTCTGTATTTAAATCTATAGAGTCCTCATTCCTAATGTAGATGTAGTTTTATAAAAATTGTTGAACCTAATTTTTATTATAGTTCATAACCACCATATACAATTCATATAAACTAGTGCTAATTAGCACACATTTAAATTCTTTACAACTACAAGATAATACCCTACCGTATTTTTCATTTCCAATCGAAGGAATCAATCCTTTTATTTTCCTATATATTATTTCATTAATTAGTGGCATTAGGGTGCTTTTTGAACCTAATTATTCTTATAATTTTATTTTCCAATTTTTTAAAACCAAACACTCATTCTAATCGATTAGTTTCTCTACATAATAATATTAAGCTAATTTTTACTCAAAATAACATGACATTTATCTAATTTTTTCAATTAGTTTACAAAGCTCCCGCCGTGAGGCAGGAGGTGGACGCTATGAGGTGGATGGAGGTCACCGTGCGGACCAAAAACCTCGATCTACATAGGGAGATGTTTTCATCGGAGATACCTATGCCATGGCGGTGAGAATGATCTTGCTGCTGATGGGGCGTTTGGTTTGGATGACGATGTTGGGTTAAAGCGGCAGTGAGGCTTAGTTGCAGTGCATTATGATGAACCCTAGCCTTGTGCCGCTAAGGTTTTAAATGAGGGGAGTGCAGGGGATGGGAGCATGGATGCGGACGTGGATACGGCCCTGATGTATCCCTTTCCTCTGCGGCTACTTCCTCAGTCGATGGAGACTTGTTGTCAGCCTAAAGACGTTGGGTTCCATGGTGTTGGGGTGAGGCGCCTAAAGATATTTTTTATTGTGCAGATCCGTCTTCTTGCCTCAAATTTCCATTTTGTGGTTGTTGCGCTGACCATTACCCTATTCTGAGTGGATCTATGTTTGTTTATTGGAGATATTTGGTATGCCATGGTGGCGAGGTGGTGATCTTTACAGACATTAGGGTGGATGGGTTGGGCGGTGGAGGCGACGGGTCTGGGGGTTGGTTTTGTAGGGGAAACCCCTGTGGGAGGGCTACACAAAGTGTCATTTTGTGGTCATTCATGGTTTTTAGGGTTTGATGGATTAAACCCGGGTTTAACTGTCACTATTGCTGGATCTGACAGTGTTTTTATTTTTCTTGGTGATAAAGAACATAAGATTTTGGGTTTTTTGTCACGATTTATGCTTGTTGCTATTGTTATATTTTTTTAGCATGGGTTTAGGTTGTTAAACCTGGTCTTGTTAAGGTTTCAGGTCCTTGTAAAACCTGGTCTTGTTACTATTTTTTAGTGGGTTTGCCTTCCTTGGTGGTTTTTAATGTTTTATCCTTCTTGATCTGTATAGGGTTTTGGGGGCCCTTCAAAACCTATTTTTACCTTAATCTAAAACATGACATTTATCTAATAACTTAGCATTCATTCATAATATCTTATGTGATTTACATTATATATTGTACAATTTACTCTTTCTACCATTCTATTCAATAATTAACTAATATCAACAATGGTTATAATCTAAATTTATGGATTGTAGTACATATTATCCTAATGACCTATAAATAGTCATCGACATGTGAATACATGTAATCTAATATATTAGAATTACATATTAATGATTTACATTATGTATTAACCTATTAGTATTTATATATTCTCTAGTAGACAAATACATGTTTTGATCGCTTTCATAAGTATTCGCTTACTAGAAAATGTTATAATATTTATCAGTAGGCTAATATAGAATGAAAGCCATAATAAATGTAAGCCTAATGTATAATATCATATTAAATATTCACCTAATGGTGAATATTTTGATCTTATAATTATCCTACTAGCCTATAGAGAATGTAATTGAAATCAATACAAAATTAACTTTATATTTGTTAATGATCCTAATACTTGCATGTTTTTAGTCATCTCAAGTTGGATGAATATCTAGAAAAATAAAATTAATAATTGAATATTTATTATTAAGGATAATATTTATCATTAAACATGAGTATTATGAGCATTATTAAATGTAAAATTACTTTAGTAATGATTTTTATTATGTCCCTTATAGGCCAATAAGCTAATGTATCCTTCATATCACAACATGTATTTTCTTACCAACAACTACAATAGATATTTGCTAGTATGAAAATACATAGTGTTTGGTGTAAATACATAAAACCTAATGTATTAGATCACAACATGTATTTTATTATTAGATAATATGAATAATATTTTCAACTACTTGAATACATATTATGATCTAATATACGAGCCTACTATCATATAGCATATATAAGTAAAATAATTCATAAATTAATTTTAAATTTATGAATGCTCTGTTGACGCAGTGGATTACACCCTGGATAGGAGGCTGAACTCCTGCCTTCCACATGTCAAAATGGAAACTCCCCTCTTGCCTGTGGAACTGGCGAAGCTGGAGGGGAGAGTCTCTAGATAAGGGCTAGCTCCCTTTGATGCATCTAAGTTGTTCCAATAAGTGATAATACATATATATATAGATATATAATGGGGGGGATGAAAAGGGAGAAGGATTACAGGAAAACAAAACCTACTCTAAAAGGGGTGATGCACCAAATGATTCGACCCACTCACACTCACACTCTGAACCATACAAACACATAAGTACACTTTAAACTGGTAAAAGGACCAGATTGTAGGAAGCTTAACAAGGAGGCTTTAATGGAACACATAGAAAGTAGGGACTCACATAGGTGTTGTAGAAAAGCCACACTATATAGTAGCTTCTTTCTATCTCTGCACTTCCAAGTTCAACTCTTCTTGTCACCTACAGGAATGGCACCTTATAGATACTAGGTGCATTGGTGTCAACCCTATGAAAGCATTAGGAAGTAATGACTAAACAGAAAACTAACACTCAGACACACACAGAGATATCTAATTAGAATAGAGGTAAAAATGTGTTTTATTGATTCTAGGTGAAAATTTACTTGGGCTTCACCTCACAAATGTGAAAGATGATTTTCCAAATGAGAAGTCTATAATATATAGAGGAAGGAAAGAGGCCTTTTGGTTCCCTTTTTACAAATGACCCATGTGCATTCTTATCATTGGGAAGAGCAAGCCACTTAAACATCATATGAGAAATTATGGGCTGTGCCATTTGTCTACTTATAAGACCACTCCTTCAAGGCGATTACGTGGCTTGTTTGTTCATTAATGCAAAATGAAGAAAAATGGGTCACGCCATTAGCCGTTTGCACCTCCTAATGATCAATTCATAGACACTATATCACCTACTGGAGTAACTCCTTGAGTTGATGCCTCCCTTCACCACTTGGACTATTTGTCTATTCCTACATTTGGCACTTTTATCTTTTCCCTGCCTTGACTCTTCTGGTTCTTTGGCTCTTTTCTCTCTTTGTTCTCTGGGCTCTTTATTGGTGATCAAGAATTCAAAGGTCAAATGGCTATTTCTCTATCATAAAAATGTCGTTCGTATACCTATCACCATTTGAAAAATAATGGCTAGTCTATCTCCTTGAAGTTGATGGATTCTGAGACGTCACCGTCCTTGGTAAATTCCTTCGGGCCTTTCCCTCTGATTCGGCCTTTGTTTCAGACCCTCTCAAAGGGGAAGTATCCCTTTAGCTCTGGAGAAATGCCCTTTGTTTGGTAGCTGAGAGTCCCCCGCAAGGGCACATGCCCTTCGAGGTCCTTCAGCGGCCTTTTTCTCTTCAGATTTCCTCTGCGGACTTTTTCTCGCAAGCATTTTCTGTGGGATTTTTCTCGTGGACAAAAAGTTTGCAAGAATTTTCCTTTGAAAAGTTCCCTTCAAGATTCTTGAAATTGACCCTTTCAAAGGGTGCTTTTGTCAATCAAGTACCCTCCACAAGGGCACTTGTCCTTCAAGAGGCTCCCTTGAACTCTTTGGTTGAACCACTCCTTTGAACCAACCATTGAACCAATTGATTGAACTAGTTCAATGGTTTAAATAGTTGTTGAACCAAGGAATCGAACCAAATGTTTGAACCAAATAGTTGAACCAAGCCTTGAACCAAGTTGACAAACCATTTGATTGAACCTCGCCATTGAAATTTTTTGATGAACTTAGCCATTGAACTTTGCTAATGAACTTAGCCATTAAACTTAGTCATTGAGCCAACTGAGTGAACCGAGTGATTAAACTGAAACATTGAACCAAATTGATGAACCAATGCATTAAACCAAGCTGATGAACCATTTGATTAAACCAAAGTGATGAACTTTTCCAGTTGAACTAAATCATTAAATCGAAGTGTTAAACCAGTTCAATGGTTTAATGGTTCAAAGATGCTAACCTTCCATGTGAATTTTTTAGACAAGAGTCTGAAGAAGATTTGCAAAACCTTGCACTCTTTGAACTAGTTCTTCATGTGATGAAAGACTCACCTGTAGAGTTTGTAGAAAAATCTTCTTTGTAGAATCCATAAAAACTTCACCTACAGAGTCTATAGAAACTTCACCTATAGAGTCCATAGAAATGGACTTGCAGAGTCTATAGAAATGGACCTGCAGAGTCTATAGAAATTCTTGTGGAGTCCGTAGAAAATCTTGGACTTGTGTGAAATCAAAAAATGAATTGGCCTAGAATAGCAGGGGAAGAAGGGGACCAATTTTTGGCCTATTAGACCAAAAATGGTCAACAAATTGGTGACTCCTAGGGGAAGCATGCCTGTTATGCTTAGAAGCCAGTTGCCTTAAAGTCCATTGGGTATGGAGTCAGAATGTAACTTAAAGATCAATAATAGCCCTGATAAATTCAAGAACCAATCATGAAGATTTACCCCAAAAGCAAATGCAAACACACACAAAGCTAAGTAAACTACTAACATGTGCAAAAGGCACTTAGGGGAAATAAGAGAAAGGAAAGGGAAATATATACATGATGGAAAAGGGGCTCAGTGGTAATGCTTAAGATGTATCCCATTAACTAGGATATACAATTCTTCACCATCCAACCTAGAGAGTTAGAATGCATTATGTTGATTACACTAAGTGATTACGTATGGGCCACTCCATAGGGCATCGAACTTCACATGCTTTTCAAGCTTAGCTCGGTCCTCATCCCATTTCAAGACAATGTCTCCTTTAGAGAAACCTTTTGATGAAGATTTCTTGTCAAAGTGTCTCTTTGTTTGTTGTTGGCAGCTAGTCATAGAAGCCATAGCCTAGTCCCTTGTCTCTTAGAGATCAATTAGCTTGCATAGCCTAACCTCCATGTTATTTCCTTCTTCTAATTTTAGTTGGTGAGTGAGGTCCAAGGCTGGCAACTCAAGTGAAATGGGGAGCCTAGCTTCCCTTCCATAGATTAGCGTGTATGGTGAGTTATCGATTTCCCTCTTTGGGGTGACCCTATCTACCCACAAGCTATTTTCAACTTGGCATGACAAGTCCTCTAATTTTATTCCATGGTTTGCTTGATGATCCTGATTAGGTTCTTATTTGTAGATTCAGCCAGCCCATTCCCCTGTGGGTAGTAATTGGATGATGTTTTGAGATAGATACCATATCTCAGCACCCATTCACTTGTTTTAGTTCCCAAAAAAGCTAACACATTATCTAAGATTATAGTTGCTAGAACCCTAAACCTTGCCACTAGGTCCTCATAAAAATCCAAGACTGTACTTTCATTGGCCTCCTTCAGAGCAACAGCCTCTACCCATCTTGTGAAATAATTTGTGGCAGTTAGGAACCACTTGTGTTTAGCACTAGAGGGAGGATTAATCATCCCTATGAATTCAAGGCCCCATTGCATGAATGGCGACTCTACCTGAATAGGCTATAAAGGCATGGCAACCAACTATTGCTTCCCATCAAAAAGTGTGCACTTCTGGCACTTTCATACCCAGGCATGGGTATCCCTAAAAAGAGTAGGCTAGAAATAGCCAGCTCTCATTATTCTTGTTATTATAGCCCTAGGAGCAAAATGGCCCATCATGGAACTCAGACAGCACCCTGTCAACCTAACTTGAGTCCAAGCATCTTAGAAAGACTATTGAGAGATCCCTTCTGAATAGCACTCCATCAATCAGGGCATAAGGGAGACATTGGAGTCTAAAATACCTTCTCTTGGTCCTATCAAGTGAGTGCAGGCATTCACCAGTGAGAAGGAAATGCCTCACATTTGATGTCCAATCCTTTATGATAGCTAGTTCTTTTGCTATAGTTGCATCATGGATTAGCAGGTTATCCTCTTTTTTCTACTTAAAGTCTATAGCAAGGTGTTCACAAAGGCCCCTCCCTCTTACCAGTTTGGTGATCTTGATATCCACATCATATTCCATCACCTTAGTGATCCACCCTACTCTCTTTTCATTTAGGTCTTAGTTGATCAAGAAATCCTTGATGCTAGGATGTGGAACCATGAGGTGGATTATGCTATTGGACAGCATATGCCTAAATTTCTTCAAACTCCGTGTGATTGCCAGGACTTACTTTTCCACATATGTGTATCTGACCTCAAAACCCTCTAGGCCTTAGCTAAAAACAGCAATTGGTTGCTCAAGGTTATCATCACTTGCTTGGGTAAGCATGGCGGAGATTACCTCTTTATTGCCAAAGGTGTAGAGGTTGAAATCTTTGGTGAAGTTAGGGTTGATCAAAGTAGGAGCTCGAGCTATGGATTGCTTGATTTCTTCAAAACTATCCTTTCTTTGTGCTGTCCATGTGAACTCTTCACACTTCCTCAGCATAGAGGCCAATGGCTTGACCACCTCCACAAAATTTGGGATAAATCTTTGAATGAATTTTATCTTACTGAAGAAGCTTTGTAGGCCTTTCTTGTGCTTAGGCAAGGATAGCTCTAGGATGGATCAAACTCTCTCTGGATCAATAGTCAAGCCCTCTGAAGAAATAATGTGACCAAGGAGATTTCCCTCGTGGATAGCGAACATGCATTTCCTTGGATTGAGAGAGATACTAAACTCTCTACACCTCTCTAAGATTTGTCTGAGGTGTTTCATGTATTGGCTCTCTTCCTTGGAGAAAAATTATCACATCATCAAGATATACCAGCATAGTATTATTTATCAGGCCTTGAAAGGCCATGTCCATAGCTCGTTAGAAGATAACACCAGCATTAGATAGTCTGAAAGGCATTTTTCTATGAGCAAACATTCCCCACTTGGTAGTGAAGGCTATCTTGTGCTGGTCACAGTCTTGCACCAAAATCTGGTTGTATCTTGAATACCCATCTAGGAGGGAGAAATGCTTGCTACCTATCACCATTTGAAGCATCTGCTCCATGCTTGAGAGAAGATAATGTTTTTTCAAAGAGACTATGTTGAGGTCTCTAAAATCAATGCACAATTTGATCTCCCCATTTTTTTTTGAAAAGGAACAAGATTGGCTAGCCAAGAAGAGTGTTTGATTGGAAATATTGTCCTAGACTCAATCAACTTGGTGAGTTCCTTTCACATGAGAGGTTTAATCATTGGGTTGACAGGCCTCTATTTCTACTTGATTGGCTTGGTTCCTTCTTCTAGCTCAATGGTATGCTAGGTCAAACTTGGGTCAAAACCCTTCAAATCACTATACTCCCAAGTGAAGATATTGGTAAATTCTTGGCACAACAAGATGAAGGCCTACCTTTCACAATCTGTGCACACTTTCCCAAGTGAAATCAGCTTATCCTTAAATATTTCCACCTTCTCATGGTCCTCCTCCTTCATTGTAATGCATGCCTTGTCACTTTTCAACTAGTCATCTCGATTGAAGATACTCTCTAGAGTGACCAGACCTTTGGGGAGCTTATTGTTCTTCAGTTGAATAATTTGGCTGCCATATTACTACTACAGCTTAACCTAGTTTTTATAGCAAACTCAACTTCTTCTTGTAAGAAGAGTGTTATTTTTTAGTCACTGTTGAAGACCTACCAGTTGGTGATGTTGTCAGGTATAGAGGGCTGGATCACTACTTTCAAGTGGCGTGAGCTATGGTCTCAGCCTATTTCTTGAGGGATATCAAACTGGGCACCAACTGCTACCAACCTATTTTCTTGCTTGTTCTACTCTCTAGGAATGAAGGTAATATTGAAAGTAAAGAAATTTTCCACTAAGTCCCATACCCTATGTAGGACTTTAGTAAATAATTCTTTGTCAAAATTTGGCCTCTTACCTGATTGACAATCAGCTCACTGTCACCAAAAACTTGTAGCTCTTTAATTCCTCTTTTCCTCACCCACTCCAAACTATGGATGAGGGATTTATATTCCACAACATTACATGTGCAGGAAAATTAGAACCAAAAAGCTGAAAAATACCTCTCTTTTGAAGGAGAAACCAACACTGCTCCACCACCAGCTCCCAACTTACTTCTTGAACCATCAAAGAACAGCTACCATAGACCTGAGCTTTCTTGGCTGGCTTTCATCAGATTTGGTACAAAATTACCCTCTTCATGCATGCAATAAATTCCAAGGCCCACCTCCTCTATGAATTTGTAAGGATCATGCTTGAAGTTGTCACTTCCCCATTCATCTAAGAGTAGGTCTGCAACTCCTTTACGAGTAGAGGATAGAGATTGGTCTACTTGGAACTCTTCTTGGTCAATGATGGCATAGCTAACATTTGCTACCTTGAGAAAGTAAGGTTCCAGATGATCTCTATGGAGTGGCTTAGATTCAATCTTGACTTTAGTTCCATACTTGGTTCTAAAACCTATATAAGACTAATTTGCTACTAAGTAGTCGCCTATCTTGGATGTAAAATCCTTGGATAAGAAGATGGAAAATTAAGGAGGGACATCCACCACTACCACATGATGAGGAATTGAGAAGGTTGGGCAAGCATGTAACATCAAGCTCAAACCTCCTACCACCCCAACTGTCTTTGTTGGGGTTTCATCCAGCTGTAGGACTCTCTTGGTCATTTCTTCGTATTTTAAGCCCAACTTGTTGGCTATGAATTTGGGCATCACTGAGGTGCTTGATCCACTGTCAATGATGCAATTGTGCACCAATAAATCTCCTATGACAAAGGACACATAAAAATGAGGAAACTTTTCTTATTTTTGGGCCTAACTTGAGGTAGAAGGCTATCCATTCATCATCAAAACATTATCAGTTTTTATTGGGATAGCTTGTTCATCCAGCTCATGCAATTCCTTTTGCAACATTTTTTTCCCCAATATTGATAATGAATCCCACAAGGAAATGTTCATGTGCAGCTTCTTCATTTGGTCACCCACATTGACTCGAGGGTTGCCTTCCTTCAAATTTTCTTTAGAATTATTTATAGCCTGAGGTGTAGGCTAAGGAGCTGAAGGTACAACTGACGGTCTAAAACTTGGGACCTTTTGACTTACATGTAATGAAGAAGGTATTATTGACATTTGGGTAGCATCCTGAGCTTCTTCCATTGCTCTCCTTTTGAATCTTTTGTTGGCTGCAACATAGTCAGCATGATTGTCTATAACACCCACATAATTGACTAAATAAAATTCACCTTCTAGATGATTCATGAGAGTAGAATCAGGCTAGGTCTGACTACTGCTCGTGTTGGGTTGCATTAGAGCCTCAAAACCTTGGGAATGGGCAACTATCTAATTGTCTTGTACATTTGGGTAATAACCCATCATTTCATTTGTATAAACAACCTACTCTTGACCATATCCCATGGTTGAACAACTTGGTTGTTCTTGCACCAGATTGTTTTGGGCGGGCACCATAACCTTGGATGATGAAAGGGCACCTGAATTGTAGCCTTGAAATGGTCTGGTCTATGTAAGCTGACCCTATCCTTGATTGTAATTTTGAAAAGGGGGTCTAGGAGCTTGACCATACTGCTGATATCCTTGGTTTGGTCAGTTGCTTTGAGCTTGCTACCTTTTAATAGCCACAAGTTCATTTGACATATTTTGCAACAAACTCTTGACTTCATGAAGTTCATTAGATGGAGTAGTATTTGGATTTTATATGCTAGGTAGAAGAGCTAAGGTGGGAGTAGTGGTCTAGATTAGAGGTAGCATTTTAGGGAAATGTGGCATATGGGGTCTACGAGCTATCTTCCCAGCCTGCACTAAGCAATTTTCAACTGATATAGCTATGTCATAGGTGGCAGGCACCACATGTCCTCCCATGGATTATATCATAACAGTGATATCATTGTTTAATGCTCTTAATTAATACATTAAATCATAGCTAAGAGTTGGTCTTACCATAATGGGGTTTCTATCCCATGTCTTCTAAAACTGAGTGTTGAAATCCTGCATGTATTCATGTGGGGCTCTTTTCATGGTAGTTAGCTACTTGGCAAGTGAGAGGTGGTCACTCTTTTCCCCAAAATGGTCCATCAATTGAGTGCCCAATTCATTCCAAGAACTGATTAAATTTATGGTCAAAGTCCCATACAATCCAAAGCTTTGCCCATGAGGAATAAAGCCAACAATCTGGTTGCAATATTATCCTCAGTAACATTGTGAATATTTCAAAGGTTAGCAATATTTTTGTTGTGTTCAATGACTATAATGGGCCCCTCTCCATAAAAGGAAGGCACACTTTTGAGGATTACTCTAGGAATTGGGTCATAACACGAGAGGTTCAAAGGGATCTGACCATGAAAAGTCACAAAGGGTAAAGCCATAGCTATGATGGGATGTAACTGTAGCCTTGTTGTGTAGGTGTTCTTTATAGTAGGTTTAGGAAAGTGGTTTGCTAAATAAGGATGGGTCCTCTCAAACCTCAGTCACTTTGTTGAGTTCAAAGACAATTCAATGAATTCAAAAGGGACACCCTTGGCAGCAGACCGTGTGGTGATTTTAGGCATAAGAGGTCAAACTGGTCTTTGATCAAAAAATGAAGCTCTTACTAGTGGAGTCACTAGATGATAAAAATGGTTGGTTTGCTATAATAGGACCAGCATACATCTTGAAACTTTATTGAGTGTAAAAACTATGTCCCACCGAGCGTGCCAAAAATTGTTGACACAGTGGATAGCACCCTGGACAGGAGGCTGAACTCCTACCTTCCACACATCAAAATGGAAACTCCTCTCTCACCTGTGGGACTAGTGAAGCTAGAGGGGAGAGTCTCTAGATAAGGGCTAGCTCCCTTTGATGCATCTAAGTTTTTCCAATAAGTTCTAATACATATATATAGATATATAATGGGGGGGATGAGAAGGGAGAAGGATTATAGGAAAATAAAACCTAATCTAAAAGGGGTGATGCACCAAATGATTTAACCTACTCACACTCACACTCTAAACCATACAAACACATACGTACACTTTAAATTGGTAAAAGGACCAGATTGTAAATAGCTTAATAGGGAGGCTTTAATGGAACACACAAAAAGTAGGGACTCACCATAGGTGCTATAGAAAAGGCACACTGTATAGTAGTTTCTTTCTATCTCTACGCTTCCAAGTGCAACTCTTCTTATCACCTATAGGAATGGTGCCTTATAGATACCAGGTGCCTTGGTGTCAACCCTATGAAAGCATTAAGAAGCAATGACTAAACACAAAACTAACACTCAGACACACATAGAGATATCTAATCAGAATAGAGGTAAAAATGCATTTTATTGATTCTAGGTGAAAATTTGTTAAGGCTTCACCTCACAAATGTGAAAGATGATTTTATAAATGAGAAGTCTACAATATACATAGGAAGGAAAGAGGCCTTTTGGCACCCTTTTTATAAATTACCCATGTGCATTCTGATCATTGGGAAGAGCAAGCTGCTTAAACATCATATGAGAAATTATGGGCCACACCATTTGTCTACTTACAAGACCACTCCTTCAAGGTGATTGCTTGGCTTGTCTACTCATTAATGCAAAATGAATAAAAATGGGTCACACCGTTAGCTATTTTCACCTCCTAATGATCAATTCACAGACACTGTATCACCTATTGGAGTAACTCCTTGAGTTGATGCCTTCCTTCGCCACTTGGACTATTTGTTTATTCCTACATTTAGCACTTTTATCTTTTCCCTACCTTGACTCTTCTAATTCCTTAGCTCTTTTCTCTCTTTGTTCTCTGGGCTCTTTGTTGGTGCTCAATAATTCAAAGGTCAAATGGCTATTTCTCTATCATAAAAATGACATTCATGGACCTGTCACCATTTGAAAAAACAATGGATAGTCTATCTCCTTGAAGTTGATAGCTTTCAAGATGTCACCATCCTTGGCAAATTCCTTCAGGCCTTTCCCTCTGATTTGGCCTTTGTTTTGGACCCTCTTAAAGGGGAAGTATCCCTTCAACTCTGGAGAAATGCCCTTCATTTGGTAGCTGAGAGTCCCCCCTAAGGGCACATGCCCTTTGGGGTCCTTCGGTAGCCTTTTTCTCTTCAGCTTTTCTCTGTAGACTTTTTCTCACAGGCATTTTCTATGGGATTTTTCCCATGAACAAAAAGTCTGCAAGAATTTCCCTTTGAAAATTTCCCTTTGGGATTCTTGAAATCAACCCTTCCAAAGGGTGATTTTGTCGATTAAGTGCCCTTCACAAGGGTACTTGTCCTTCGGGAGGCTCCCTTAAACTCTTTGGTTGAACCACTCCTTTGAACCAACTGTTGAACCAATTGATTAAACTGGTTCAATGGTTCAAATAGTTGTTTAACCAAGGCATCGAACCGAATGTTTGAACCAAGCCTTGAACCAAGTTGATGAACCATTTGCTGCCACTAAACTTAGCCATTGAACTTAGCTGTTGAACTTTGCTGATGAACTTAGCCGTTAAACCAACTGAATGAATCGAGTGATTGAACTGAAACATTGAACCAAATCGATGAATTGATGCATTAAACCAAGCTGATGAACCATTTGATTGAACCAAAGTGATTAACTTTGCTAGTTGAACTAAATCATTAAACTGAAGCGTTGAACCGGTTTAATGGTTCAATGGTTCAAAGATGCTAACCTTCCTTGTGAATTTTTTAGATAAGAGTCTAAAGAAGCTTTGTAAAACATTTCACTCTTTGAACTTGTTCTTCATGTGCTAAAAGACTCACTTGTAGAGTTTGTAGAAAAATATTCTTTTTAGAATCCATAGAAACTTCACCTGTAGAGTCTGTAGAAACTTCACCTACAGAGTCTGTAGAAATGGACTTGCAGAGTCAGTAGAAAATCCATGCCTATAGAGTTCATATAAAAGGACCTACAGATTCCATATAAATGGACCTACAGAGTCTATATAAATTCTTGTGGAGTCTGTAGAAAATCCTAGACTTGTGCGAAATCAAAAAATGAATTGGCCTAGAATAGTAGGGGAAGAAGGGGATAGATTTTTGGCCTGTTGGACCAAAAATGGTCAACACGCTCATAATACTCATTTTTTAATGACAAGTATTCTTCCTCATAATTAATATTTAATTAATAATGTTAATTTGTGTTACAATTTTTTTATCTAGGTCATTGTCTTTTAATCCAAACATTTAGTGAAATGTATTCATTGTAAAAGACTAGTCGACCCTATCATTAGAAGGAATAATTAAGAAATAACTAAAGAGTAAGGAAATAATCCATTGTAATAGTAATGTTGAAGGAACATAAGTCAAGTTTAAGGAATCCATTATAGTAGATTGATGGTCATATTGATAAAAGTCCACAGATGTATATATGGGTTAGTATAGTCAACAAATGAAGTGGTTAAAGATGAATTTGGTTAGATAAAAATTAATTTAAGAATATCTTCATGACCTATAGATTATTTTTTTAGTGACCTTAATCAAGATACCAATCTACCAATAACTTGGAAAACATAGGGTTTCTATATGCTTTAACATTATGCTTAAAAACTAGCAAACATGCATAAAAATAATGTAATTTTAGCTCTAGTTGAATGTTGGGGTTGAAAAAATGATACACATGATATTATTCATATTAGAAGATGGTGAACTAAATTTGATGTTGCACAATTACATTTTAGATCATACCATTGTGAAATTTGAAGTTATTAATTTAGAATTTACACTAAAATTTTTTAGTTGGATATTTGGTTTACATAATCAAGGTAAATATGTTATGGGGCCCTCTATGATTTCCTCTAATATGGAAAATTTTATTAAAAAAATCTTTTACTATTTTTCTTGGTGAAATAATTATAGACATGGGGCCTAATATTAAGTATTTAATAAATCCAACACTAAAATGAATTTGTGAATTTATTCTTTTGATATTATTTATTACATAAATAAATTTATAAATATCCATTTAGATGCTTATATATCTTTTGAAAATTATTAAATACAAATAGTTTAAATGGGCATCATATGTTTGTAATAAATTCTTTAAAAATTTGAATAAAATTTATCACCAAGGGTATCAAATATATACTTGTTAAGTTTATGCATTTTTTTAAACTATTTTCTTCAGTATAATTTACTGGAGAGATAAAAGCAAAAACATCCTTTCTTATTTTGGATAAATGGAAATGTTATTATGCTTACATCATGAATAGTTGGAATGTCAATATGCTTACATTATTATGAATGGAGAGGATGAAGGTGAAATTTCACCTCAAGAACCCTTTGTATGCAATAAGCTCGGATTGACCTAAAACTATCCTATCTAAGATCTAAACTTGGACAAGGTAAATCAAAGAGAGTCCATTAATACTTAATGAATTGGAATATAACCAAATGGTCCCAAACCTAGAAAGAGGAGCACCACAACACAATTTCAAGAGAAAGTGTTCCAAATCCTTTAGGTAATCAACACCATGAAATAGCTCTAGCTATGTCTCTATTTTGTAAGTCATATAATATTGAAATCAAACAATGTAAGTAAATAGAAGGATTCAAAACATATCAAAATGGGAAAGGATCCATGGTAGATAAATGGGAGCCTATGTTACCTAAGGTGGATAAGTGGAAATTTTAAACAATCCTATATCCATACTAAGTATAAGGGTAGATAATTTTTTTTTTAAAAAGAGATATAAATTCATTAACAAAGCAATTGTGTAACTTTTAACTATCAAATTAAAGAGTTAGGGTTAAAATATACCCACCTTCAACAATACCTATTGAGACTCTATCTCCCCCTTGGCCAATGGTGTTGTAGAAGATATTCTAATGGTTTTAAGGATCTCAAAGGTTGAATCAACATCTAGTCTAAAAGGACACCTCCTATTTCATCCAAGACTCCACAAGACAAGATCTAAGAAATAAATCCTCTAAATTTAGACATAGGGCAGATGTGTGAGTAATAACAATGTGAAAATTAATATTCTTCTCCATTGGAAGTAATTGGTAACTTGTATTTATATTGGTAAACGATAATAATCCCTTTCAAATATTAAGCCAACACCATTACCTAGCTCAATTTATTTCTAAATTGGGTGACTAACCTCTAACTAGGTTGGCCAAACCAATTTAGTTTTGAATAACGTGTCATGATGTTCATAATTGCATTGAACTAATAGATGTAGTTAGGAAGGAATGGAATTATATAGTCATAAATTATAGGTCATGGTATAGTTAAGGGATACAATATGGAAGGAAATAACTTAGGGGATCAAATCTAAAGAATTTATTATGGATATAGTAATGATAAATAAGAAATAATCTCTTACAAAAAACTAATGACCTCCCTACCCCTTTCCCAATGCACTAGTTGAGGCATGTACTTAGGGATATTAAAACTTGATAGGTTGTTGCAAGAGAGAAGGCATGAATAAATGATAAAGTTTAAAAATATTATGTGTATACATATGGCCCACCTGAAAATAATCACATCTCATCATGTCTCATCATGTGTAACATGGGATGGTCTTTCAAGAAAGAACATATAAACACAATAACTAAGATTTCTAAATGTAGTAAAAAGGAAAAAAATGGTGAAATTAAATAAAATTTAAATATGTATCATCACTTACATTGTTTCTATTGAAAAAATATTTGCATGTATAGCAAATGATGAGAGGTGCCCAGTATGTGGAGTAAAAGGAGGACATGAAAAATAATATGAAATATGAAATATTTTCAAAAATATTTTGTTAGCATTGAAAATTTCTCTATCTTTCCAAGATTTTAAAGTTTATTTTAGCTCAAGGAAAGGACTTATAGAAACAAAATATGAGTAATATATAGAATTTATTGATAAATAGCTAAAGGTTAAAAAATTCAAAACTATTACTATAAAAGGGTAAATAACTATTCATTTTCTCATTAATTATTTTTGGAAATCAAATCTCTATGTGTTTAAATACGTAAAACTTAGAGGCGATGGCCTACACACAAGGAGGTGGATGAGCCAGTGCATGCATTTCTATTTTAGTTAGCACTATATAGGTATAGGGTACAATAATTGCCAAATTTTAGAAATTTTAGATTAATATGAATTATATTAGGAAAATTAGTTGTTGTGGAAAATCCATGTAGTGGAATTCACCCCAACAATTTTAGATTTAAAATTAAAAATAAGACATGTAATAGATAGGTGATGAAAAGTCAAAATTTAGGTCAAGGGAAATTATTATGGATGAGTGAAAAATCACCACATAGTTTGAATGGTTCAGCCAAGTTGATATAATATAAAAATAATGATAATTAAATTTTTTTGATGTCATATAAAGTGGCCAATGTAGTTGAACCATTTATGGTTGATGTTATTGAGCATGTTTGATGTAGTAGGGAAAGTATGAGGTGGTTGATGTCATATTTCATGGCTAATGATGTTAGCAGATATCTTGTCTGATGTAATTTAATAAGTGGCTAGTGGCATATGAAATATTTTTTAGATAGTTGATGGCATATAGGTAGGATGATATGATAGAGGAATAATTTTGATCCCATAGATTAGAATCGATATAATGATAATTTATAGATGAAATTTGTAGTAATGTACATAGATGATATAGTCAAAAGATGAGATGGATGATGAATTAGTTAATTTGACATAAATTTTAATGTTACTACTTTAAACTTAGTTTTTAGATAGAGACCTAATTTTTTCTCTATTATTTGGCATTTTTTAAAGTCATCAGAGAATATGAAGATTATTAGATGTGACAAGGATTTTAAATCTACTAGAGGTTTTCTATAATAGATTGATCTCAGTTGACTATCCTTAGAATCAGTGGGATCATGGAGATGCACCAGCTTCTCTTGAGTGTAGAGTTAGTTGTCATGTTCTTAGGATTGTGGCAGAGAGTGACTAACGCCTTCTAGTGGTTTATGGATGGGAATACTATCAAAGTGGAAATCACCTTAGAGGTGTCCATTCTATCTTGGGATTTTTGCTTATAAGCACACTAGTGGTTTGTAATACCCAAGCTTTGGAATATGCGATGAGTACCTTAAATTTTTAAGCTACAGGGTCAGAGAGATATGATGAGTGAGGCCTACTCATTCATTTGTTTGATGTGTATATTTAGATCATTTTAGATATCTAGAAGATCGTTATTAGACTTATGAAAACTTGATTGATCTGTCATAAGTTAGATGGGAGAGATAACCTGTACATTATAGACCTATGTCACTCTATGTTAGATCATGGCACATTATATGATTTATTATCTATAATTTTAGTGAAGTTAGTGTATTATTTTTATAGTATTTTTTCTACAGGACAAAAAATTATGTGGTCTATTTTTATTTTAGGGAGTTGGATCTACAACCAATTTCCTATGTATAAGATAGTAGGGTATCCCCATGTTGTGGATATGCCATCCAATGAGTGGGAAGGTGGACATAATACAATATAGGATGGTCCATTTCACACACACTAGGTTTTTAAATAGTGTTATATGATCAGATTATCTAGCATCCATATCAGGGCACTATGGATGCTTAGCCATCATGGCCATCCACTATGCACACACATACACGTCTAAGGATTATATGAAACTACCCATGGTGAGTATATCCTTATTTGTGCTATTGTATACTAGATTATCTTGGGTTAACACACATAACCACTCTTTTATTGGTCCCAACCTTTTGGGTTTGTCATGTGAGGTAATAATGTGGTGTGGGAGGTGAAGGGGTAACTATCAAAGTACCAATTATATGGTCTCATTTTCCTAGGGTACTAAGATAGTTATAAAGGTGATACTTAGGAGATTATGTTATAGTAGGAGGATCAATATTATTGATTTCTTAGTAGTATCATTATCTACCACTATGGTTATATATGTGGAGATAATGATAGGTCTAACCACTTCCATAGTTATATACATAACTATAATAGTAGTATGGAGATCCTACGACTCAACCAACACCTATCTAGATGGTAGAAAGATGGATATGCCATGAGGGATAAAATTTTCATGTTATCTATCTTGGACATAATAAAAGATTCATGCCTCCTCCGATCTATGACACACAAGAGATTCTAGGTGACTGATTAAATGGGACTATTATGAGTGATTAAAATCTATTATGTTAATTAATTTACATTTTATTTGGATATATAGATACATATTGTAGATATATTTATGAGGTTTGAATTGTATCTAATATCTTATGATAGTTTAGTTTATATTTTTTATCTATTATAATAGAGGATACCCAATGTAGGACCATAGTGGATACTACACATCATGTTATTCTAGTTCATGTTTTACCACAACATGATAATATTTAAATGATTAATCCTTTGGTGTCTTCAACCTAAGAATATGTCATCTAGTTTAAGTTTGTCAAAAAGGATTCTCAATAGCTATGGAGATTAATAGATGAATCCCAAGTTACAGTACCACTAGGATTTGGCCAAGGAGAGATGTAGGTGTGGTAAGCAATAGATTAGGATAAATCCACTCACTTGGATATAACAGGTTAGGTATTGAAATTATAGGCCCATGTGACCAATTTACAAGGGTAAGTCTATGGTTTACAGTCATAAACATGGTCCCTCAAATGGATCCATCAAAGAGGATAATATATAAAATCTTATATGGCTAGTGTAACACATCCTCCATTAGATGGACAAGGTGGAACTTAGCCATATAGCTGATTTTTTACTATATTATATCATTATGGATAAAATTTTGAGTTTTGTGTGTGTGTGTGTGTGTGTGTGTGTGTGTGTGTGTGTGTGTGTGTGTGTGTGTGTGTGTGTGTGTGTTTCAATATGACTCATGAATGTTTTAGTTATGGGTTTATTTTATTTTTAACACGTTTATAATCTATTATACTATGGTAAAATGTATGATGTATGTTTTATTCTTTTATGGAAAATTTTGATCAAATGCATGGTAAAAAATAATGATAACTTAAGTGTAAAATGATAAAAATTCATAAGTACATATAAATTTTTGAAAAAAATAAAATAAAATAAATATAAAAAAGAACATAAAACACACCATAAATAATGAGATATGTAAAACACTATAATTAAATGAAATCAATTAATGAAAAATTTCATACAAAAATGTAAGTTAATTAAATATAAATAAATGACAAAAATGTAATCAAAGATAAGAAATATGCAAAATATGGATAAATGAAAATAGGAAGAAGTTCTAAAAGTGAGATAACTCAAATGCAGAGCTTGTACTAACATGTAATGTAAGAGAGTGTGACCACATATTGACCTATTAATAATTAAAAATAGGGGGATATAAATGTAACATTGGTATTTTGTGAGGAAATTATGGTCCTATCCAAAGTCTTACACTACAACTCATAAATCTAAAAAAAAAATGTGTAAGTAGGGAATGTGATTAAGGATGCCATTAGATAAAAGACATATCTATAAAGGTAAATATCCAAGATAATATGATGTAAAGAAGTATTGTGAGGTGACATATGGGTGATTAATATATGATTAGTGAGAATGAGACACACTAAATAAGTATGCAAGTGATAAAAATTATTGACATCAATTATTTAAGACACTCTAATTAGTAAATAAAATTTTTGGGCTAACTTGTGAAGTACATACATCATTCCATGAAGGTGATATGTGTGAAAATTAAAATGGCCATACCTTCCCATTACATGTTCCCTATTCCTTAGGACCTATTATATATCCTTTAGTATACTATGAAGATTGGGTACTTGTGTAATAAAGTAGGTGTCAAGAGATATAATATGATATAATGAAACCACCTATCCTATTATATTGGCCTAATTCACCCTAGTGGACCACAACTCTATCAAAAGGCTAATTATGGAGTTTGAGCTTCAACTACAATAGTATTTATGCCAAAAAAAGATGGTGTATTTTTGTGTGATATGACTTTTAATACTGTATTTGACTTTTGATCATTTCCTTTTATTTATTTTTTGACATGGATTTTCATTTTTAATGGATTTTTATATTCATCATCTATATTGATTCTTAAAACTAAGCATGAGTGAAATAAGTGACAAACACAAGAAATCCTACACTTTGTCACTAGAGAAAAGTACCCAAAAAATATGGTGTCTAAAATTTCCTAATTTTTACCACAAGTGTGAAATATTAAAATTGACCTATGTTTGCCTCAAATGAAGGGAAATAAATGGAATGTATGGATCATAGAATATTCATACATGTAATAAGTGGTACAATTATGGGTATACTTATATTTGATCACTAGGATGTAAAGTAGTGTCATGAAAGTGGCATGGGATATGGTATTATATCCAAGTCACTAGGAAGTTATACTATCCTAAAAAATATCTAAAACAAGTACTAATGAAGGTAGTGATCATACCAAAAATAAATGGAATATAAATGGTCATCCCAAAAATAGGAGGAATATAAATGTTAATAAATTTTTTTTGACAAAGAGATAAAAAAACAAAGTGTAATAAATAAGACCCAAATAAAGGCCAAAATTAAGTATCAAAGATATTAATTAAGGAAATAATGATATAAATATCATGCCATCTATGTAAAATAAGTGTAGAGAAGAAAAGTAATTAAAATAAAAGAGAACCATATATAAACAAGATATAGACAATAAGGCATCACAAATGCTTATTATGAAATGTAAATAATAAATCCAATCATAATATAATGTTAATAATAATATGATATGACACAAATATGTGCTCATAAATATTGATATATATCTTGATGTACATCATTAATAACATCTAATAGGTCTTACTATAATTAAAATCTATATCTTAACATAGACTCATCTATCTTTGCAAAGAGTTATGTAAGGAATTATTAATGCACAATCTCTATGGATAATGTATGAGCATGAGAAGAATAATGAGGATTAAAAGGTACCTCCTATGACTATTAATCAATGTGAGGAACTTGTAATAACATGTGGCTGAGATTCTTTGATCTTTGATAATATGAACACCAATGATAAAGTTGAACATTTATTTTAGAATGACAGTGATAATACTTGATAAGGTGAAAGTGTAGGCCCCATAAAATCATTGAAACATTATTAGAGTGTTATACATATATCTGTATGATGTGTATCACACTAATTCCAAAGGCAATAAAAATCCCCATGATTGGATATATACTATATAGATATCTTAGGAGGTGGTAGATTCTTTTCACTACAAGGTTGAGTTGCTCCAATACAAATAACATCAATGTAATTTCAAAGATGTCGATAGTGTGTTGATGTATGCATAGTTGTTTTATGAAAGAAATAAATGTACCTAGGAGTAGTAGACTATGGAATTCAATTATATATGGTAAGGATAAATATTTAATTTTTTTTACACTAGGAATCTCTAGTATGCTCAATTATCCTTGGCCCAATGACCATCTATTTTATGAAATTGACAATATAGATCATCCTCCCATAACCTAGGTGGAGAGTCATTCTTAGGCATGGGAAAGGCTTCATAAATTTGATCATCATTATCCAAACATATAAGAGTAATCTCTACATTGGGTTTGAGTAATGTGGCTAACATATCAGAAGGAAGGATGCTCTAAGGATCAAAGAATCTAATGATCTGATATGGTCCTATTAAGGCATGATCAAGGAGCATAATCTATAAAGGCTCAAAAGTGATTATAGTATAATAAGAAGAATATAGTACCTAATCTAAATCAAAACTATAAACATCCATGGAATAAGAAATAATAACAAGTGTAGAATAAGGAGAAGAAACTACATCTACTAAATGAAAACTATGTAAATGTAAAGTAGACTCATAATAATGTTGTACAGAAGATCGATAGAAAATGATTTATGCATCCTTGGGTTAGGCATAGATAGATATGAATGGGTCATATAGAGAATATTTATCATCATAATCAAGTGTATGAAGATTGATGTGGAAGGCATCAATTACTCTACTGGTCGGATAAGAATGGGGAATTATTTTTTACGCATGATTATTGAAGTAGAATTTTTATCAGTTGACTTCTAGTGAGAATGAGGTTATAAATTAGGGGGTGACTATGAGATAATTCTAGTACTAATATCCATTATTTTGATCTTAAAATTGATCTCATTGGTCTTGTCATCATCATCAAAGTATAATATGTTATGTGGGATGTTACCTATAATTTTAGGGTGTCCATTAAAACCTCAATTAGAATTGATTGGATAGTTGAATCACTAATATTCATGAAAGGAAATTATATGCAAAGATTTGAGGATAAGGATTCTAAAAATACCATATCCTTGAAATTTTAAAAAAATAATAAGGGTTCATATATCCTTGAATCTTGTATATAGAACTGTTGTGGGGAGACTTGACACACTGAATAATAAGAGGTGATGACTCTCATGCTATCTATCCATAGTCAACAAATTAAAATGATATACAATAGTGTAAAGTTAAATATCATAACTATAATATCCCTTACTTAGGGGCTCTTTTTTTAAGCAAAAGCTCTGATACCACTGTAATATCCCCTTCAAATAGGGAATATATATAGACAAAAGCTCTAATACCACTGTAATATCCCCTTCAAATAGGGAATATAGAAACACAAAAGCTCTGAACAAAGATACAATCTTGCAGAATAAATTTAGAAGATAAACAATAAACCATAGTAAATCTCTTAACTGCCAATCAAAGATCTTATTATTCATCCAGATGATTACAATAGTTGTCCTTTGTCATGCATATACAGAATATGAAAATACAGTCTTGAAAACCTAATTCCTCTAGCAACTAGAAATAACCCTAGGTCTGTGTGGCTCTTGGGTCACTGTGTCAAAGACACAGTCACTATCGTCGGTCGATATACTACTGACATCGGTCACTATGGGTCCTTCTCTGCTGATGTCGATCTTCAATCTGTCGATGTCGGTCACTGGGGATCTCTGCCTACCAATGTCAGTGTCTGAGTGAATCTGTTGATGCTTACGGATTTTTCATTGATATGTACGGACTTCATACAGACTCCAATAAAGCACAACCTATCTATTTTCAACCCCTAATCTGAAGATATATGGATTTAATACAAAATATCTCTATCTGTATCATTTATTGAATCAAAAACCTAATAAAATAAATACCTGGAAAGCTCTGTGACAACTTCTATATGAAGTTACCTCTCAAATCTGTAAACCTCTGTGATAACTTCTGTATGAAGCTATCTCTCAATTTGGCAATAGATCAGATGATATTTCATAGCCTCTAAATCGCACACACTGAAGAGTGGACGTTCTCCAATGTAGATGGAATCCTGGAACCCTTGGCTTAGTCTTCACACAAGAATTCTTCAATATCAAAAATCAATAATCAATGCATAATCAATAATGGCCTCCATGAGAAACCCTTATACCCTCAAAAGATGTGCTTTCCCTAATTAGGGTTTTCTTAAACTAGAATTAGGGTTTCTAATTAAAATTAGACCAAATAATTAATATTTGATTAAATTAATTAAATATTAATATCTCCCTCTATACATGTCAGATCCTCGAACCGACTGAAGCTGGTGAATCAAGGAGTGATTTTGCACATGACTATACCAAAATAAGGGCGCTCCGCTGCATGTCAAATATCCCTAAATAATAGGAGCTCAAGCCAAATGTGTCTAAAAGAGCCTAAATGAAACCCAACTATAGAAATTTTGCTAATCGAAGCCAAGCCAAGCTCCATTATGACCCTTTATCCAACCTATCAGCCTACAAGGGTCGCATAATAGGCTAATCATCAACTCTAAGTGATGTCACCTAAAAAGGGGACATGAAAATCCGCCCCTCCTAAAATTGCTTGACCCCAAGCAATCGTAGAACAATGAACCACTCAATCCACCTGGATCCCAAATGTAGTCATGCTCTATACTGATGACAATCAATGCAAGCTCCTGAAATATCCTCTGAAGTAGAACAAAGAGGAATCGATAATCAAACTGGCGCATGAAACTCAACCAAACTCCAAGATTACACATACCATAGTTAAGAACACATTAGAAATAAACTCTCGAAGTATCATAACCCAAGTAGAATGGACAACTCAAATGGCCAATTCCATCTACAAAAGATGGTGCCAATCCATCCCATAACTGATCCCTCTATAAAGGTGGCATAACCAAATGTACCACACTATCGTCTGTGTGAGAAAAATCAATCTGGAAACTCAACTCCACTGGTATGCCAAACTCATCAGGACTAGGTACTCCCAAATCCTGAACATGTGTGTCATCTCCAACAACATGTTCCTCGGCTACAACTGTAGGAACGTACTCACCAACAAAACTTAATACACTAACCTCTGAGTATACCTCCACACTCTGAATACCAGCATCAAACTCGTCCTCATCTAACTCTGAAGAAGTTGCTGCTGAAACTATCTCATCATCACAATCTCTAGCTCCCTCATCCTTTGCAACTAACTGAGAGTCCAAATCCTCATGACTAAGCTCATCCACATGTCTCTCAGAATCCTGGTGAGCCACTTTCATTGCCTCTACCTTAGGCTCTAAAGCCTCTGCCTCTGACTCCTCAGAACTATCATGCTGTTTGAAATCTTATGATTTCAAATCCTCATAATACTCCCATATTATACGATATGCCTTGCCCTTAGGCCTCAAATGACAATTGTGATTGGCATCATATGGATCTTTGCAGTATAAGCAAAGCTTTCTCTTATTAACAGTAGCACACATGTTATCTCCTATCTCATAAGAATCATGGGACATGTTGCTATCTTGTCTAACTAATCTATAGTGCTCCCTCCTCAGCTTAACCAAGTGATCAAAAGACACCCTCTTTTGAGCCTCAGGTGATAATAACTCCCACTCATCATTTGTTGTCATATACCATGTGGATTTGTCTTTGAATGTAGGGTATGAAAGAATTTCATTCATCCTCCTCTGGGTTTCATCCAACTAGTTCAAAATTTTTTTCAGTGTCTTCATATCATTGTCCCACTGTTTATAAGTACTTGAAGACATCATGGATACTTCGTTGATTCAATCTACCCAAACTACCCAACAGGATGGCAGAACATTGGCTCTGATACCACTGTAATGTCCCTTACTTAGGGGCTCTTTTTTCTAAGTAAAAGCTCTGATACCACTATAATATCCCCTTCAAATAGGGAATATATATAGACAAAATCTCTATTACCACTGTAATATACCCTTCAAATAGGGAATATAGAAACACAAAAGCTTTTAACAAAGATACAATCTTGCAGAATAAATTCAAAAGATAAATAATAAACCACAGTAAATCTCTTAACTGCCAATCAAAGATCTTATTATTCATCCAGATGATTACAATAGTTGTCCTTTGTCATGCATATACAGAATATGAAAATACAGTCTTGAAAACCTGATTCCTCTAGCAACTAGAAATAACCCCAGGTCTGTGCGGCTCTTGGGTCACTGTGTCGAAGACACAGTCACCATCATCGGTCAATATACTGCCAATGTCAGTCACTGTGGGTCCTTCTTTGCCGACGTCGGTCTTCAGTCAGCCGATGTCGATCAGTGGGGATCTCTGCCTACCGATGTCGGTGTCTGAGCGAATCTGCTGATGCTTACGGATTTTTCACGGATCTATACAGACTTCGTACTGCCACCAATAAAGCACAACCTGTCTGTTTTCAACCCCTGATCTGAAGATATATGGCTCTAATATAGAAGATCTCTATCTGTATAATTTATTGAATCAAAAACCTAATAAAATAAATACCTGGAAAGCTCTGTGACAACTTCTGTATGAAGTTACCTCTCAAATCTATAAACCTCTATGATAACTTCTATATGAAGCTATCTCTCAATTTGGCAATAGATCAGCTGATATTTCATAGCCTCTGAATCACACACACTGAAGAGTGGATGTTCTCTAATGCAGATGGAATCCTGGAACCCTTGGCTCAGTCTTCACAGAAGAATTCTTCAATATCAAAAATCAATAATCAATGCATAATCAATAATGGCCTCCATGAGAAACCCTTATACCCTCAAAAGATGTGCTTTCCCTAATTAGGGTTTTCTTAAATTAGAATTAGGGTTTATAATTAAAATTAGACCAAATAATTAATATTTGATTAAATCAATCAAATATTAATATCTCCCTCTATACATGTCAGATCCTCGAACCGACTGAAGCTGGTGAATTAGGGAGTGATTCTACACATGACTATACCAAAATAAGGGTGCTCCGCTGCATGTCAAATATCCCTAAATAATAGGAGCTCAAGCTAAATGTGTCTGAAAGAGCCTAAATGAAAGCCAACTGTAGAAATTCTGCTAATCGAAGCCAAGCCAAGCTCCATTATGACCCTCTATCCAACCTATCAGCCTACAAGGGTCGCATAATAGGCTAATCATCAACTCTGAGCGATGTCACCTAAAAAGGGGACATGACAATAACCTTAAACTGAACCATGATGGGAGGGACCATGATGGGGATCCAAACACAAACTAGATGAGGATTTGTTAGATAAGGATATCCATTGTTTAATGAAATTTTGGGTAATTTCATATTCCACCTATTTACAATTAATGAAATGGGATAAACCATTTTTAGGAAGATCATTTGATGGAAATTATTGAAAATTAATTGACTAAGTCTTTTAAACTCAAAATATCATTATACTTAAGTTGACTATACCAATATAGGGCATCACCTGA
Source organism: Torreya grandis (assembly GCA_037957365.1). NCBI lineage: Eukaryota > Viridiplantae > Streptophyta > Pinopsida > Cupressales > Taxaceae > Torreya > Torreya grandis. The sequence continues at coordinate 1,577,712 of JARHVA010003616.1, read as the reverse complement.
AAAGGTTTTATTTATAATTTGGTAGAGGTGAAGGTATTTAGCTTAATCCAATATCTGTAAAGGCTACCCAAAGATTTCAAATGCATATAAGTATTAGTAGATCCATTATAGGTGATAATAAAATTTATACCATATTTGTATATGTTTTTTATTTGTGTAATTAATGGTTCATTTTAGGAAGTGGAGTTTGAGGAATAAGATTACCTTGTGTATTTCTAAGGGAGGGTGGTGGGATTTTAAATTTTACATTGCCCATTGAGGTTTTTTAGGATGAATTTGAAATTGTAAAAGTTGATTATGCATTTAAATCATTTTATTATCATTTTTATATAGGAATTTAGTCATTTGATTCATAACTGGAAACAAGATTTGATTAGTATTGAAAGATTATTGACTAGTAGAAGTAGTGTGAGATACACTAGTGGTAACATTAACGTAAGTGTTAATATGGGCACTTCTAGTGGGCCCACTAAAGTAATGACCTTCCATGCTATTATAAATATTATGCATGGTAGATGAAGAAGGAATAGGGGAATTCATATATTGACTTTCCCCAAATTTTATAGAGAATCTAAGTGTAAGATTAGGGGGAAATCCTATTTGGGATCCCATCATGAGATTATAGATTTCTTTAGGATCCTTGCCCTTGTGTTGAGTATTTTAATTAATGAAAAGGATCATTTCAGTTGTATACTCAAGATCACTCTCATCCTTGACAATATGCATGTCTGGAGGATAGTTAAAAGGATCAATAGGTTGGTAAATTTGGAGTGGATTATAATTGGAGGTTCTATTAGTCATGTCAATATTTATTTTATCTTAGTTCTGTATAATGTGAAAATGAGATTTAGAATATTTATGGTAGTAATTAATTGTATTATGTCATTATGTGTTATATGTTTAAAATCATCAAAGATATACTGCATTATTGAAGATTGAGGTATAAACTAAATTGGGTTGGGAAACTAAAAAAAGTTAACTATATTGACCAACTCAATAAAGTAGGGAGATTAAAACTATATCAAGTATCCTGGTGTAGTTTAGTGAGCTCAATGTTAAAAACAAAACCTTATCTAAATATGAAATAGAGTCTAATATAAAAGATGGAAATTGGAATAGAAATGAACTATATCAAGTTTTTTGATATACTCATGTAGACAAGTGGTGAGATACAGACTATATCTAGGTGGTCAATGTAGTCTGATATGGGGAATTAGCGATGATATGAAGCATAATGCTTTGATCTATTCAATTTAGTCTATAAAATAAATTGTAGAGATTTGGTTTATATATTTACATAATAAAGAGTTGAAGTATAAAGAGATGGACTGCTTAAAGTTGTTTAATGCAGTTAGAGATGCTAGCATAGAAGACTACATCAAGTTGATCGATGTAATCTAGAGACACATGTAGCTATATTGACATTGGTTAATGTAATTGCATCATACATCACATAATTATATTGATACTTTTCAATATAATTTGTAATATAAAATATAATAACAAGAAAAAAATTTAAATTTTATTAAAAAAAATTGACTATTTTTACAAAATGAAGATTTAGATGTACCAAAGGATTTGACTAATTTTTAGGCTCTCATGGATATTGACTCATCTATTTGATAGTGTCTACCTAATGTTTTAGAGTACTAACTATGGAGGAAGTACCATGTCCATATCCCACTAAACTCATTTTTTATGGTAAGATAAGAGTAACTTCTATTTTCTAATTGTAAATAGGAACACTATAAAATCAAAGGGATGGATGAATTTCTAGAGTTCAATAAAATTGGAGTCACGCATTTTTGATATACCATGAGGCACGTGGAAACTGAAGTTTATTTTTAACTCAATATTATCGCTATAATTATTTGATAAATCCCTACATAACATGATGTAAATAATACATAATATAATTTTAAATATAACATCATGTAACCCTTCATGATAGTGGTTAAGTAGTTTGAAAACTATTAGAACACATTTTCTAGGAAAAACCAAAAAAATAGAAAATAAAGTTCAAAAATCAATATCAAAAACCAATTTTTTAAATTTAATGAATTGGAATAAATAGGCAGTCAAATTAAAATGAATGTGTCATTAAATTATGAAATTAAGAGTTAATTTTCATTGATTATGCCTAAAAAATAAAATAAATAAAATTGTATTGATATTGGTTGATGTAGTTGTACACACATTACAAAACTATATGAAATAGATCAATACAATTTGTTTAAACAAATTACATATAGATAAAAATTACTAAATCAAACTAATCAATGCATTTTACTAAAAATAGTTTCAATACATAACTAAATCAAATAGATCCATGCAGTTGTTAGGAAAGAAGTTTCAAAAGAAAGTGTAATACAAAACTATATTGAGTAAATCGATATAGTTAACTGGAAATAAGGTTTGATCAAATTTATGTCATTATATTCGATAAAGTTGATTAGAGATAAGATTCAAACATATATTAATAATCATGTTCAATATATTTTATTGGAGATAGGTTTTAAATATAACTATATCAACATGTTTGATATAGTTGACTAGAGTAAAATTAAAATCCAAGGTTAAAATTGTATCACACTTACCAAAAAATAATCAATTAAAAAGATTCCTAACTAGAAATATATAAATTTATTTAATATATCTCATTGTAGATAAATTTGGTAAAAAATATAAGAAAAAATTATATTTATATGTTTGATATAGTTGCCTATAAATAGATATAAGACTAAATTATATTGCACTAGCCAATATAGTTTGTTAAAAGTTCATAAAAAGAACTATTTTGATATATTTGATACAACTAGCTTAATAAGTGGAGGAAATAGTTAGCTTCACATTAGTTTCACTATAATGCATGTAATGAGATAAGATTGACATGAAACTATCCTATCTAAAGATATGAACTCGAATAAGGTAAATAAATGGGAGTCTATTGATACCAAATGAATTTTAATATGACCAAATGGATCTATAAACCTAGCAAGAGGAGAACATAAAACACATTGCTAAAGGTAATCATTCTAAATCCTTTAGGAAATCAAAACCATTAAATATATCTAGCTATGTCTCTAATTTTTAAGTAATCTAATATCATAATCAAGCAATGTAAGGTGAAGGGTTAGAAACATATCAAAATGGACAAGGAAGCATGGTAGGAAAAAGGGGCCTAGGTTACTGAAGGTGGATAAGTGGAAAGCTAAAAAAATATAATATCCACACTAAGTATAAGAGTATATAAAATATTAACAAGGATATATGCATTCATAACCAAGTTATTATGCAGTTTTCATCTATCAAATGAAATATCTAGGGTTAGAATATACTTACCTTGAACAAGACTTATCAAGCCTCAATCTCCTCCTTAGATAATGGTTTTTTATAAGATATTTTTGTGGTTTTAAGGATCTCACAAGTTGGATGAATATATAAACTAAAATGATACCGTATATTTCATCCAAGACTCTACAAGATAAACTTTCCTTCAAGAAAATATCTAAGCAATTACTCCAAATGTAGACTTAGGTTAAAAGTGTGAAAAATAACAATTGAAAAATGAATGTTCATCTTTATTAAAATGAAATGGTAATTTGTATTTATTTTTTGAATGATCCTAATCCATTAAAAATATTAATTTGATGCCATACGGTAGCTTTATTTAGCTCTAAACAGTCAAATTAACCTTGAACTAGTTTGCTTAGTTTGAATTATTTGTGAATATTATGGAATAACATTTAAAACTACAATGATCTAGTCAATGTAATTGGGAAGGAATTGATTATGGATAATAACACATTGAATGGGATGATATAGTCACAAATTATAGGTCCTGATATATTTATAGGATGCAATATGGAAGGAGATAACATAGGGGATCAAATATGAGGAAGATAGTATGGATATAATACTGATAAATAGGAAACAATATCTCTCACAAAGCACATATGACCTACCCATCCCTTTCTTGGTGAAAAATTTAAGGTGTGTACCTAGGGAGATTGAAACTTGATAAGTTTTTGTAAGAGGTAAACTATTAGCAAATGATAAATTTTAGAAATATTATGTGTATACACCCTTGATGCAACATAGACAAAATATTTCTTTTTAATAAAATATACTTGTAGAATTAGAAGATGCATGTTCAGATAATAAATATGATGTTATAAATGACCAATAATATAATGAATTGAGTAAATTTTATGATGAAATGGAAGTATATTCTCCCAATTCATTTGGGTAATTATGGCTTAGTCAAAGACAATGTAGGATTAGTCAAATACAATGTAGGATTCCATTGATAAAAACTATGAGTGGAGATGAGTGTAAGAGTTCATTTGATGGAAATAATAATTTAAAATTCTTATATTATTATGGTATATTTTCATTTTTTAATTTTCCAAAGGATATGAATGTTATTACCAAATAAGTGCACACAAATAAAAGACATAATTAGTTACTTTAAAAAATCTACATTTAAATTAATCTAGAGGGAAACATGATAATTATTTGGGGACTATTGAATGGTATGATTTTCAATAAATAAACTATTTTTTAATTGAAAACAAAATTTATAGTGATATAAATCATTTCATTAAGTGACATGATCATTAAAATGTAGACATTGGTGTTGGCCCTAACCTAGATTTATTGGAAAATTATGCAGAAGATCTAGTTAATTATTCATTGAGGTTGAAACTTGTCATTGTTTAACACTTTTTGGAAATAAGGATTAATATGAAAGAGAGAAGCCTAATAAAATAAGGAATAAGATAATCTTAAAAATAATTCCAATTAATTAGTTTGTATTATATTGATATTCTGATAATAAATACTGAATATAAACATATGTTAAATATACAAAGTACAACATTCCATATTTTGATAATGGAAATATGAAGGATAAATTATTCTTAGCTTATACACTGATTTGTTGGAAAAATATGAGTAATAAAAATGTAAAAAAAAACTATAAAATTATTATGATACAATCATTAAATTCTTAAAAAATAGCTTTATGTCAGCATGGAAACTTCTTTCATCGTGTGAACATTTATGAGGATGTTATTATATATGCTTCAATGCATCTATCCTATACATAATATTTAATATTAAATGAAAATTCCACCTAGGTATTTATAGGATTTTTTTCACCTTCATATTATGTGATCAAATAATATGCATAGACTTTAAATATCATAATATATCTCAAACCCTAGATTCTCCTCTTAATTCATGTACCTTGCCAAAAATGGGTTAGTGGGCTCATGAAGTCAAGTTTATCTCAAGGACCCCTCTATCAATGAGTGTTGTATATATATCCAATACTACAAATAGGTCCTTAAAAATGTGTATTTTACCCCTATTCATTGGCTTGTGTGTGAATAATGGTATAAAATCCTATATGCAAGTGCATGTAGTGATCTAGCATATAACTTTACAAATACTGCTCATGGGTTATTCTTTGAATAATTTAGACATATAATATGACTACTCCTATAATTTATATATAAATAGGGAATAATAGAGTGGTATAACTTATGCAATTTATTTAATGATTTTGAATAAGTGTTTGCTTTAATATTTACTAGATGATTAAATAATTGGCTTTAACTTATATTTATACCACCTATTTTTATAATTTCCTCACAGAAGGGTTAATGAAATATAATAGGCATACCCATAAATTTCAAGATGTTTGAAAATTTGAATGTTTATAAATCATGGAAACCTACATTTGGGAATGTATAGTAGCATCGATGCTACTTTCCAAGTCTAAACACAATTATCTAAGAACAAAGAAGGTTGATAGAGATTTTCAATTTATAGTGAATGGATATATATCAGAGTTTAGGAATATTTTGGGATACATGTGATCTTGATAATCATAATAAAATTGTTGTAATATAACATAAATGTTTTGTCCAAGTGAGGTGGTGAATGCAAGCCTATTTGTTGACTAGAAGGTCAACAATTGAAGGGTAGAGTATTGAGTGATATTTTTAAAGTGTACAAGACTAGTTTAACATGTAAATCTAGGTTTAAGCATTTATATAACCCCATTTAATCTATTAATGCATAAGGATGAAATTACTATTTTAAAGGAAAGAAATGTGTACCATGGTCTATACAACAAATATTGATTTGCCTGAGGTCTATTTTAATTTTGTTGTATCTATATGACCTGCAAGAAAGAGCATGTTACAAGTTTAAATTATTATTATAATATTAAAAGGAATCATTGAAATTTATTTGAAAGAAAAGAGAGAAATGAAGGATTACATTTGTGTGTCGATGCAACCATGTTTCCCATTGATAGTTTTATTTGGTAATGATGATTCCTAGCTAAAGCATTGTAGATATTTTCACAATTGAACCTTCGAGATTTGAATATGGGAAATGGAGGGTAATCATGCCAAAAAAATAGTATAAGTGTGAGTTGTACCAATTCCATTGACAGCTCAGAATCTCAATCACACAGTTCTAGTATATCATAATCTATCCAATCTCACCCAAGTCAAATGGTATAACCATATCAACTTGAAATAATATCAAATAGTGCCAAGTCCATAGAGAGATCATATTATTGATCACACTAAGAAAATAATCCAACTATTTCCATAGATAAAATATTAAATGGTGCATCTTGGTAGAGTCAGTGTATGAATATTGGTATAATGTGAATAATGCATCTATAATTTTGTGCATTTTAATGTACATGCACCTCAAATGTGTCTAAAGATAAATTATCTCTCAAAATTTAAACTCTAATCTATATAATATATATAATATATGTCAAATATTTTTAAAAATGTCCTAAATTTATTCCAAATATATAGAATTTTATCCCATGTGTATATCTAAATCATGTAAACTGAATCAATTATACCAATTATGTCAACTATATATATGTGGAATCATGTCTCTATCACATTCCCCCACTTATATTCCACCTCCACCCTTTGAGGTGAGGATAATGAAAAAAATTATAGTCACCTCATCTCAAAAGGATAAGATAACTATCTTCTATCTGTGTGAATCTTGTATTAGAGAAGCATATAGTAGTGTCATTTTTGAAGTCGAATATCAATGAAGCTCTCATCATGCATTCAAAATAATCCCTAACATGCATTTTGTGTGTTGTGGAAACATATATAAGATAATAATCTTATAAAATAATCAATCACACACATAAGTGTACTCAAATCTCATGTAAAGAGGGGTCTAAAGAGACTATAAACAAGGGGCATGTTCAAATGTTACAAACTCAAGGGTAGGACATATGTAAATGTCCACATACCAAATAAACAATCAATATTTAGGAAACTATGGTCAACAAGCAAGGAAAATATTCAAATATTCCACAAGCAAGACAAGGAAGTAAATAAGAATTACACTCAAGTAATCAATATGAATAAATAAATTAAATGAAATAGAAGTAAGTATCATAAGCATGATATACTAGTCCCTATATACATATGTTAGAAAAGTGTCATGTAGAATTGCATATCAAGTACACTTTACAATATATAAACATGAGTATAGGCATGTGTAAATGTTAGTATATAAGCTAAATGTGATAATGGAAATGATGATAAAACAATATAACTTGTGTTAATCATGATCTTATAGCTTAGCAAGATGACCCCAACACAATATGTCATTTGGAAAGAGGAAAGGTCCAAAATTTGCATGCACATGTATCGTGGATCTCATGTGTGCATGTATCACACTCAAATACCTATGAAACATATTTGTATATAGAAAATGATATGATATATACTAACATAAAGTAAACAACATATGCAATGCTGATTTTATTCATATTTTTGCTTTCTTTGAATGTTTTTTGTAGTTTCTTGAATATTTGATTTTTTTGAAATTTTTATTTTTTTAATCTAATGATTCATCATCCTTAAATATGATAGGACCACATAATATTACATTTTCATGATATTGGTATTTAAACTGAGTTATTATTACCTCTTCAATGTTTTCTTGCATTTGTTCACCCAAAATAGTTGGTATTGGTTTATTACCATATCCATCAAGATGGATGTGAGCCTATTTATACTTAAAATGAAAATTAAGGTGCATATTAGTAGTATTTTAGACACTAAAAAACTACACACAATGATTCTAGATGTCAAAATACCTCAAGACCCACTAATTAACCCATCAGACCCTCAGTCAAGTTAGCTAACTAGCTAAACTAACTCACTAACTTTCCCTTTTGACCCAAATTTCATCAACCCTTGATCATCAATAGTCACCATGATTGTCGACTATCACCTTGACCATTGATGGTCAGGTCCCTACCACCTAAGCACTCATAATCGGTCCGTGTGCAAACCCAAACACATCATAATTTAATTCATGTAGTGAGCTAATGTATCAAGAATTGAATTTGTGTAATGAGTTTCACCCCTTCTATAACATATGCCTCCATCTCTTTTTCCTATAAAAGAGAGGAGCAGGAGGTGAAAAATGATCCATCATTAATCCAAGCATCTAGGAATTTTATAAATTAGGCAATCAAGCTATCAACCAACAGTCATCAAGAACTTCTTTGTAGGTCTTCCCTCTAACAAGTCAACAACTATGATAAAGACCCAAACCTTTGCCAAAATTATTCTTCAAGAAAATAATAGTTACTATACCTAAATCACTCCTAGATTAGCCACCAACTATCAAACAACCATTTAAGTATATTTTTGTTTTTCAAGTTTTGATTATTTAGTTTATGACCCAGACCCTCTTGCATCATATATTATGACCTTCCATCCCTAACTAGACCTTTAATAATATATTACCTGATCACTAACCTCACCATCCCAATATTTTTTAAACACTTATTACAACTCACCTAACCACTGACGATCACCTTCAACTACCAACAATCACCTAACCACTAACGGTCACCTTAACCACCAATAATCACCCTGATCATCGATAGTCACCATGGTAGGAAATAATATTAAGTTATTTTCACCTGATTACCCTCAATCAAATTCCATCTTCTATCTTCCTACCTATTCATAGATTCCCCACATATATTCTAAACTCAGCCTGACCGATTTAGCATTAGTATTGACCCACTTATTATTATAACTAGTTTATTTCCTTTATGAAGCATTTTTTTCTTCTTGTATTTCATTTCAATATTTTATATCATTTGATGCAAGTGCTTCATCTTTATTTATTTCAACTTAACTTTTCTAAGATATTGGATTGACAACCTCCTGGTAAGTTCACACTTCTTGGATCTATCTCACGCTAGGCAATCCACCTTGCTATCCATCTAATAACCCCTTTATTTTAGTATTTTCTTATCTATAGGTCATTCTTCCAAAGATAAAGATGAGATATTCACAATCATTTGGGTCATCCACACACAAATAAATAGGTTCTTCTACCACACATGTATCTAGTTTCTTACTTCTTTTATCTAAGAAAATAAATTGAAATTGAGAGAAACATTCTAACATGCCCAATAGGACCTAGTGGCATCTAGATGCACTTTTCTTCCTTATTATAATCTAATATAAAGAAATAAAAATTTGTTTTGGGTATAAAATAAACCTTTCATACATTTATTACTTTCATGTTTATCTCACATAGTTAAAATTAAAGGCTAAGTAGATCAATCATAGTTTCACTTTTGTTCTCACACACAAAAACAAAATATCGTATATCAACTAAATATCATAAAAATTGACATAAGGACTGACTAGGGTTCCATATCCTAGAGGTTCACCTTTAGCCTTTGGCTATCTTACTTGGAGGTCATTACAAGGAAGAAAAACCAAAAATCAGCTCTCTAGTTGAGTCTAAACTTTGGAAATCAGTATATATTGGCTAAGCACCTGACACCCTTATCATTGTGATGTTTGAAGGGAGGGGTAGGCCCTAATACCAAAACAAATATTGATTTCCAACATAGATCCTTCTGAGATCCTTAAACACCTAAAACCAATCATATACTTCTTTTCTAGTACATGTTCTACAAACTAAGTTCTTCACACGTTCCAGTTAAGACATAAGCCAAAAGCGAGATAAAAGGTACCTTAATATTTTAAACACACTCTACTGTATGTTTTTTATTTCCTTGAGATATTTTTATTTTGTTTACTTTATGTCTTGATTGGTGAGCTTTCTTTTATTCCTTTATATTCCTCACATGGTTTTTACTAGACAATGATTAAGGAACCAAACCAACCAAGAGCCACCTTCCTCTTCTTCTTCCTCCATGGAGTATACCTTGGATGTTAAGGTTTCTCCCCATCCTTCTACCAGCCTTACCATGCATTGAATAGTTTTCCAAGGTGATGTAGATTTTTCCACCTTCTTTGATAACAACCCTATGACCCTCTAACATTACCTCAACACCATATTTCACTACACCCCTACTTTGGTTCCTCTTACAAATCCACCTTATGAGATGCCTCCCCATATTATGGTATACACCTTTGTTGTTATTACCTCTACCCACCCTATTATCACTCCAATATTTTCATACACCAATAAACCATCAACTACCTCCATCCAAAATCAATCAAATAACCCAACCAATAACCAAACACCCGCTACACCAACTAAAAACCCCTCTAATATAGGGGCAACCTCATCTTTTGTTACCCATACTCCACCCACCATGGGGATACCTTCTACCCATATTTCCACTATTCCCCTTATCACTGCCAACCCACCAATCTCCACCCCACTTCAAAATGTGGTGCTTTTTATACCTTCTACTCCACCTATCAGTATCAAATTTTCCACTCACCCCCAACCAATTAACCCATCCATACCTCCAAATCAATCCATATCAATTCCCTAATCTACCCATTTGATCATACCTCTAAACCAACCCATATCAACTCCTCAATAAATACCTATGACACCCTACCCATGCCATGTTCCTAATCCACAAGGATACATATCTCCATCTTCAAACCAACCTCTTATGCCTATTAACCCATATGTGGCACCTTTTTCCCAACCTCTTATCCCCATTAACCCTTATGTGACATCATCCTAACACTCAATGACCACATACCAACATGTGGCATCTTTTCAAACTTCTACTAGTTATCCATATATTGCATCCACCCAACCTCAGTAAAAATTACCATATAATTATGTAAAACCCCAACCCCAAATAGATCTAGTCAAAATGTTAATGGACAAAATGACCAACCTAGAGTCACCTATCTTTGGCACTCACAACGTCTTGTATTTTGACCAAATCCATAATGAACCTATTTACTCATCTATCCCTATCCATCCTTAACCTCCTCAATGGGAACTACCTAAATTTTATAAATTCCAAAGCAAGGAAAACCCCTAATAACACCAAAGAGTATTTCAACATTCTTGCTACTTGATTGCCTATGACGATGCTCTTCTCCTTCACACCTTTTCTATGTCTTTATCTAGACCAACATTAGATAAATATAGTGCTATCAGTAAGCACTAAATATTTTATTTTTCCCAATTTGCCCAAACATTTTTAGACCAATTCTTGATCAATATATCTAATTAGGTCTCCATCATAGACCTCTACTCCATCAGGCAATTTTATGATAATCAATTACTGATTTTATAGCCCAATCAAAAGGTCTTATCAACAAACTCTCTTTCTCTTTTCCCCAACCTAAGTTAATTAAAATTTTCTCTCTAGCTTGTGCCAAACATATCACCCCTACTCTAAAGGTTCAGACCTTCATAACCTTTGATGAAGCTTTCACCATGGCACACAAACTAGAAATCAAATCCATCGATGAGGGGAAGTTGAAACTAAGAAATAAAAACTCTACTTTCAAATCCAATGACACTTCCCCATCCAAAATCACCAATAATCTAAATACCCTAGTACTAAACCAAAGTTAGCCACTAACACGATTTTCCTTAAAACCTCTCCACCTTTGGTTTTCAACCAACCAACCAAACCACCTTCTCTAACTCCTCCAATCAACAAACCTAAAATCAAAATTGGGCTACCCCAAAACAATACACTTTATTAGATGAGTCATATACTTCAATTTTGGACAAGTTGATCAAATCCAACATCATATAGCTTCCCCCATCAAACCTCCCCAATAATTTGATGTTTCTTACCATGTGCTTGATTGATAAAATGAGAGTGATCTATGTGCTTTGGACCATGTCATTGGACATGACGTTAGTAGGTGTGACACCTTCAAAACCATTATCAAAAACTTGATTGATAAGGGAGAACTTGTATTGGATAATCCCAATGCACCCCTGAATCAATCACTTAACATATTTTGACAACCTTTTCCCAATCATGCCCCTTCTACCCACCATGATTATAACAAACTAGAATCATCTCATGCTCGTGAGGTCCATACGATCAATGTAATTATTAGTGAACCCATTATTCATGAAACTATTATCTCAACTACCACTTCCTCTACTCTACTTATTAAAGTGGTGGGATCACCTTACATTCTTTTGGATACCCAAAAAAAGGAAGCAACCACCTCCTTTTCTTCACTTGATGAGATAACAAACTTACCAACCTCTCCTTTGATAAAAATAGCAAAAGAGGCAACCATTGCCATCACACCTTCCTCCCCCATCATGGAATCACCTACTCTCTCTTTGGAAACCATTTAAAAAAGAGATACCACCTTATCTATTCCTTCCATACCTCAACCTATGGGCCTAATATTTGAATCTGATGCCTAAAAAATCAAACCAATTTATAAACCCTTATTTAGACTAGTCTAAAGCCTAAAATTCTCTTCTCAACCCAATATGTATTGAGACACCTTTTAGCACCATCTTGGGCTCCCCTATCAAAAAAAACATGAAAATTCATCCTAACCATCATCCACTCCATCTTTAACACACCTACCATTAATCATATCATCACCTCAACCACTTCATCAAACATCTCTCTCTCCAAAACCATGGAAGAACCATCCAAACCATCTCCATCCAAAATTATCAAATCATCTTAAACCTCTTTAATCAAACCTATCAAGAACCTAGGGATGATTCCTAATCCTAACCTTATCCACCCATCTTTGAAGTTGGACTTAACCCCATCTATTCCACCAAAGGAAACCTTAACCAAACCAACCAAGAAAGTGGAGCCACCAAAACCCCCACCTAGAACCAGAACCATACCACTTGTTTCCCTCTTACCTTCTATCTTAAGAACCCATCCTTATTCCATACTAGGAGATCATCCTTTTATAACAAATTAAAAACCTCCCAAAACTACCTAAACTAAACTTATTCCTTTTATCCTACCTTTACCAAACCCCTCCAAAACATCAAGTTCCCCATCATTTTTAACCAAACTATCTACCTCTACCTACGCACCTATATCCAAACCTTCATCATCTCAATCATCCACCTCCAAATATTTCACCTTTAAATATTACAACTTAAAACTATGCAAAACTAAATAATCCTAATAAAATCCACCTACCAAAACCATTCTACCACCCACAACTTCTATGGTGAAACCTACTTTTAAGAAGGCTCAAACCCTGAAAACCAAAAGCCCATCACCCTTAACACCTTTGCTCAAATCTTATTCAACCATTTTACAAAGGTTGTTACAAACTAATTCCTTAAACCTACCACCTATCAAACCCTTTTTATCCTTCAATTCCTAAACCATATTGGTTCAATGACAATTTAATTTGCTCATACCACTGGACACTGGGACACAACATAGAGAACTATAAAGCTCTCAAAGCACTTGTCCATAACTTATGGGATGAGGATGATCTATTATCAGATGAACCTCTCTTAATCCCATTATCAACCCAACCATAAAGGAACCTATCCAATACTTTCCCACTCTCACACTCTCATCCAAGAGTGAGGTGGAACTGAAGTAGCCTTCTAGACCAATGTTTCCCCTCATCCACACCATGAATATGGTCACCCAATTTTGGACCTAAAAAAAGGATAAGGGAGATGCCAAAGTTTCCATTATATAGATATATCCTTCCACCCCTCAAAATTATAACTAGACTCAAGTACCTTCACCTACACCAAAACCCAAAACCCAAAATATCCATTTTGGGTGCCTCTCCCTCTAACCCTTCTAAATCTATCCAATGAGTAGTTTTGAAATAGCTTCACTAGACACTGGTGAAGATGAGCCTATACAAACTAATAAATACCTTTCCCCATCACCACCAATCACTAATAGAGGCCTTGAAATCTATATAGGTCTAAAACCAAGACCCTTAACCTCTTGCAGCCTTTGTCAGAGCTCTTCAACTTTCCACCTTTGTCACATTCAAATATTTGGAAATACCTTCCATTCATTAGATGATCTATATCCTCCCCTCTTCATTAATACATACATGAATCAAACCTAATTTAAAATAATGATTATTTATAGGGGAGATAGTATTAATATTATCTCTTCTCATGTGTATGACCAACTCTAGCTACCAAAGAATATCATGTCAAAAATCACAACATTCTTTTGTTACTTTAATGATACTATGGCCACAACCTTGAGGACAGTCATCCTCCACATTTTCTTGGGACATCACACACTTTCATAGCTCTTATACATAATATAAGGCAAGTTATAATAAAATTTCTTACTTGGTTGCCCTTGGATCTACTCCATGAGTTGTGTCACACCCACCATGCATTAATGTGTCAAGTTAGAATATGAGGGTCATGTCATCACTATACATGTTGACCCTAGTCCTTTCACATATTTAAATATGACGTATTGATCCAATAACATTATTCTCCCTCACTAATCCACCTCACCACCACCAATAAATAACAATACTACCCTTACCATCGATGAAGCTTCAACTAGATCATCTATCCCTTCTTCTCAAATCCCCACAAAGGAACCCTTAGAACCTACAATCCAATGTCTCTCACTAGGAAAATATTGTGTTTTGGCCTTGGATGCCTTCCCTCCTCCTCAAGAGTATGGGAATATTGACCATAATCTTGGTTATGATCCCAATATCAGAACCATCATTCCTTTCAAGCTTCCCAACCACCAAACCAATTTCATTTATGGGGGACTTGATCATCTTCTTCTCACTTCCCTCACCACCTCTTTTACCCAACTCTTTACCTCTAATTTTTCATATTTGGACAAATCAAAATTTACCAAATTATACCTTCATAGGAATGTTAGGAAGGGATTAAACCTTGGCCATTATGAACATGGAACCCATGAGTTACCTTTGATCAAAACCTAGAAACCTCATGAGCTATTTGGCCTTGGGTTCATCCCACCAAAAGAACCCATCGATTCACCCAAACCCATCACCACCATTGGTGAGGACATTCCATCCTCACCAATCCCATCTCTTTCAAAGTCTAATAATTTTGAAACCATCCCATCTATTTTTTTTAGTAAATATCATTAATTTGGGTCCCTTGACCTATAACAAGGGTGGCCAAACTAAAACCTTTCCTTTAATTCATCCTAAAATGGTAAAAAATGATTCTCCTACCATCCACACCATCCAATGTCAAGATAATGATTTCATTTTCACCTATCTTTGTGCATGGGATTATTCTATCCACAAATACTTTCCTCTTGAAAACCAAACCATGTTGAATGAATACACTATCGATGTCAACTTGGGTACTCAGGATAACCCTCACATTATAAATATTTGTCAATCCTTAGATTCCTTAAAGAAATATGATTACTCTTCCTTCCTTCATGATTAAAGAATAATGTTTTCTTAGTCCTATTAGGATATACCCAAGATCAACCCTTCTATATCTCTCCTCAATGTCATCATCTATCCTAATGATAAGCTTTTTAGCCAAAATATTCATAGGATGCACCCTCATATCACCATTATAGTCAAAGAAGAGCTTCAACACCTCTTGTTTATCGACTTCATCCAACCCATTGACTATCCCTAATGGGTTTATAATATCATTCCCATTGCTAAACCCATATGGGTACTTCACCTCTATGTTGACTATCATGACCTCAATCTTACTTATCTAAAGGATGACTTCCCTTTGTCAAAGCATCAACGAACTTGTTAATCTTATAGATGGGCATGAGATGTTATCTCTCATGGATGGTTTCTTGAGATATAATCAGATCTTGATTGCCCCTGAAGATTAGCATAATACTTCATTCATCACCCATGGGGAACCTTCTGTTATAGGGTCATGCCTTTTGGTCTGAAGAATGCTAGTGCAGGCATGTGATGACCTACATATTTCATGATTTCATACACAAAACCCTACAAGACTATTTAAATGATCTCTTTGGGAAATAAAAATATCACAAGGATCATCTATAAGTTCTCAAAATTATCTTTGAGCACCTAATCCATTTCCATGTCTGCCTCAACCCCAATAAATGTGTTTTTGGGGTCCTATTTGGAAAGTTTCTTAGCTTTATCATCTCTCTTCTAGGAATCAAAGTAGACCCTACCAAAGTTAGAGTGATCCTCTACATGCCACCTCTAACCCACCTTAAATAACTCTGCATCTTATATGGGATGCTCAAATCCATTTATCACTTCATCTCTTAGTTATCAGATAGATATCAACCCTTCCACCATCTTCTCAAGAAAGATACATCTTTTAAGTGGATTAAGGATTATCAACAAGTCTTTGATTCACTCAAAGAGTATCCTATTTCTCCACCCATTCTTATCCCTCCTAAAGAGGATCAACACTTCTTCCTTTATATCTTTGCCATTGACCATTCCTTAGGGGTAATGCTCGCTCATCATGATAAACAAAACAAAGGAAGCTATCTACTATATAAGTTGAACACTTATAAAGTATGAGACTCAGTACACCCATGTTGAGAATATTTTCCTCACCTTAGTCTTTGTGTCTTCCAAACTTCATCATTACCTCATCAATCACAAAACCTTTTTCATTACCAATATTGACCCACTCAAGTACATGCACTCTAAACCATACTAAAACTAGTGTATGGCTAAGTGTCTCATGCTCCTAGTTGAGTTTGACCTTGAGTTTTAAATTTTGATTAAAGGGAAAGTCATTGATAATGAATTGGATGAAGCTCATTTACTAGACAACTAACCACTTCCTCTTTCATTTAATGATCACTCCATCATGACTCTTTCTTAGAGGATGTCACCTACCAAATGACCATGTTTTTTGATGGCTCAAAGTGCTAGCATGGTGGGGGTTCTAGAGTTATTCTCATTCCACTCAATGGAAAACCTCTTCCTCTTTATTTCAAACTTTATTTTAAGTGTACTAAAAATATGACTAAGTATGAAGCCCTAGTAACATGTCTCCAAATTGCTCTAGCCTTGGGAGTTAAGATGATCAGTGTCTTTAGAGATTCCCAACTTATGGTCAACTAGGTTAATGGATCCTAAAAATTTAAAAATTATTTCTTGTAATAGTAAAAACACCTAATAGATGTACTCTTAGCATCATTTGATCATTATCTTATCCAATTTGTTGTACAATCTACCAACAAGTTCATAGATACAATGGCTTCCCTTACTTACTAGATCCCATCTACCCCTTTTGATTCTAACATCTTTATCACCATTCATCATTTTATCATACCCTATTATATCTAATCCAACCTCCTTACCTTTTTTATTATGGAGGAATCTCCATTAGACATTTGGCACAATCAAACCTTTGACTACATTAACCTTAGCATCATTCCTCCCAACCTCTCTAGGAATGACCAAAGAGCCTTTGTTTAGAGTACCTCTCATTATACCATACTAGGGGGAATACTTTTAAAATGTGGTTTCAATGGCCTCCTTATCCATTGCCTATGTATCCATGAATTTTCCTATGCTATCAAGGAAATGCATGATGAGATATGTGGGAGACACTTTAGTGGTCTAGCTATCACTAAATGTATCCTTCACCTCAGCTACTATTGGCCCACCCTAAACCAAGACTACTACAACTATGTGAAGAAGTGTGTTAAATATCAACAACATTCCAATTACATCATGTACTAGCCCATGGCCTTTAAGTATCTAAGGAATTTTAGCCCTTCTCATAATGGGAACTAGATATCATTGGGGAAATCAATCTTCATTCTTCACAATGGCACCACTCCATCATCACCACCATCGAGTATTTCACCAAATGGGTGTAGGTTATTCCTCTCATCTCAACCAAAGCTGACAAGATAGTCGACTTCATCAATCATCATATCATCTATCATTTTGATGTTTCCCATAATATCATCACCAATACTGGAAAACCTTCTAAAAACAAAAAAGTCCAAGGTCTTTGTGATGAATATGGCATCAAGTTAAGTTTTTCCTCACCTTATCATCCATAATTAAATAGATAGGTAGAAGTCTCTAACAAAACCCTCAACAAGATGTTAACCAAAATGGTCAATTATTCTGGTTGAGATTGGCATTTGCACATCCCTTTCACTTTATGGGCTTATCATACAAGAATTCAAACCTTTACAGTGCTACTCATTTCTCCTTGGTCTTTAGAGTAGAGGTGGTCTTGCCTCTTAAAGTCCAAATTCCCTCTCTTTATATATCCTTACAAGACATCATTTCTTAGAGTGACTAACATCAAAAGCGTCTAACATGACTTGAGCTATTTGATGAGCATTGCCTAGTTATGCTTAACCATCTTCATGTCTATCAAGAGTGAGTCAAACATGCCTATAACAAAAACCTAAAATAATGAGAATTCAACATTAGATACCTCATCCTAAATTAAAATCAACATATGACCAATATGGATAAAAGAAAATGAGGCAATTTTTCTTTCAATTGGCTTGGACCCTACATCATAACCCACAAGTATGGATTAGGAGCTTATCATTTGTCCTCTCTTGAAGACAAACCAGAACCTAAGACTCTTAATGATTCACACCTACATATTTTATTTTGCTAAACAAGGATCAAACTCACATTTTGTTTAACTTAAGCTCATCCCTTGATTTATGATATTTTTACTTTATCATATCCCTTTGAGGACAAATGATTACAACATAGAATCATGTGATTAACTATCACAGTCATAGCCTAATCCTAAATATGGGTACCATGAATTTACCCATAGCATGGTTCTCATGGATACTTATAATCCATAATTAGATGGAATCCCATGGTCATTGTCTCTCAAAACCACCCCTTTCACCTATCATTAACCTTCTTGTGCTCTAGGTTTTTCCCTCATAAAGGTAAACCTCCAAGCCTATATAGACTTGTCTATGTCTAACCTAGCATCAAAATAATTTGAGATACCTAAATATCACTTGGGTAAAATATATCTAGCATGAAAATTGATCCTTTGAAGGACAACTACTTGAAAATAAATTTATTAAAAGGATAGACTGCTCCCTTGAAGGAAAACTGCCAAAATGAACAAACTCAAACTTAGACCAATCCTTTAAAGGATGGCTAAGTCAATTTTTTCAAAATTAATCATTTGAATCTTCTTGCATCAATTAAATTCAAAAAATTATCAAAACCAAATAATATAGGACCCTATATCAAAATCAAATCAAGCTATCCGAAGAAAGCTACAACCAACTTTCATATTTTCATCAGTAAACTTCCCACATTGATCAATCTAAACCTTGCATTAAAACATGGACTTGTCTATTATGGTTCTTAGGTTACCTATAGAAAGGGAAAACCAACCCACTATATATTACACTACCCTTCACAACACCTATCACCTATCTCCCCTTTGTACCATCTATAAATAAAGGGATTCTTGAGCTTAATTGACATGATGTGATCAAGACACCTTTTTGCCAACCAATGCATGATAAATGCGAAGCATTCAAAGGGTTTATGTTCCTTAATTTAATCTAAATTTGGTTTTGTTTAGTCCATACCAAATAATAATCATCATTACTTTTCCTTATCCTCTCATAATTGGTTCATGTATTCACTTGAATGTATGTTTCATGATTTTCATCTCTTTTCCCACATCTAGTTTTGTTATCTAACTTAATTTATGTGTTGTTATCAAAAAAATAACTATAAATCATAACAACACCATAATAATCACATCATCATAACATCACATACATAACCAAAACATCATAACCATGTATAGAATAATATCCATAATCATAAACCACGTTACATCTATAATCATAAACCACATCACATATCTATGATCATAAACATAATCAAAATATCATAACCATTTATAAAACAAAGCATCATGTCATCATAATCATGTATAACCACTCATCATAAACATCATCCATAATCATCACATACCTAAGATAGTGATTCTACATCTCATAAAGCATAATCATAATAAATATAAACATCAAAAACATGAATCATGAACAATAACATCACATTTATATATCATCATGACATCATATACATCATGTCTCATAAAAATAAAATCATACATGTAATAATGTACATCTCTCTCTCTCTCTCTCTCTCTCTCTCTCTCTCTCTCTCTCTCTCTCTCTCTCTCTCATCTCTCTCTCTCACTCTCTCTCTCTCTCTCTCTCTCTCTCTCTCTCTCTCTCTCTCTCTCTCTCAAAACATATACACATCATTGTATTGGCTCATAGGCCAGTATCAAAATAATATACACCTATACATATCACATCATAACTTATAACCCTAGGGTACCTTTTCCACCTAGTGCCTCCCCCCTGAGGTGCCTACCTATCCACCCACAAAAGCAACCTATTGACTTGAAGTTGTTATAACTATACCACATGTGAAACCAACTCTTTATTCACCCCATTGGGGCTCACTAAGACAATGTGTCAGGACTATGGACTCATAATAACATAACTCCTTAATTGTGTCTAAAAAATGTGCCATGGGGATGTTACTTAGTGGTCTTTCTAGTGTTTCAAATCCTCCTCTTTGTTTTAAGGTGTCCCTCACCTGGGTCACCAAGGCTAGTGTATCTCTAGTCTAGTCCCTCTCACCTATCACATCCACCACTTGTCTCTATATTATTGCTAACTAACCCTATAAAGTAGTTACTATAGCTTACAAGGCGGCTAATGTTACTCAGGCTTGATCTCTCTCTATGACATCTTCATGTACATTAGGTCCACCTCCCTATACTTATACTTATAGACCCTTACTAGTTGGGTCCACATCTATAAGCTACCTACCCCCATCATCCCATCCAAAATATACCACTACATAAAGGGCCTAATACTATCCTAGGTAGCTATCAACAAAACCTGTATCATAATCAAGAACCATCTCCATCAGTTGTGGCTCTAGAAGTGAAAACTCAGCATGCTCCCACTTATACCTCAAGAATGGACCCAAAATCCACTATATCAAACTACACTACCTATGAACCTTGTCAAAAGGTATGAGCTCAGTCTCACCCTCTCTCCTCCCAAATAACCACTTGTATCTCTAAAATGATAAAATATGTTGAGTATAATGGGCCCACCTTGAAAATATAACATGTAGCCTCCAAACCACATCTCTAGCCACTATGGCATCTAATGCCCCTTTGAACCAATCAAAATCTCATACACCTCCTCTAGTACCTGTGAATGTGTAATTGCTCCTCCACCACATAAAACCCACCCTAAAGTCCATTTGGGCATATCCTTCCCATGGCAACCCTATCTATCCCAGAACACATATGTGCTCATAGGCCCAACAATGTAACATGAACCCCAAACTAATGTCATATCTCTTGTGCACTCTAAACCCCCATAAGTCCCTGTATATTTAAACCAATAGCATGGGTACCCAATTGAACACTATGAGACCTAGTAACATCTCCACCAATACACCTAGTAATAGATATAGAAAACTCTCACTACTTAAATTTGGCACTATAAAACATGAGACTACCATGATCATCATGGTCATTATCCTCATCTCATCTCTAGATCTTTGATATAAAGGTGTGTAACTGAACCCATTGATATGCCACCTGATGAACTCATGATCATCACCATATAGATGCTTCATCAGTTCATCCCTCTCATCTCTCTTAATATGATATATCGGTTCCCCTCAAATTGACATTTATGTGATCTTATGTATATCATTTATCAAGATAGTCATCTCACTAGTCAGTAGGATAAAGTTGTTCATGGTTGGATTCCATCTCTTAATGAGGGCCATGATCATCATCACATCTCATGGCATGTGCTAGTAGTGCATCATCACTCTGAGGCTAACCTCCTATATATGTACCCAATCATCATCCATCATCCCATGGTGGATCTCTATAAATATCTAAGGAAATTGATCTCACATCTGGATCTATTCTTGTACTTCTAAAGTTCAATATAGAGAACACACTTAGTATTATATAAACTACTTTACCAGTGGACTTTACCTTTCTTTTACCTCATTCATCATACTTAATAATACCTATTTTCTCCCATATAAACTACATGAACCTCTTTTTAAACCTACCTTACACCCTATCTACCTTTAGCATTCCAATGCTACAACATTCTAGCTCAACTATTGCCTTAACCATTTATCAAAAACACTTGACCATTTGGTCGGCCATCGATGGTCACTATGATCACTGATGGTAGGCTTCCCATTTGGCCTATGGTCTTCAACCATTGATGGTTATTTATAACCATTGATGATCATTGTGTGTGACTACTAATGATAAATCCCAAACCTTACCCAAAACCTACCCAACCACTCATATCTAACAAACTAATTAACCTAACTTTGTCCTCTACCCTGCCCCCAACCTACCTACCCTCCCAATTTATATTTTCACCTAAAAATTGTAAATAATAACAATACAAACCTAAAACTAGGTCAAAACCCAAAACCCACTCAACAAGATATATACCAAACCAACCAAACTCAAGTGCAACCAAAAATGACTAAATCAATCTATTCTACCAAATTAGTGCAGCCCTACCTCATACCTCAACCATCATTGAGGAGGAATCCTAGGTCCCACTACCCAAACACATCCATGTCCACCCTACATCCTCTATCCAACACTCATGTCAACTCAACACAAATCTCATTGTCAGTAATAAACCCCACCTCATCTACACTCTCACACAAAATTCCAAAGCTTCAAGTATGTAGAGTCTAAAGTCAAAAGAAAATAAGAGAAAATGATAACTATTTTTCACTTTTTAACTTCCATGTTTTTAGGGTTTTATACCTGACCATCGACAATTAGGGTAGCTATCAACAGTTTTACTTAAGACCCCTAACCATCAACAGTTAATATTTCACCTTTTTTTATAATTTTGGCACACTCACTTTAGTGCCCACCCTTGGATATTACCTTCTCCACCTACCATACCAATCACCCCATCCACCTTGAGGCTAGCTATTTTAGCCCAAACTATTACAAATTTTGTGATGACCTTACCTTGGTCATTTTTTACCATATCGACCAACATTTCCATGTTGAATATTTAAACTTGAACCACCTCATGTAAACCAAACCATTTGTGTTTTTTCAAAGAGCACTTACTAACTTGGATACCTATGAAAACACCAACCTTGTCTAAGAGACTTGATAGGAATAACCTGATCAGTTATGCCTAATGTTGAGGCTTGGTTACCCCATCACCCATCCTTCTAGAACAACCTTTTATTTTTACAAACCATGGAAACTTAGTCTATGCATGATCTTAGATATTGCACTTAGTCATATTTTATGTGCATGTTTATGCTTCAAATGCCCAACTGCCATTGTCACCAACTTTGTGACTCACCATAACTACTTATAAAACCTACACTTAAATTTGTTTCACCTCATAGACTCTCAATTTAAGAGAGAACACCTCTTCCCATGCTTATGGTAACCAACCCATCAACCTGAAATCCATTTTTATTTTGTAACTACTGATACAAACTACATAACAAAAAGGGGCAAAATGTAAACACTAGATAACTGTACACAATGGTTCTAGATGTCAAAATGCCTCAAAACCCACTAAATAACCCATTAGACCCTAATTCAAGTTATCTAACTAGATAAAATAACTCACTAACTTTCCATTTTGACCCAACTTTCATCGACCCTTGACCATCGATGGTCACCATGACCACTGATGATCAAGTCCCTACCACCTGGGCACCTAAACTCAGTCTTGTGCGAATCCAAACACATCAAAATTTTATTTATGTAGTGAGATAACACATTAAGAATTAAAGGTTTGTAAATAGTTTCACACCTTATATAACCTACACCTCCATCTCTTTTGCCTTTAAAAGAGAGGAGCGAGAGGTGAAAAAGGATCCATCATTCATCCAAGCATCCAAGAATTTTAGTAATCAGGCAATCAAGCTATCAACCATTAATCATCAGGAGCTTCTTCATGAATAATTTCTTTGTAGATCTTCCCTCTATCAATTCAAAAACTATAAGAGAGACCTGAACCTCTACCAAAATTACTCTTTAGGCAAACTACCATTACTCTACCCAAATCACTCCCAAATCAACGACCAACTATCAAACAAATAGCTACGTATATTTATATTTTTCATGTTTTGAATATTTAGTTTTTGACCTATACCCTCTTAAATAATCTCTTATAACCTCCCATCCCTAATCATAGCTTTAACAATTTGGTATCTGATTACTGACTATTGACCAAATTTGACTTTTAGGTCAAATTTGGACCCCTATAGGTAAAAAAACTTTATTTTTTAGATGTTCTATGGGTATAAATATTTGACATAAGATATATTATTGTTCATTTTATGTTATCTAATGCATTTATAGCCTTATTCATGGTTTCATTAGCTTATTTGTCATTTTGAGTCATTTAATGTGCTTTTAAGGGCCATTAATGTAAGTGGCCCAGTTCCCAAGGTGATTAGGTGCCATTTTTTCATTATAAGTTTCCAATAGGTAATTTTAAATATCAACAATGTTAGTTACATCATAATATTTTATGTTCTCTAATTAAAACTCAAGAAACAACTAAAAAAGGAGCAAATGGTGTAGACACCTAAATTTGGCCACCAATGACCTCCAAACAGGTTTATGACCAATTTGCACCAAAGTGCATAATTTGGCCTAAAAAAACTAAATCACATTAAAATATTTGAACCTAATATATTAAATTTCCAATTTTTTTTAGGGTATCCATAAATGGGGCAATGCAATTTATGGGCCAGCTAACTTTGATCAAATCATTCTGAGTCAAAATTTCAATTTTATACCTAAGTGCTCTAGATTGTTTTTTTATGTCAAATCTCTTGTACAAGACATGTACCTTTATTATTTTGTGTTGATAAAATCCTAAATTGGATAACGTATCCATTGCATCTGACATTGACTTGAAATTCCAAACCATTCAAATTTTGGACCAATAACAAAACATTTTGAACAATTTGAGTAATTTGTGCATAAAGTGCTTAATCATGTTTAAGAGCTAATTAAACCAAATTAAAGCCTAATTAATAATTCCATGGAAACTTGTTGAATACTTTTTTTTTTAAATGAATATTGAATATCTCCATCATCAAGTGACCTCATTTCTTGGAAAGACATCCTTAGGCCATAAATGCCACAAATATCAAGATTCATGCCTCTCATGCATCATCAAAGCCCTCCATACCTCTTAATTGCTACTCTATCCCAAATATTGATGATCCTATTTATGTATTTTAATTACATAATTATATTAATCCTTAGCCACACATCTCAATCTTGAGATGGATGGTTCAAGTTGATTATAGCCATTTTCCAAAATCTATAAATAGAGAGGCCATGAACATCATTTTTAAATTATTTTTATGCAAAGTTATAATGCACAAATTATTCAAAAATAAATTGAAGTTAGTGTTACCATGCCAAATTTATTCCAAGCCAAGCCAAGCCAAAACCACAAGGTGCCAAGGAGAAGAAGAGATAGCCAAGCCTCCTTTGATGAAGACTTCATGAGCAAAAACTGAGCAAGCCACAACAAGTATTTCAGATCATCCAAAGAAGGTAAAAGAGGGTTAATTTTAAATTTTAGTTGTGTTTTTTATTCATGTTTGTTAACTAAGATCTCCCTAGTGTCTATGCCTATATATGTTATGCTAGTTAGTGTGTTTATTTCATTTTTTTTCTTTTTGAAACAAACATGATACTAACCATCCTCTCTTGAGTTAAATTCCTAGCTCATATAAAGGCATGAATAATGGGACCCAACGGATCCCAAACATGAAGAAGATCATTTTACAACTTTAAATTCTTCACTTAGATCATTAAAACTTTTACAATTTGATTTTATAACTTTATTTTGCCGTTTTTCTTTGTCACAAGTTTATACAGTAACCATCACCAATTGAGTAAATTGTCAATGGTCATTTTCAACTATCATCAATTAAGTTAGTAAAATTAATGTCAGTATTCATAACCATCAATAGTTAGTAAAACCATCATCTATATTTATAAATGTCACCATCATTGGTTAGTATAACTGTCAATGGTCACTGTGTTTTTTTTACACAAACTCAAGAGCTCATTTTTCTAAGTTGGTTGTTTCATCTTCAAAAGTGATTCTAAGATAAACATCTTGCTAACATTTTTTTTGTAGGTTTACTTGAAAAATAATCAAAGCATGCTTAAATATATCCTTTTAAACTTCTTTTAGGGTTTTTTTAAATGAATCAAACTTTTCATTTTGGTGCTTAAAGGAAAATCATTTAGGGTACCATTGATTAAAATTTTTAGTTCGCTTTCAAAGTGACAAATTAAGACCAAGGGGTCAAATGGACACCACCAAATCTTTCATTTGGCCTTTAAATTAAACACACTTATCAATTTTTTTTTCACTTGTTTCAATTAGCACTTTATTTTCATAAAATATAAGGATGATGTGTGTATGCTCTTCTATTTGTCTCCTTTAGGGAACCCTTGTAATCAAAAGCACCATTCCTATTGCAAAAATCCTAGTCCAAGGCTTAGAAATAATGTCATCTAAAGCACTCCCAAAAAAATCATCAAAGTTTGGGTGACCTTGAAATGACCCTAAAGTATTTCTATTAGTCTTTTATTTCATACAAACTTGTCTTGTGAGGGGGATGTCATTACCTCCCATGATTTCTTTAAGGAAACTTTGACCTAGGGTTTCATCTTCTAGCATTGACTTGACGTACTCCTTCTAAGTTATAGATGGGATGTATCTACATTTGGACATCACACTACACTGAGTGAATAGTAGGATATAGTGGTTGTAAAAAGGACTAAACATTTTTACAACTAGCTAATGCCGTAGTCGCCCAATTTTTGTGCTTGTATTTTGCATCATTTGATGTGAAATTCATTATGCAATTGATTCCCCTAAAAACATTTGAAAGCTTTCTAGTTTATTCAACCCCACATTTCCATACCCTTGATAGGATTTGGATGATTATAATTAGTGTATTTTGGTCATTTTTTACTTGGTATGTTTTGAGACTAAAACTTGTTTATTTATTCATAAGCCATGTCAAAATAAATTTGTCTATATGTCACTCTTTTTTCTAAAGAGGCATTATGCTAGCCATTTTAAACTTGTTTGTGTGTGTGTAATTTGAGTTGAGGAGGGTAGTGTTATGCTACCTGAAACATGTTAAAACCATTTTGCCTTTGAGTCTTTCAAAGCATAACATAGATTACATCATTCGAGCATGCTTACACCATTAGGATGCTTAATTTGTTTCAAGACTTGTTTCACCTTGTGCCAAAAATCATTTGTTTCGAACCATGTCATGTCTACCATTTGGACCTTTGTCTTATGTCATCATGTTGTCCAATCTTATCTAGCTTGTTTGGTCAAATCATAGTTTTTAAAGTTAAGTTTTCAATTAATCTTGTTAAGTTTGGATCCAAACATTGATTGATTTCTATTTAAGCCTCAATTCATGGGGATGATACATAGATCTTTCTATTTTGGGTTTCATAACTTCAGTTAATCAATTACCCAAATTTTAAAACTATTCATGGTTGTTTGTTTAATGCCTATCCTCATCATTGTGTGTGCCTTTATTTGGGAGAACATAACCTTTCTCCAAAAATACTTTTGCCTCATGCCTTGTATCAATTTATCATGTTTGTGTTTGATTCTATGTATCAGGGCTATGTCAAAGTTGTTTCTAAACTTGTTAGATTAAATCAAATCACATCAACATTTGTTTCAAGTCTAGATTTTGATGTCATTTGGCCAAAAGTACTAGCATATGCCTGTTTGTTTGATCTTATAATTTTACTCCACATTTGGACAAAAGACCTAGTAACTCAAATTTTACCTTTCCTAGTTTAGACCTTATTTGGAACACTTTTACCTAGACCTTTGACATCCCAATTTTTATTCAGATGCTTGACCTTTTATGTGTATGACATTTTATGTTAGACATTTGATGTTAGATTTTTTTATGCCAAGTCTTAACATAAATTATTTTGGAGATACAGCTCCACTTTTAGACCATATTGGAGATACAACTCCACCCCTTTAACCAAGTTAAACCAAGTTTGAACCATTTAACCTTGGGATAGTTTTCAAAGTTTTTAGAACTCTAAGTCTTTTTGTTCCAAACCTTTCATCATCTATGTAGATATGTCTAGTTACTCTTATGATGAAGTCACATACAATACAACTTATGATAGAATGGCTGCACAAAATCCCACTAGGAACCCTTATAGAGAAAGATTTTCTAAGGATTATTATTATTCTCCCTATAATAATCCATATGGGGGGCATTATCAAAATCTACAAAATCTAAATCAAGACCTTGATTGGCATGAAGAGGCTTATGAGGAGGACATTGAAGACCCAACTATAGATAATGTTATTTGGGATACAGATCCATACCCTCTTTACAATAATTAATACATTGAACATAGTCAAGAACGAACTTATGAGCCAATTCACAACTGGGATGATACGGTTTATGAGGAATACTTGGATGTTTTGGCTTATGTGAGTAATCAAGCTCCAACACATCATACCATTTTTACTCTAGGACCACAATGTCACCCCATTCCCATACTAAGACATCATACTTTGGTTTGTGCAAGCAATCAGGCTCCATAATACCAAACCATTTATATACCAAGACCCCATCCTTTGGCTTATGTGAGAAATCAAGCTCCACAACACCCCTTAATCATTCTAGGACTTATTTCTTTGGCTTATGTGGGAAATCAAGCCCCATAATTCCCTATCGTTACCATTTTAGGACTTTATCCTTTGGCTCATGTGAGCCATCATGCTCCCCAAGGCCCTACCATTATCTAACCACAAGTCATTCCTCATCCAGAACCAATCCCATCCAAACCTCAACCGATCCAATCCTTTAAAGATCAAGCTGTGTTCAAAACTTGTATTTTACAACTCATTGGAAACCAAGCCCAAGAGACCCAACCAATCTGAGATGTTTATTTTGAATCAACCATTTGTGATAAGTCAACCTGTGATGAATCACCTATTGATCATATACTAGTTATCAAGGAGTCTCACACTGATGAGCCAGTCTTTGTTGAATCACTTCTTAATGATTATAATTGCCTTTGGGAAAATCATTACCTTGATAATGTGCCTATTTTTCAAGACCATCCTTTTGACAAGCCAGTCTCTGAGTTGTCTCTTGACCTTTTTCCCATCATAGAGGAGTCCCACTTTCATAAACTAGGTTTTGTGGAGCTCATTATGCCATTACAGGCTGTTACTTGTCTAATACCAAACATTCAATAAGACATCATTATAATAGATTACCCATTAGATGAAGAATCAGAGTTAGATTTAGATTTTATTCTTGAACTGACATCATATTTACATCAAAATTTGAATCAACATCAATCTTAATATTAGATTTAGAGTCCCTTGAGTTATAATTAGATTCAGAAGAAGAATATGTTCATGGCTATTAAAACATTGGTTATGCATGCCTTGCAGATCAATTTGAATACATTTTTTATCCTTTTATGGTTTTTGAGGATGAGTAATTTAACTTCAACAAAAGTTATCCTATTATCTTCTATGAGGATTGTGAAACCTCTCCCCATTCCATTACCATTCCATAGGTCATTACCATCAACTAAAATAGCCATTCCATCTCCCACAAGTGTCAAATGGGATCAACAAAACCACACTTTGTTGAAATTCATCCATGATGACATAGTAGTTGAATAAGAACAAGGAGGTGAAGACCACATTCATATAGCACAAGAACACTCTTCTAGTAAAACATTTTTTGAGTTGTTAGGGGACAATCAAACTCAGAACTCAGTATCTTCTGGTGAAACTTATTCAAAAACACTAGAAGATAATCAAAGTCAAATTTTAACATTCCTTAATGAAACCTTCTTGAAGGAACTATAGGACAATCAAGATAACTCCATTGGTGAACACCTCTTTGAGGCACCAATAGCTAAACATAAAATTTATTCACTACTTGATGAAGAAAAAATCAAAAATCAAATCAAAATAGCTTCCAATCTATAGCCTAATTAGCTAGTAGTTGTTCTTAAGATCAAACAAAAAAAAATATGGTGGTCCTATTGAGAGAATAAGTCTTCAGCCCTACCATAACCAAAATTATGTCAAATATGGAATCAACAACATTAGGTGTGACTAAAAATCATGATCTTCATTTGTTTCCCAACCGTTTCACATTCCATTGTCATCTTTCATTCCATTTCACAATCAAACCTACCATCCATTATTTGTCCTTATTTACCATCCGTGGCCATACTTTCCTTTGCATAGGCTATAAAGATACCTTGTCTTGATGCTTGAAGGAATTAGCATCAACAACCAATGAAAATCACAAAAGTATTCTTGACAACCAAATTGACATCTAGTTCTTGATAGAGTAACTATTCAGATGAGGTGTGGGCTAGCAATAAAAATGATTGATTATTCTATTTGTATCATTTGTTGATCAAGATGTGCATCTCCATCTTAGCAAGAATAATATAATAAAAAACCACACCCAGGCCAAAAACATGTACCATGCCATTTCAAATTTCCATGCAATTGTTGTTATTACATATCCATTTGCCATTATCTCATATTCATGTTACTCACCCTATCACCTAGGGGTAAACCCTCTTAACATTTTATATATCCTATCATTCCATTCCTATCTAGACCAAATCCTATTTTCAATCATCCTACTTAATCCTATTTTGATCTTGGTTCATTTGGTTATTCCTGCTCCTTTTGTGAGAGGATTCCAATCAAGTTTCAATAATCAATCCAATCTATGTTTACAATGATAGTATATAAAAGTAGTGTGACATTTGATCTTACAAGATATCTTTCATCCTATTAAGTTTATTTATGTCAGACTGCTTATAACCACCTATGGGAAAATCAATGTTTCACCAGTCTTGCTACTAATTATAACCACCTATGGGAAAATTAGTATCATTGACCTATTCCATTGTATCCTATTTATAACCACTTATGGTAAAACTAAGGGAAACACTTATTTATCATGCATTGATGCATCACCTTGCCATTACTATTTTCATTTGACTAGCCATTTGCCAAATTTGAGAAATTGTTGGAACCTAGTTGGTTTTTCCCTACCATTTGTGTGGATGGAATTACTATGACTTGAGGTCATTTCAAGACTATGTAGGCCATTCTCAATTCATGTTGAGGTCACCTCAGCCTCCCTTTCCATATGCTCTCACTATTTTGTGAGAAACCTAAGCTAAACACTCTCACCATTTTTCGAGTAGGTATCTTGTTATTCTCTAACAAGTTAAGATACCTCACAATTCTAAAAACATTCATAACATTTCAAAATCCAAAAATATTTATCCTATCTAAGCCTAGTCAGTTATCCTTGATCCTCCTTACTACGGCAAATTCATTGTTAGGATACTTTCTTTTTATTTTGTTTTCAAGATTTTTGTTTGTTTGGTCGCTTGCCTATTTGTTTGATTTTAGCACTATTGCCTTGACTCAGTCTATATGTGTTCATTGGGTGATTCCTTGCACACATTATTCTTGAGTCTATCCATATTCATTATGGTTTTTATCATTGGTGCATTATTTTTAAGTGTTTATTGGATTAGGAGTCAATCTTTATGCATATTCATCCAAGTCTTCATGGTGTTCTATCATGAATGGAACCACAAAAGTTTCTCCTTGGCACCTTAGCAAATCCTTCCACCCTTGATCAAATTAACCCAATGACCATTCTATTTGTATCATTGTTAATAAGGATGAGCATCTCCTCATTGGCAAGTATAACTGAATCATTCACATTGATAAATCTAATTCTTCTATTCATCTATTTCATCACTTTTCACCCACTCATATTTAATCTATATTCTAGGTTATATCCTTGAGTTATGCTTGCTAATCAGCCCTAGCTAGGGCACAATCATCTTTAGCCAATCTAGGTCCTCTTAATGATTATAATTACCTATGGAAAAATCATTATTTTGACTTTTATTCTTGATTATAACCACCTTCAGGCAAATAAGTATCTTTTTTACATCAATGCATGCAATAATTTTATCATTTGGATTAATCTCAACTAAAGGTTAATTTCACCTTTCTTCTTGTTTCTTTTTGAGGGACCATCCATTAGCAAATGTAATGGCCACTCCCTCTAGGGGCATCATCATAGGCTTCTCAAAACCATTTGGAGCTTTATTCTTTAACCATCATCTTCTTTTTGGCATACATGCCTTTTCTTATTATTTGAGAATACATTGCTTTTCCTATGGTTTTCAATGCCTTCCCAAATAGGGGCAAATTATAGACACCTAAATCTGGCCACCAATGACCTCCAACCAGGCTTTTGACCAATTTATACCAAAATGCACAATTTAACCTAAAAACACTAAATCACATTAAAATATTTGAACCTGATATATTCAAGTGCCAACTTTGGTTACGGTATCCCTAAATGAGGCAATGCATTTTATGGGCTAGCTAACATTGATTAAATCATCTTGAGTTAAAATACTAATTTTACACCTAGGTACTCTAGATTGCTCTTTTCTATCAAATATCTTACACAAGATATGTACCTTTGTTATTTGGTGTTGGTAATATCCTAAATGAGATAATGGATCCAATGCATCTAATATTGACTTCCAATTCTAACATAGTCAAATTTTAGACCAATAATAAGGCATTCTAATCAATTTGAGTAATTTGTGCACAAAGTGCTTAATCGTGCTTAAGATCTAATTAAACAAAATTAGAGCCTAATTAATAATTCCATGAAAACTTGTTGAATACTTATTTTTGGAAATGAATATTGAATATCTGCATAATCAGATTAACTCATTTATTGGGAAGACATCCCTAGGCCATAAATGCCACAAATATCAGGATTCATGCCTCCCATGCCTGATCAAAGCCCTCCATGCCTCGTAATTGCTGCTCTATCCCAAACATTGATGAGCCTCTTTATGGGTTTTAATTACATAATTGGATTAATCTTTATCCACACATATCAATATTGAGATGTATGGTTTATTTTAATTCTAAACATTTTCTAAAATCTATAAATAGAGAGGTCATGAACATCATTTTTAAGATATTTTGATAGAAAGTTATAATGCACAAATGATTCTAAAAGACATCATAATTAGTGTTACCATGAAAAATTGATTCCAATCCAAGCCAATCCAAAGCCACAAGGTTCTAAGGAGAATATGAGATATCCAAGCCTCCTTTGATGAAGACTTCATGAGCACAAACTAAGCAAGCCACTACAACAAGAATTTTGGAGCATTTAAGGAAGGTAAAATAAGGTTTTGTTTGCATTTTAGTTGTGTGTTTTATTCATATTTGTTAACTAAGCTATCCTTAGTGTCTAGGCCTAGATATGTTATGCTATTTAGTGTTTTTATTTCATTTTGTTTTCATTTTGAAACTAACGTGATACTAACCATCCTTTCTTGAGTCAAATTCCTAGCTCATAAATGGCACTTGTACGAACCATGGGGAAGTTTTCCACATGGTAAAATATCATAAAAGACCTCTTCACCTTCTTAACATTGATATATATATATATATATATATATTTTACTCTATAAATTCCATTTTAAATATAAAACCATTTTGCTTCTTTTTTACATTTTTAGACATGTAGAAGTGACCTTTAGGTTTTTTCTTGGAAAAAATAACTAAATAAGTTTCAGGACTAATAATTTTTGGAGGTTTTATTAAACTTATATATATTAATTTCCATATAAATATTTTGAGTAATGGTGGATTTTTCTTCATGAACCATCCTCATGAAGTTGACTGTACTTGTTTTCTAGCTTTTTCATGCACCCTATAGGTTTTACTCAATTTTGATCAAATTCAAATAAACCACTTGGTGATGTTGACTCCAGGGGATGTTTTATACCTTATAAAATGGTATATATTATTATTTTCATTTTTCATAATGTTTTTATTATCAAATTATTCCATGTTACAAGAAGGTGCCACCATGTGCAATCTCAGTCAAATTTATTTTGGTTTGCAGAGTGTTGTTCTCTTGTAGAGGTCTCATGTAGTTTGGAAATGATAATTCATAGGCATTAATGTAATATTAATATATACTTCCATGTTTTTGTTTCATTATATGATCTTTTAATAAGCTTGCAACCTTGCCATATCTCATAGTCAACTCCATGCCTAGCTTCACTTTTAGTCACATGTATGCGCTTGAACATCTTGTTTATGGAGTTATAAGTATGGTTTATAAGTTATAAAATATATAAATAGTTTAAAATATTTAATTAATATATTTTGAAAATATGCAAGTGTGTTCACAAGCTCATCCACCATGCTAAAATAGTCATGAGATGCCTCTGCTTGCTCCATTCCATGTATATGCCAGTGATTTTCATGTTAGAGAAGATATATTGGAATTGGTTTCAATGAATTTTTTATTTATATCATGTACTTAAATTTTGGAAACTAATTTGAGTGGA
The DNA here is from genome assembly GCA_037957365.1 of Torreya grandis. Taxonomy (NCBI): domain Eukaryota; kingdom Viridiplantae; phylum Streptophyta; class Pinopsida; order Cupressales; family Taxaceae; genus Torreya; species Torreya grandis. Next base: position 1,542,870 of record JARHVA010003616.1, on the reverse strand, counting down.
TTTTAATCTATTCACCAATATGTTTTTTCCCCAATTCCATGCCCTTCCTATATAACCTACCTAATGCACACCTACAAGGCCTTTACTAATGTCATACTGAAATGGGGAAAGGTTAATGTGTGTTAAAACCTATTAGTATTGATATATGTGCATTAGGATTTTTTATTAAATAATATAAAGTTAATAGTCATGGATAGTTTCATATTTATCATATTCATCTCATTGTTTGGGCACCAAAATATCCACCTATAGGTGGTTGAGCAGGGGACCAAAATGTTTATATTTAGAGATTAAAACATCTTGACACCTCCTTAAAGTCTTGGTATGATAATAAATCCATTAAAAACTATTATAATGTGTCAAAATTTTAATAATAATTGTGAAACCATGTTGATAATACAAGAGACTGAGTTTAGGAAAAGTTTCCCTAAAATGTCAAAACAGAGGTTAAGGGGCTTTTTGTGAGTATCTTAAAACATGGTGGTAAAATGTCTTAAAGCATATAGATTTATCAAGATTGTATTTAATATTAGGGATAGGTTCCATGAAAAATATTAGGATAAAAATATGAGGAGAGGATTGAAATGAAGGGCCTCAAACATGCCCTTAAAAACATTGAAATACTTCATTAGTGTCTACAAGTTTGAGGTTGAAAATGGGTTTTGACACCATAAGGAGAAAAATTGGATAAACCCTCATGAATATTAAGTTTAAAATGATGAAATGGTACAAAAATATATTTAATTTTATCAATAAAATATTTATACACTCCCATGCAACCCCTATGACTACCTACAGGTGTCCCTTTAATGGGAAATACATAGCAGAAATTTCTCAGTCTAAGCAAGAGAACATAGTTTGTGCTTCCAAAGAAAATAAAAGTGAGTCCAAGATGAGTATATATTTATTGTGAATCAAAGGGGTTCAAGGAGGTCCTTTAATTCCATGACCAATCTCAGTTAAATTAAAGTACGCCTATATGCATGTTAAAGGGCAAAGTATCTCAGTATAAGATGGTGACCTAAAAGTTGATGCTAAGATGGTGTTCTAAGGTTTTCCAAAGAATAATTATAGTTCAAGAATACATTTTTAGACCTAAAATTATTCAATTAAATCCTCTACATATCATGAACATGGTCTAAGTGAGCTCATGTGACCTACAACAGTCTATAGGTAGGGTTTCTCAGTCCTATAAGAAACAAATTAGTCTATTCAGTTCAAAAGTGAATGTAGAATGATTATAAGGTTAATATGATGAATTAAACCTATATACACCCTCCCCATATATATTATGATCTTCATAAGCTCTAGGTAAATCATAGTAACCTATAGGTAGGGGCAAACTCTGGGTGTCTCAGTCAATAAATAATGGAGGACTCAATTGTCACCAAAAGTGTAGGTAAGGCAAAATGGGAGTCTATACCTGATGAATTAATGTTTTAACACCTTATTAAAGACTTTTGTGACTTCATAATATACAAAAAAGAGAGAAAAAAACCTATAAATACCTCCCTAAACCCCTATATGCACCTCCAGTAGGGTATAATCTTTGTGAGAGTAAGAAGTGAGTATGCCAAAGAGATGGAAAAGGGCTACAAGAAATTAAAAGTGGTTCATTATATACCAAAAGTGTTTTCACAATACCAATACTTTGTCAAGATGATCATATACCTTCCCTACTTGGTTAAAAGTCATCAGTCTGTATAGTTACTTAGGAAACCATGTTTGCTCAATAGATGAATATGAAGAATCCATAGAAGAGAAGTGTTTTAGGTGAATCCAAAGATTAATAATAATTAATTTAGAATGATTAACATTATAAAACAACATATAAGCATTGTTTTAACTTGGAGAGATCAATCTTAAGAGGATTTGAAGAAAAAACAAAAAAATAGGCTTTTTAGAGGACTTTTTGGACATTTTAGGATGGTTAGACACCTCAATCAAGGAATCCAGATAAACCCTTTGGTAAAAATAATAATAAATAAATTTAAAAAATCCAAAAGTGTTCAATTTTTCTTGGGGATATGGGATATGCCTCACTATTTTGTCTTAGAGATCAGCCAGTCTAGGAAAATCAAGCTTTAGCAAAGCAGGCTAGTAAGTAAAAAATGGGAAAAAGAATTGATATGGAGATTTTTTAGCCTCATAAAAAATATTTTGAGGTGTATGGAATGAAATTAGATGTTATATAATTACCAATTCAAGATTATACCTCTCAATATGACTAAAGTACCCCTACACATAGTCTAACTAGGCAAGCTTTCCCTAGGCCTAGTTGGTGAATGAGATAAAAGGAAGAAGAGTGATTGGGAAGTTGTGTGGTGATATTATAAGATTTAATGAAGTTTTAAAATACATAAGACACAAACCCAACCATTGAAAATCAATCCAAATACCTAAATCTAGCTGGGTGCATGCTAGGCCTATTAGGCCTTCAAGGGACCTAAAACCAATTGGGGGTCCATCTTAATTTAAAAATCTTGTTGGAAGATAAAAATTATTGGTACATGTTAATGGGATTAAATTATACCCGTATAAGATTTTGGAATGAAAGGAAACCTATGGGAAAGCTACTTCTAGCTCAGAGAGAATCCAAACATTCAAGAAGGTAGAAACAAACTCGATTTGGTGTCTTCAAGTGCTCATATATTTTATAATAATATGCATGGATACAAAATAAGTTTGGAGGGGTTATTAGGGTCCCTTAAAACCATGATTTAAAAAAAAAAATGAAGTTCCAATGTCAAAGATTTATGAACAAAGCTTAAGACTAAAAACTACCTAAAACCCTACTAAATTCTCAGCTAGGACCTGATAGATAAAACAAGATTAGAGAGCTATCTATATAACATGTTTTTACCATGAAAGATATTTTAAATTTTATAGTACTCACTTAGGATCCATCACATGCTTTTGATCTGTATGAAATTATACAAATATGGGGGAAAATAGGTCCATTTTATGATTTTGTGTCTTTTATAGGTGTTAGAAAAGGTCGGAAGATGCAATCAAGTTTTGGATGAAGATATGTAATTTTAATAACTCCATATGGTAATTTTTTTTCCAATAAAAAACTCCTAATTATCCAAGCTATAGCTCTCATCTTAGCCAGTCAAAACTGACATAATGAACATGAGGGTCAGAAGTGTGAAATCCTTAAGTAAATGTCCTTTTAAGGTGAACCTAAGAATTATAAGGCCATGGAGGGTATTTAAAAGTGTCATTAAACCATTTCCATGTATTTTCATGTAAAAATGATGCTAATTTTTAATCTGAGTGTGAGGGGTGGCAGAAAAGAGGAGTTTTTTAGACTGTAGGTAGTGATGGCTTCCTTTTAGGAGTTTCCATATGAGTAGGACTAAAACCAATACATGGATAGGCATGTTTGAAATTATTACCCCTCATCCAAATCATCAGATCTATCAATAGTTGGTTTTGTGATGTTTAAATAGGTCTAAATCATGAAGGTAGTTTTTTGAGCCAAGATTGGGAGTTTTATGCCACTTTTCATAAGTTTCATGACTTGTATGGACATTTGGACCTCCTGACATTGCATGGTTAATTTAACATATATTTATCATGAAAATTTAACCTCTTTTATCATATTTACAATTATCCAAGTGACCTTTGGACTTACCTTGTCTTGCTCTTCTCCCAAAGGCTATAAATAATGACTATTTTGGCTCTTTTTAGTAGCCTTTGTTGGTTGATGGTGAAACCCTAGATATTTTTATACTTTAATATCTCTTGAATAAATAAAAAAAGTTAGTTTTTCTAATTACATACTATACAATTGATTTTTATTTCAATCTTGTTGGTCTTGTCTAGTAGAAGATCATCTTTTATAGTATGTTATCCTTGATTATTCACCAAATGTGCAAAAGAGTAATTATTATAGGGATTTATTAGTATTATCCTTTAATTTTATGTGTTATTTATAAGTTTTTCATGATTTTATTACACAAATAATCATCCATTACCCTCCTAATCATTTAAAATACCTCTTGAGCCTAACATATGAAACATTGATGTGACAATCCATCTTGAGTTGTGAGTTTTGTGTGAAATAATCTTTATTTACATTTAATTAGTATAACTTTATTCAATAGGATGAAATTAAATATTGGTTCACCACCTTTATTTTTCCTAGTTTGTCTTCTTAACCCTTTTCATGAAAATTTGATAGGTAAGAGAGTGTTTCAAAGAATTCATCAAGGGAACTAGCCCTTCTAGAAATTCATCTCAAAAAATTATTACCCACAACAAGAGAGATGTTTCCATTATTCCAATTGGGTGAGTAGATATAGGAATCTCCTCAAGGGGTGTAAATCCAAGTGATAACACTAACCCAACACTTCCAAGTGGCATCATGGAAACTCACCCAACCATCGACGATCACCCAACCACTGATGGGCACCTTAACTACCGATGGTCATTGTGGTATGAAATAACAACAATCTATTTTGACCTAATTACCCTCAATAAAATTCTATCTTCTTTTTTCTTTCCTATTTATGGAGTCCCCACCTATTTTTGAACCCAACCTAACCTATTTGCCATTAGTATTGACTCACTTATTGCTATAATTAGTTTATTTCCTTTATCAAGCATTTATTTCATCTTGAATTTCATTTAATTTTTTTTTCATTGGATACAAGTAATTCATCTTTACTTCTTTCAAATTAACTTTTCTAAGAGAGTGGATTGATATCCTCCTTGGTAAACTCATGCTTCTTGGATCCAGCTCACACTAGGTAATCCACCTTGTTATCCATATAATAACCCCTTTATTTTATTCTATATAGGTAATTATACCCAAGATAAATAGGATATATTCATAATATTTTGTATCATGTATGCACAAATAAATAAACAGGTTCTTCTACCATACGCATATCTAGTTTCTTACTTCTTTCCAAGAAAATAAACTAAAATTGAGAAAAACAAGTATCCATTATTGAATTAATATAATCCAATCAATGCTACCTAAAATTAAATGTAAAATTTGGTCCATATTTTAATACCTATATAATTAAATGGGACACTTTTGGTCCACATGAAATAGGTCATAAAATATATCCATGAGAATCTCTAAAAAGTGGACAGTATTGTAAATCCTTTATAGTATGTTTGAATTATTGTAAACATGAAATGCTACTAAAATGTGTTATAATTATTGATATAAACCTAAATATTATTTTAATGTGTCCCATTAATATTTATAATAATGGTTATATCCTCTTATCATGGGGATATTTTAGTATAACCCTTTGTACTTTTAACTCATGAATTATTTCAAATCAATGATCTTTGTCATTATTATAGCATGATATATGTACACCCTCATTATTATATTTTATAATTTGATTTTTTAAATAATAATAATGATCTATATGACCTATGATCCTATGATAATAATAGTATTTTTATCCTTTTATATAGACAAACCTACCCCCTAGCTAATGTCTAGTATGTGGTAAAGATATCATGGTGTGTTCATGTAGTGTAAAAGTAATTGTGTGGAGCACCTTGTGCTATGTGATATTTAATATATATTATGGTGAACTATAATAATATTCCACATTATTGACATGATATATTTTCATTTTTTCCATGTAAGGTTGGCTTTAAAAAAAATAGCCAATATGGATAAATGATATAAAAATCATTCACATTTTCATTTATCATTATTTTTATTTCCATTATCTAAATTTTATTTTATATCCTCTAGTGATGAATTTAAACTATAGGTATTAGGGCCCATAGGTATGAATAAATCATGTGAGAGATTCTAAAGTGGATCAAAGTTAAGCTTTTGTATTTTCTCATCAGTCACATCATAAGGAATCTTATCATCAATATCATAAAAATTTGAAAACTTACCATATTTTAGTTCAAAATTGACCCAAAAAGGAAGATCAAATGTTTTATTTTCATAAAAATATGATATCATTTCCTCCTTTGGTAATTTATTGAATTATTTATCCTTATGTTCATTCACATGTATTAGGGATATTAGTGCCTTATGAATATCATGAGATACATGATATATCTTACTTGTTTGACCCATCTCATAAGTTTTTATGTTCTTGATTGGAATGAAATTCTTAGGTGTTATTATTTGAGGAACTTTAATTATATCAAAATTTAATGTTATACAAAATATAAAAGGCACATCATATGCAAGCATAGTCCATAATGCCCCATCATGTTTGAATTTTACACATTGATGTAATGTATATGGCATAACTTACATAATATGTATCCAAGGTATATACATAATAGTAAGTTATAATCCAATGATCAATACATTACTTGGAAATTAGATTGTACCATTTCAGGCCATAATGTCATGCCTAATGTAATCTAACTAATAGGTGGTTGCATGAATTATTAAATACTTTAATATGTATATATAAATTTTGAAGAGTATCTTGACTAATACCCATTATTTGCAATAAAGTTATGTTTTAAATGTTTAAACTTGATCCATTGTCAATGAGTAATCTCTTGATACCTTTATTTTAAACATTGGATTGTATGAATAAATAGAAATCTTAATCAATAGTATCCTTTGAGGGTAGATCTGTGTGGTCAAAAATAATGTTTTTTTGAATTATTTTTGTGATCTTAAATAAAATAGTCAAAATAAGTTGGTTTGATGTGACTTAGTACTTGGGTTTCATCCAAAGCTTAATAATAATATATGTTTGTAGATAGTTGAATACTTAAAAAATTTAAGAATTGATATCTTGCCATCGGTATTACTTAAATGTTCAATCATATCATACCCTTTAGATTTGATTACTAGATTAGGCTTAGGAGGAACTTGTTGTATACTAATAGGTGGTTAAATAGGTTGGACACATTTTCCTTTTCATGTAGTGACAATGTGGAATGCAGAATCCAATATAAGCCATGGGAAAATAATGGGAGCAGGATGGTAGCTATCACTTAAATAGGATTTAGGTGGAACAAAAGGTTTAGAACATGCACTTTGTCTATTTGTGAATCTAGATAAAGTCTAAATGGTATTGCAAAAACAATTATAAATAAGGGTTGGATTTTTATCTTGTGCTAAACAATTCTCTTTATTTGTGCCAATTCATTTATTCCATTTTAGCATTTTTTTTTATTAATGTAATAATGTATGCAATACAAGAAGCAATTATTGTCATGATCTTTTTAATAAATAAAAATTACCATGTACATTCATTTTTTAACATACTTTATTCCTTTAAACATTGGAAAAACTTATTTTTTAAATATATTTCAACAATTCAAAATATAAAAAAATAGAAAAAACCCTAGGGCACTCTAGTATTAAAATTATAAAGACTCGTAGTTCATGCTGAAAAAAACACTTCTTAGAAATAAGGATTCATATGAAAGAGAGTAACCTAATCAATCAATTAATAGGCTACTCTAAAATAGTAGGCCAATTAATGAATTTAGATTATAATGATATTTTGATAAGAAATATTAAATCTAAGTATATGCATAATATAAAAAGTACAACATTTAATATTCTGATAATTTAAATTTAAAGTAGAAATTATACATAGCTTATACAATGATGTGTGGGTGTTATTGAAATATTTTCTACTCGTAAAAAATTCTAATTCCACAATAGTGAAGGATACAAAAATTCTCTCCTCTATTATGAGGGGAGGTTCCCTTTATTCAAAGTTGAAAAATATACTTTTAACATATTTATAGTATTTATAAGTTGAATGGGGGGGAGGGGGGGGGGTGGTTTATTTGGACATTCAAATGAAAACAAAAGTGGAAAAGTGGAAGGTAAAGAGTCATGGATGAACAAGCAAATGTAAATTTCATTCAACCATGTTGTATGCTAATAGGTGGTTGAATAAGTTTGGAACATTTTTCATGTAGTGACAATGTGGACCACAAAATCTAATATAAGCCATAGGATAATTATGGGAGCAAGATGGTAGATATCACTTGAATAGGATTTAGGTGGAACAAAAGGTTTAGAACATGCACTTTTACTCTTATTAAATCTAGATAAAGGCTCAATGGTATTTCAAAAATAATTATAAATAAGGATTGGTTTTTTATCTAAATATTTCTATTTATTTTTGCCAATTCATTAATTCCATTTGAGCATTTTTTTGTTAATGTAATAATGTATACAATAAAATAAGCAATGATTGTCATGATGTTTTTAATAAATAAAAATTACTTTATGCATTCATTTTTATTAGCATACTTTATTCCTTTGAACATTGGAAAAAACTTATTTTAAAAATATATTTCAACAATTCAAAATATAAAAAATCATAAAAAACCATAGGGCACACCAGTATTAAAATTATAAAGACTCATAGTTCATGTTTGAAAAAAATTAACCCTTTTAAGACATAAGGATTAATATGAAAGAGAGTAACCTAATCAATCAAGTAATAGGCTACTCTAAAATAGTATACCAATTAATGAATTTAGATTCTAATGATATTTTGATAAGAAATATTAAATCTAAGCATATGCATAATTTAGAAAGTACAACATTCAATATTTTAATAATATAAATACGAAGTAGAAATTATACTTAGATTATACACTGATGTGTGGGTGTTAGTGAAATATTTGGTACTTGAAACAAATTCTAATTTCACAATAGTGAAGGATATGAAAAGTGTCTCCTCTATTATGAGGGTAGGTTCCCTTTATTGGAAGTATAAAAATCTAATCTAAACATATTTATAGTATTTATAAATTGAATGGAGGGATTTTGTTTGGACATTCAAATGAAAATAAAAGTGGAAAAAGGGAAGGTAAAGAGTGACATATGAATAATCAAATGCAAATTTCATTCAACCATGCAAAGAAAGGAAAATAAATAGAAGTAACATGTTTTATTGACATCAAATGTGAGTATTGATTGAAACTATGAAACATGCATCAATGTAAGAAAACACATGCCCATAAAGGAAAACATAACACAATGTTTTCAAATTCCTTGGTTCTTGGTTAAATATTTAACACAAAATTTCCTTCTTATTCCTCTTCAAAATTTAGTTCTTACAAACATCAAAGATCCCTTTTAAAATATTCATTTCTCGGATTTATATTAAGAGGGAATGGACTGGCCCTTCACATTCAAAATATCTCTTGGTATTATATTTTTTGTCCTATTCTATTTATTACACGTTTCAATTTTACAAAAAGGAAAAGATAAATTTCTTAAAATAGAATTTAGACAAAAAAAAATAGAAAGGAAAATTTTAAGGCTCCACTAGGAAATCTTCTTCGATGATGTGATAGTGTTGAGGGCCCTAGGGAGGTAGCATAACTTTTTGCATGTTCTTTACTTTGAGAAATTTAAAATTTCCTAACTATTTATCATGCCTTAGTGGCATCATTTCCTTTTAGGACTACTATATGTTTAAAACATTTTAGACACATTTCTAAAGTTAGTAGTAATACATTTGGAACTTCCATTGATTAAGCTAATTGATTATTTATTTCTTTAATTGAAACATGAATTTCACTGATCACATAAATGGAAGCCATATTTAAAGTATTCTCCTTGAAAAACATTTCCTATATTGCTTTCTGAAACTAACCCTTTACCTCATATATAATATGTATGGATGTTTCATCCTATTTTAAAATATATACATGTATCTCATCAAAATTAGAGGTGTTTATTTTCTATTTTTATTTCACATTGTTGACATGTTCATCTAGTTCTTATATTGCCCTATCTATAATCTTGATCTTTTAGAGGATGCACTCGGATCATTTTCTTGAAGTATCATCCTTTATTTTTTCAAATACTCTAAACTTGACCAATATTGATGTTTCAACATTAAAAATTTCATGAAAATTGCCTTTTATGGTTTCCCATATCTTTATCTCACTCTCATGATCTTTTATTTATTGTTTAATATTTATAAAATTTTATTCAATGGTCATGAATAGTTTTATCAATTCTTTGATATATTTCATTCCACTTGATATTAATTCCTCCACCCAATCCTACAAATTATTTCCATACAAATTATACTTATTATATCAATATCTTATTTTATTATACCAAGCACTTGAGAAGGAGAATCAACTTGAGGTCCTATGGGTGTATCAATTGGGTTGAGAAGGTAGTTGACATACCTGCCAACTAATTTATATGTTCATGTATTTTTTATTGAGTGATATCTTCTTAGTCTGACATTTTGATTATTATTTACATGATCTCATGCAAGTTGTGAATATCACTCTCCCTAGTTTCCTCTCGAAGTGATATACTCTTAAGAGTATAGTCATAATCATCTCTCCAACATCCTTATCCACATTGGGTTCCACAATTTCAATGAAATGAGTGATATAATAATATGACACCAATAAAAAATCATTTTTATTATAATAATCCTTGAGAATATTAGTTACTACATCAAAATCTAGAGGATTTACTTATACCACACTCTTTATTTTTTTGAGTGGCAACTACATCCATTGGAAGGACATATCACTAAAAGAAGTCATTTGAGTTCCAATAAGAGGGGGTTTAGGCTAATTTTAAGGAGTAAATTATTAAAGTGGAGAAAAACTTGGAGTGACTAAAGGGGATGAAGGAATTACAACCTTAGCTTCCTAATCAAGTCCTTATAGAATTACTCCTTGAATAGAAGAATGATATTTTTGAGTTGTATTGGGAATTAGGAGAGAGTGGTCATTAAGAGAAGTAGAAGAATACTACATCATCATAGTTTTATTTAACAATTTATTCCTAATAACAATAGGAATTTCTTCACATATTTTTCTTAGCTGCTTTATTTGTTTAGGAACTTCATCATCACTATATTTAGAACTCTAAGAACTAGGTACTTTAGTTATCATGTTAACACTAATCTTATTTGAAGTTATTATAGTAGTTTTCTTATAAGAAGTTGAAATATTTCCATTTATATAATTTCATGGTCCTATCATCTTGACTAATTTATTATCAAACCATTTTTTAGTTTTGATCCATACTCTTTGGGTTCACATGTGCACATTTACTAAATCTCTTACTGAACAATTTATGGTAGGCAAGGGAGCTATCATAAATTTATAAATGTACTCAAGTTCAATGAGATTATTCATGTCATCAACCATGCCCTCAATGACACATTCATTTTTGAATGTTCTGAACTAGTCCATAGTCATTTAGATCTAGTCTCTCTATACTAAATCATATTCATTTGAACAATCTTCCTAGTAGTCCTCTAAGTGAGGTACATGCTCATGATATAAAGCAATGCCAACATACTTTTTTATATATCTCTTTATATCCATATAATATACTAACATATGATCAAAGAGTGAATTAATATATTTTTGACTCAATGTCTTGAGCATTGACTATTGTTTTATATGTGCAGTATTCTAATGAAATAGGAAAAGAGACAACCAAGACACGTATATCCCTCATGGTTTTATGCATTACACCAAGTTGACTATATAACTCAATCAATATGATCTTATCATTTACTAGTCTTATAAGTCTCAACAGTTATCCTTAAAAACCACCAAATCTCATATAGGTGAACTTCTGATATTGGAGGTAGTAGTTGATATATTGGTTGATTAAGGTGGCATCTTCATCTTATATTATTTTACCCCAATCTTCATCAAGAGATTTCACCCCCTTATTGTGAATAAATAATTCACCCTAGTGAAGTGTTTATTGATTTATCCTATATTTCATTTGAGAAAACACTTGCAGGCTTAGGTGACAAGAGTGATACTTCCATGTTGTGAAAGTCCTTGATATATCATCTAGAAGGCCAATGAATACACAATGTATTAATTAAGTCACAAAGAATTATTTTGTTGATTATACATTCAAAATTTGATGATGTAGGGAGCCACTAATCATCTCCTTCCAATCAATAAATTATTTACCATAAAAAATTATGTTCATTGACATGAGAAACTAGAGGTGTAAAATTTGGTGTCTTTCTTTCCTACCACTCAGTTTAGAAGAATGATCATATCTAAGAGCTCTTATTAAAAATATACTCTATATAAATTCTTAATAAATTTTAAGACTCTCTCTATTTTATGCTTCAAACATGAATTATTAATGAAATTCAAACACTTTTTTTAAACCTTATCCTAATATTTTTATCCATTGGAAATGTTTATGTTGACAATGTCCTTTTGAATTAGAATCATTAGTGTCATTCCCATTACTATGCCATCAACTTTGGATATGTGAGACCCACTAGGTGATTTTATTTCATGGGTTGATGGATCACAATATCTCATGTAGGTGAAAACTAAGTTAGAAAATTGGATTGAGGTAGGGAAACTTGCTACCTAAAAAATGCCACTTTCTACAAGGTGGGTAACCAAGGTGCTTAAATTTTATAAATTTAGTATTCGATGAAATTCATTCAAGTTAATGTTTTTAATTTATTATTCATAGATCTTGTAAATATCTCTATCTATTACTATCAATGGCTCATACGTCATATATTTGAACTTCATGTTTTTAGACTCTAGGAATGCAAAATTATCTTCACATGCGATGGAATGGAGTATGAGTAAAACAAGGGGAGTAAATGTTGGTGTGGTTGAAATGAGTGGGAAACATTGATCATGTGGTAGGTTCCTAAAATTGGCAAAATAATCTTAGAAAAAAATTTTAACAAGTGAGGGTAAGCTATGTGAATGGGGTGAATTACTAAAAGAGTACTATAAATTTATCAGGGAATGCATGAAAACTCTAGGTAGAGTTTCAATATTAGGGAGAGAATAGAAGGTAGAATAATAGACCTCATATCAAAATGTAGAGTGAAAATAAGTCAAAAAGAGCCCCAAAAAGAAATTAAATTCCCCTAGATGTCTCAACACGTAATGACCAGCCATTAGAGACTATGTCCACACATATGAGGGATGGAAAAATGGCCCTTAGGTCTCTACCAACACATTGAATGCAATGATATGTCTACCTACATAGACACATAAATTTGTTCATGAGTACCATATAGTTGGTTGCATCCACATGTACAAGGGGATGTCCTATCATCTAAATCCATATGTAGTGCATGAATGTGAGCCCATGGGCTTGGGATTTACAAAATGGCATGAACGTGGAGGCTAGGCCAATCACAAGTGACATGTGTTGTATGTACATGCATCCTACATGGCTCAAAGGTTAGGAAACCCATCCATCATGTCATGCAAGGTGTAAATATGTGATTGGTTTTTTGCACATCTTATACTTTAATTAAAAATTTCCCTTTTCATCAAACTTTGACAATTTTTTCAATTTTTAACACAAATATTGAGATGTTCTTTGACTCAAAGAATGAAATCATCTTGAAAATTTTGGAAATAATAATATGAAAAATATGAGTAATTCAGTGGTAAAACCTAACTATAAGATGATTTTGATACAATTGTTGTATTATTAAAATTAGCTTTTTATCAACACAAACACTTACGTCACCTTATGGACATTTGCATTGATATTATTACCTATGCTTCAACAAATTTGTCCTATACATAATATTAATTTTTGGATAAAACTAACTTGGGTATTTCTATATATTCTATCACCTTTTAGATTATGTGTTCAGATCACATGCAAAAGCTTTTGATATTATAATATATATGAAACCATAGACACTTGTCTTATGTCTTATCACCTTGCCAAAAAAGGGTTAGTAGGATCACAAACTCAAGCTGACCTTAAGAACCCCTCTGTTAATGAGCACTACATATATACCTAATACTCTGAAGAGGGCTTCAAAGATATTTAGTTATTCTTTATGTGTTAGATTTTATCTGAATAATGGTATAGAATTTTATATGCAAGAACATGTAGCGATCTAGATTGTAACTTTAAAAATAATACTAATTGTTATTATTTGAATGCTTTAAAACTATATTATTACTACTATGACTGATAAAAAAATGTGTAAGAATAGGGTAGTGTAACATAGTTATGTAATTGATTTAATGATCTTGAATAGGTGTGTGTTTAGTATTTGATAGATGATTATTGAATCGAATTTAACTTGTACTTATACCACCTATTTTTAAAAGTTCCTCACAGAATAATTTATGAAACATAATAGGATAACCTATACATTTTGAAAGTTTTGTAAATTTGAGTGTTTATAAGGTATGGACACTTGTGTTGGATAATAGATAGTAGCGTCAACACTACTATCCAAATATGAATGCAACTATCTACAAATAAATAATGTTGTTGGAGATCTATAACTAATAGCAAAGTGCATATATATTATAATTTAAGCATATTATGGGCTATAAGTCATCTGGATAATCATACTAACATGGTTAGATTTTAATATAAACATTTTAACCTAATGAGGTGGAGAATGCAAGCCTATTAGCTGCCAAGAAGGTCAAGAACTAAAGGGTAAAGCCTTTACTGATATTTTTAATGTGTAGAAGATTATTTTAACATATAATTCTAGATTTAAGCATCTATATTTATTTATTAGAACATTCATAAACATGGGCAAGGAAAATAATTTAGTTTTTAGATGATTTTATATAGCTTTAGTTGAGGGTGTTTAGAAATATTTCAAGACTTACAACATTGTTGTGAGGGGTTAGAAATACAAGAAAAAGTATTTATTATTATTAGTTTATACAATAATGATTATATCATTCCCATAAAATAAATAATGGATGACTTATTCATGTGTATCAAGAAAAAATGTTAGTCAAGGCTTACAAAAAATATGTTGTAATTCCTCATGAGACCCTAAAAAAATGTTGATAAGGAGAATGGGTTAGTGTTTTAAATAATTATAATACTAGTGTTAAATATTTCAATTATTTGATATAAAAGTTGTTGGTTTTAATTGATAATATTAGAAACACCCTATCATTATAGAATAAGGTATGAAAAAATCAAGGAGGAAATTGCATTATTGAAGGGAAACCATAATATTTATGCTAATGTATTTGATATTTCACCAGTTGGAATGAAAATTGTCAATTTAATAAACTTACCACTTTTTTAAAATGTATGAATGGGAATTCAATAATTTCACATGCCAACACATTCACATGGATTACATGATGTCAATTTAAGATCCAGGGATAGTGACACATCTAAAGCAATAGAAGCAGGATCAAAACAATCTCTGCTCCATGTTCATGAAAAATGCATATGGTGTTATAGGAGTTGATATTGAATAAAATAAGTAGTAGAAATTGAAAACTAATGAGGATCAATACCAAGATATTTGTAATTTTTCTAATGATATTACTTATGAGTAGGATTCAATGAACCAAGAATAGTTGTTAATTTTCAAATATTTTTAGTTGGTGTCAAGTTACCAAATGTTGTTTATTATCAAACATTGGTTAATGTTATATATCTTTTGATGTTGTAAATTATGATGCTACTAGTTGTGAGTAGGATTTAAGATACTCATAATCATACTTTTTATATGTCAAACACTTATAAGTTTTATATGATTCCTTTCAATCAATGTTTTCTTTTAATAAACTTATGCAACAATGTTTTTTAATGATTCATAATGCTTATATTATTGCATTATTATTTTATTAATTCAATTATCATTTTATTTTTTTAATCCATTATGCATCATTATGTTTATCTTTATTATATTATTATTTCATAATTTTGGTTAGAATTTTATAGTTTAGTCTATTATGTTTCATTATGTGGTTATGTGAATATTATTGATTTTAGTTTTATTTGACTATGGGATTATATTCTACTTTTTGGCATTTACACTTTTACGATCTTATTGAAGTCTCATAGCTCAAGTGAAAACATGGTTTGAAGGTTTTTAGTAAGCACACTTTCACTCTTTTTATTTGTATTTTTTATTAATATTTATTGCATTGTAATGTTATGTCAAGTTTATGTATTGATAAAAGTATTGTGGTGGGAATCTGTTGGTTGACTTTTAAATATTTTGTTTGATAGACTAATGAAAATTTTGAAATTTTATATGGAAACCTGAACTAACATGTTGATGTTCTTATCTTTGAATAAAATCATCTTTGTAACCTTATTTTTTTTATGAATATTATGAATCATATAATGTCATGCTAGCTTTGGCTTCCCTTGTCTTGCATCTATTTTATATGTAGTTATTGTTATGTTCTATTGATTAGGGATTATAATGGATCGATCATTTGATATATTCTAAGATAGATAGGTTGAATTGGATATAATCATGTTATGTTTTTGGTTAGGTCTTATGATGGACCAATTATCTAATAAATTTTATGATGGATATGTTGATTTGGATATGATCACATTATGTCATTATGTTATGATTCATTCACTTCCACTTATATGATATATGATAGGAAATGAATTATAAATGTGAATGTGCATAGCTGTTGATTATCACTGATTGATTGGTTTAGGGGTATTAACGATCATATGATGTTATTATTAAAATGTGTACTAATAATTTGATGCAACTTCATACCACTTCTTATTGCATGGGAAAAAATCATAAGAAGTGGGAAAATAAATTATAGTTGTATGTGGAGTGAGCTCTAGTACCCGTGATGAGATCATGGGAAAAAATTATTTTGATTTTTTAATATATTATTAGTGATATATTATCATGATTATTGTCATTACCTGGATGCATTGATGTGTGCAATGATTGTGTAGAAAACTAATAGAAATGGGAAAGCAAAGGACAAGAGGTGGCCAATTCTTAAACCACACACCATATTAATATATGTTAAATGATGTTTAGCCATGTGTGTGCACCCACCTAATAGTTATGTGTGTATGTTCTTCTCCATAGTGTTAGTGTTGATTATTTTGGAGCCTTAGGTTAGATGACACATAGGTTTTTTTATTAGTTAGTAATGTGTCCATATATTATGTTTATGTTAATTAATCCCTTAATCAAACATTGATTAAACTCTTTAATTGTGATTTTCGGATTTTTAGGAAATCTAAAATTTTAAAGTATCAAAACCTATTTCTAAAACATTTCATTGGTCTAAAAAGGGGTCCCATAGATTAGTGGTCCAAAGGAACATTTTGGAAAGTAAAAGTTTTATGGTTTCACCCTTATAGGCACCTTGGTAAGGAAAGGAGATGCAACCCAAAAATGAGACACTTGTCCTCATTTGAATGGGATAATAAAGTATCAACCTCCTTCCCCATATAAGGAAAAATCTACCTATTTTCTCTAAAATTTTGAATTACCACAAAATTAGAGAGAAGGGAATTGAGATTAGAATCTTGAAGAGAGGCCAAAGGAAAAATCAAGTGCAACAAATTCATAATGATAGTACCTATTTTTCTATTTTTGAGTAATTATTTTATGTGTGTCGTGTGAGTTCATATAAATGGGAAAAAATATATTTTAGTAATTGTTAGGAAAAATTCTACTAATTATGTGCAAGCCTAGGATGTACTTGGGGAAGGGATATTTTTAGTTGAAAGAGAAGCTGGGGGCCTATGTAGGTTGATTGTTGGATTCCTTTATAAGACTTGATTGAAAGAGAAGCTTGGGGTCTATGTAGGCTGCTTGTTGGCTTCCTTTGAAGAGCTAGTTGAGGGAGGAACTTTAGGCCTATATGGAGTGCTTGTTGGTTTCCCTTATTATTGTATATTTTATGAGAATTTTTAAAAAATGTATATATATGTAGAAATTATTGAAGCTGATGATTATTTTTTTATCTCCCCAAGTATAGTCCTAAGGTAAGTACATGAATTTATAACTGGAAAGACTTAAGGCCTTTTATTTCCTTGGGTTGGCCATGTGTTTGTGTGTGTGTAAAGGTCACTTCTTGGGATTGGGGGTTGACTAGGGTGGAGACATCTGATGATGTCATAAGGATGGGAGGTGAGTAGTCTTTACTTGCTTGTAAGCTGTTAGAAACTTATGGAGCTAGGAAAGAGTACTACAAATTTCAAGGAATAAAGCTAGTTGATTATTTACAACACTTATGTGTAAATATTGTGCTTATGAAAAAAAGAGAATTGTGTGAGATCTGTAAAGCATTTTATGATTGTTGTAGAATAAAGATGCTCAGAAAGTGATTAATGAATGTGGAAAATATTATCTTATATATTGGAAAAAAATGTTTTGTTAAAGTAATTTTATGTAAAATAAAATAAAATGATTATTGAAAAATATTCCTAAAATTTTAATTTGATTATAGAAAATTTTAATAATAAAATGTTGTGCCTGAAATTAATTCAGAATTTGAGAATAGATTTTATTTTGAATTACTTATGTTTATGCAGGTTTTTTTCTAAAATTTTAATTTGATTATTAAAAAATGTTATGCTTTGAAATTAATTTAGAATTTGAGAATAGTTGTGCTTTTGAATTACTTATGTTTATGTAGTTTTTTGCTTATTTATGAAATAGATGTGCTTTAAACAAAATAATATACATGTATAATAAAAAGGGAAAAAATAGTTTTAAATTTTACTATAAATTAATATAGCTCTTAAATTCCCATTTGCATAGTTGTTGTCCATCTTAGCTGATGCAGGGGCATCACTGCCTAATGTAAATAGTGTTCTAGTTTTCATTTTTTAATCCTTTAGGAGGTGTTTAAGGTCATAATAATTCCCTAAGAGTCACTTTTAGGTGTTAGGATTTAAAAAGAATTGAATTAAGGTGGAAATGAAATTTCTTGCCAGAAGTCATTCCTTTGCAATTTCAAATCTATACTTTGTGTCAAGAGGTCTCAATTTGGTTTTAGTTGATTAGGTTTAAATAAGGGATTAATAACACTCACATGACTCACATAATGAGTCATCATAGTGACTCAACTTGTAGGTTAGACAGTTTTGCAATATACAAGTTAGTTATAAGATATTGAGAGTCTATATGAATAGATGGTTGTTGGTGTCTCAAATAATTCAAGATAAAAGGCATGAATGAGGGTTTATAATAGAAATAATTATGCAATAAAACCCTAAATCAATTAATAAATAATGATTTTGATCATTTGAAACAAGAAAAGTAACAAGCTCTATCATCTCCTGCATAAGTATGATTGTATATAGATAGTCAAGGAAAGATGCAATGAAAAGATGTTTTAATAATTTACTATGTTGAGGTAATATTAATATTCATTTTTAGATATTATAATATTATGGTTTGAAATATTTTCAATGATTTGGATGTAAATTCCTTATGACAACCCCATAATTCTTGTTATTCTATGTTTTGAAATTGAGGTGTTAAATGAGTATAGCCTAAGAATATATTGTTATGACATAGATAATGGTTTTCACAATGTTATGTAAATAACATGTGTTCATTAAATTATAGGAGATTTGATTTAGGGTCTATAAAACCTGTGTGTGATGATAACTTTCAGTGACTATCTTTATACCATGTACATTTTTAGAATTGTTGAATGAAACAAGTTTACCCTAAGAGGAGTGACACAAAAAGGATGTGTTTGGATTTTCATGTGAATTGATGAGTTATTATTTTATTTACTAAATTTAATGAATTTTTATATTGGTTATGTTTTTATATTTTTCTAATAAGATTGTTGCCCCTAGTTTGGTCTAAACATGCATAGAAAGTGACTAGATAGGGTAATGTAAAGAGTTTAAAAAGAAAATAAAGTGAATATTTTTTAACCCTAAGAGGTAATTAAAGTTGATAAGAACTTGTATCAAAATTTTTCAATTCTTAGAAACCCTGAATAAAACCAACTATCTTAAAGTGAACACTTGCAGACTATGTAATTTGGGAACTATGTAGTTTGTGTACCCAAAAACAAGTCTAAGATGATGAACAGAGGAAAAAGTAAGGTCCAAGATTGATTTGTATGGGTGTGGAGACTTATTTCACACCATAATAAACTTAAAATACCATTTTAAACTCTATACAAAGCATTTTTGAGCCATTTGTTTGCTCTTGGGCTCTCATAAGGCCTATAAACCCTAGAACTAGGGTTTTGATGTTTAAATGAGAATCCACTAGTGAAATTCTATAAAAATTTGTATTTTTTTATTTATAATTATCCTTGAAGGTATTTTATTAGTTTTTAATTTATGGTGTACATGGAATTACATTTATAGTGGACTGTGTATTGGCAGAATAGACCTAATAGGCTTAAATAGTGGTATAAAAACATCTAGAAAAGTGACATAAAGGTAGAATAAAGATTTAAATTTTTTTGAAAAAACATTATGAGTTAAATTGTATCTTATAAATTAGTTATTTTTACATTATGTGATCATATAGTTTTGTACTAACAATATTTATTATAAAAAAGGCTACTAAGGATTGTCAGAAACATGGTAAGGGTAATATAAGATAAGAGAGTTTCAATAAGGAATGTTGAGAGTGGATAAAAACGTTAAAAATAACCTTATAAATAATTATAAAGGCATTAAATACCATATATATTCAATTTAACCTCAAATCATTCCATGTTGAGTGAGTTAAAGAACTATGTCAAGAAGTTGACTAACACAATAAGATGGATCAAGATTTAATATATCAATGGAATTATAGGTATTAGAGTTTGTTTAATTAGATTATTTGAATGTTTCTATACCTCATTTGGTATCAGAATGAGAAAATATTATGTCGATAAGGTTTGCATATGAATTTACATATCTGTTTTAATTTTTAGTTTGTATATTTTATCAATTTCATTGAAGGTATGATGATAGGTTGCTTTAAATGTTGCTAATCAAAATTACAATCTGATTAAAATTTGGTCAAGGTAGTTGAAAATCCAAGAGAAAATTGTTAATAGGTAAGGAGCTCAAGAAGCTCAAGAAAAGAGAGCAAAATGAATGCTCAATGGATTGGATCTACGAAGAAAGCTTGGATAAAGAATGGAGTAAGGTACAAGAGACTTGCTTGAGAGAATATAAATGGTAAAGAGAATGATGAGGGAGATGCCTAACACAATATAACAACTAATAATAAAAATTAAAGAGAGTTTACAAGTAATAAACAAGAATAATACTTGAAAAGAGATATGCATGAGATAAAGCAATATATAGCCTTGATGAACCTTATGATAGAACATGTGAGAGAGATTGAGAACCCACTCTTTGGATGGGTGATAAATAAGAATCCAATAAAATTTACATTAAAACTACTATTAAAAATAATTATAATGCAAACCATGAGAGAAGAGAGAGAGAATAAGAGGATGATATGCAAGCAACTGAAGATGGAGATGCATAAACTTTTGTTGAATGAGATGTCAAGTAGATAAGAGGATAGTTGCAACCAACAAAGTGTGGAGAAAGACAAAGAAATTGATTAGTTTTAAGACCTCACTATAGGGTTACAATAAGAGTTAAAAACCCAAGAATAAGGTATTTAATATAATTTCAAGTTTGTGTATGAGAGAAATGAGCAATTAGAGGCAAAGTTGGCAACCATAGAAAGAGAACTATATGGTGACAAGGAGGAAAATGAAGAGTAGGTAGTTATAGTATACTTCCCCAAGTAGAAAAATCAAGCATGGAGAGAAAAATTAAGAAGAATCAAGGGTTTGATATCCAAGGGGACAAGAAATAGGATGTTTTCATTGATTTGGGTGTTCCATAGGCAAGTTGGTTATAGGAGAACACTAAGAAGCTGAAGATGATGACGTGGAAGATTAAAGCACAAGAAGATAACATAAAAGGAATAAGTAAGAGAGGAATTATTAAAATATTAGATAACATAATAAATCATAAAAAAAGGCCTATATATATCAAATAATCCTTGGGACCCAGGTGGATGTGCACTTGGAGAATGATGCTGCAAAGGATCTCAAATTCAACATAAATTATAACTTTCATGGGAAAGTTTCTTTCTCCTCAGTAGTATGATGTATAAGAATCACTACATGATGTAAATATTGTTCTATTTTTCATGTTTTGAGCCTTTAAGAGGTGTTCAATGTCATAAAAGTTCCTAGGAGTCACTTTGAGGTGTTAGGATTTCAACAAATTTGAATTATTGTGGAGATGAACTTTCCCACCAAAAGTCATTCCTTTGCATTTTCAAATCTACACTTTGTGTCAAGAGGTATCAAGTTGTTCTTAGGTGGTTGTATTTAAATAAGAGATTAATAACACTCATATGACTCACATAATGAGTCATTATAGTGACTAGGCTTGTAGATTAGATAGTTTTACAATATACAAGTTAGTTATAACATTTTGAGAGGCTATATGAATAGATGGTTATTGGTGTCATGAATAATTAAAGATATGAGGCATGAATGAGGGGTTAGAATAGAAATAATTTTGTAATAAAACCACAAATAAATGAATAAATAATGGTTTTAATCAGTTGAAACAAGAAAAGTAATAGGCTCTATCATCTCCTACATAAGTATGAATGTATATAGAAAGTCAAGGAAAGAAATATGTAATGAAAAGATGTTTTAAAAATTTCATGTGTTGAGGTAAGATTAATATGACTTTTTGGAGATTATAATATTTTGTTTTGAAAGAGTTTCAATGATTTGGATTTAAATTGCTTATGATAGTCCCATAATTCCTATTATTCTATGTTTTGAAAATGTGGTGTTAAATGATTCATAGCCTAAGAATATATTTTTATGACATAGGTAATGGTTTGAATAATTTTATGTAAATAAATGTGTTTTAGGAAGTAGATGAGTATTTATTTAGGTTATAAAAACCTTGTGTGGTGATAACTTGTAGTGAGTGTCTTTATACCCTATATATTTTTAGAATTATTGAATGAAACAAGTTTACCCTAAGAGGAGTAACACAAAAAGGTTATATTTAGAGTTTCATGTGAATTGATGATTCATTATTATATTAAATAAAGGTAATTAATGTTTTTATTGTTATGTTGTTATATTTTTCCAATAAGACTGTTGCCCCTAGTTTGGTCTAAACATGCTTAAATAGTGACTAGACAGGGTAATGCAAAGATTTTAGAAAGACAATAAAATGAATTATTTTTTACCTTAAGAAGGGATGAAAGTTGATAATAACCTATATAATCCTTTTTTAAGGCATGGAAACCCTAAATTAAACCAAATATCTTAAAGTGAACACTTACATTCTATGTAATTTTGGAACTATATAGTCTATGTACCCAAGAACAAGTCTAAGATGATGAATACATGAACAAGTGAGGTGAAAGATTGATTTTTATATTTTTGGAGACTTAATTAAAACCATAATAAACTTACAAGACCATTTTAAACTCTTTACAAAGTGTTTTTGATCCATTTGTTTGCTCTTAGGCTCTCACAGGGCCTATAAACCCTAGAATTAGGGGTTTGATGTTTAAATGAGAATCCACCAGTGAAAGTTTGAAAAAAAATGTATTATATTATTTATAAGGATAATTTAAGGTATTTTAGTGGGTTTTAATGTATTCCATATAAGAAAGTACATTTATAGTGTAATGTGTGTGTGTATTGGCAGAATAAGCCTAATATGCTTAAACAGTAGTCTAAAAGCATCTAGAAAAGTGACCTAAAGGTAGAATTAATATTTTAAACTTTGTGAACAAACATTATGTGTTAAAGGGTATCTTAGAAATTGGTTTTTTTTCATTATGGGACCGTACATTTCTACACTAACAATATTTATTGTAAAAGAGGCTACTAAGGATTATCAGAAATAGGGTAAGGGTAATATAATATAAGAGAGTTGGAATAAAAAGTGTTGAGAGTAGATAAAAAGGTTTAAAACACTTTTATAAAGCATGATAAATTCATTTTATACCATATTAAATCAAGTGAACCTCAAATAATTACATGTTGAGTGAGTTAAATAATTATGTCAAAAAGTTGACTAACATAATAAGATGGATCAAGATTGAATGTATCAGTGAAATTGCATGTATTAGAGTTTATTTAAGCAGAGTATTTGAATGTTTCTCTACATCATTGGCACTATAATATAAATATAAATGATTATATGTGTGTGTGTGTGTGTGTGTGTGTGTGTGTGTGTGTATGTATATGTATATATATATATATATATATATATATATATGTATATATATATATATATATATATATATATGTATATATATATATATATATATGTATATATATATATATATATATGTATATGTATATGTATATGTATATGTATATGTATATATATATATATATATATAGATATATATATATATATATGTATATACATATATATATGTATATACATATATGTATATACATATATATATGTATATACATATATATATATACATATATATATATACATATATATATATATATACATATATATATATATATATATATACATATATATATATATATATATATACATATATATATATATATATATATATATATATATATATATATATATAATCTTGTGCAAATAGTTCTTCACTTGAAATTATTCCTCCACTTCCTCCCTCTACCTACAAGTAAAAAAAAACATTAGACTCTCTTAAATTGAAAAAATAAAATAAAATAAATAATACCTATAGGGGAGGGTGGTAGTGTGTTTAATTAAATTAAAAAAGGGGAGGGGGGAAGGAAGGGTGGTGGAAGCTACCGACTACCACCCCCAAAAATATAGTGACAACCATGATCGTAGCCACTCTTTTATAGGGAGGCTGGTAGATAGGGTTGCAAACACCTTTGTGTGGAGGAAGGCCATAACCCCAACTTAGGAAAAAAAAAGAAAATAAATGTATATATTTAAAAATATTAAAATAATAAAATAAATTCATATGGATTTGAAATTTTCTCACTTTTTTTGGTCTATGGAATGTGGTAAATAGAAGAAGAAAAAATACAGTTATCAAAAATAATAATGATAATAAAATTATATATATATATATATATATATATATATATATATATATATATATATATATATATACATACTTGCACCTCCTAATCTGACTAAATATCTTTCATCTTCATCTCCAACCCTGCAACATGAAGATTAAAAAAAAAAATAGAAGAAAGAGAAGAAGGAAAAAAATAGAGCAAAAAAATGAATAAATGAAACCTAAATTATTTTAATCCTTACTAAAGAGAAAATTAGGGTGTTTTTTTCTTGTAAACCTAGATCATATGGTGGGTATGACTTTAATCCTAAGGTGGAGGATTTTAGTCGCTCATTATAATTATTTTAAATAGATTAATTTTATTATATACACTTTAGGGTTATAAATCAAGGATGGAGAACCCTTTTATCCAAGGGTTGGGATTTAATGTTTCATTTAGCTCATAAATATATTTTTTAACTTATTTTAAATTATTAGAGGAAATTAGATTTAGAATATTTTATCTATGAATGTTTAATTAAGTTGAATTTATTATTTAATTTTTCTACGGGTTATTATACTTAAAATTTGAATTAACAAGTTGAATTATTTTTACCATAGATTATTATTAGTTTATAAGGGTAAATTAAATTATTAGTTAAATTTTATTTAATTGAATGAAATGAGATATGAATTTTTTTTGGGTGTTTCAATAATTTGAATTATTTATTTACATTATTTTTATAGGTAATTTTACTTAAAATGTTACTACCAATTTAATATTTCTTTTTACTATAGATTATTATTGTTTTAAAAAGTTAAATCTAATTATTTTTAAATTTAATTGACTAGTTGACTAGAGGTAATTTAAATTAATTTATTACTGAGAGTTATATCATATAACATACATATTTTTTTAAAAATTGTTGTTTTGCAGTAGGGTGGTTTGGGCACCACATATAACCTTGATAATTGCATTCTATGATGTTTCATTTCTAATACTATTGTAAAAGTTAATTTCAATGTATAATTCAGTTTCATCAATAATTATAATAGTGAATACTCTCAAAAACATTGAATGACTAGATAATAATGTTGTTAAGTACGTTATTGATTGAGAACATATTATTTTATGCCTCGTTGAAGGGGCTCAAAATATTTTTTCTATCATTTTTTGGGGGCAGGGTGTTAAATTTGGTACCAAACTATGGGTTCATTTTCAATAACTATCTATTTGTTATAATATTAGTGAATTGTGGAAATTATTATAGGCTTATATCATTCAAATAAAAAATATACAAGTTTTTATGTAAGATCAAAACTTTAATTATAGTTATTAGCAATGAAAATTCTATTTTACTTTCAAATATATGTCTCATACAAACATAGTCATATGAAAATATACATGTTATTCAATTTTAAATCACTAGATAATCCCAAATATTTAATTTTTCACTTTGTATTGAGGTATAATTTGATAAATTATATCACCATTAGCATACAATAAGTCATCTCTAGCCATGGATGCATTTTTTTTCTTTATTATTTTTTTGTCAATCAAGAGAGTTTTTCGTGATCTCCATTACTTTCCCTAATATTTAAAACATGTCTCTATTCCACTTCAATCAATATTATTTTTGTGTTTCTATTTTCCTTATTTTTAATCCTCATTTCTATAATAATGGTATAGACAATAGCTCTGACTCTCTTGTTGTCTTTTATTTTAACAATTCCCCTTATGTCATTTTTTTAAGATGATAAAAATGTGGTTAATTAAATAGACAATCAAAATAAATAATAATAAAAATATTCAAATTTTTACTTTAAATAATATAATCATTTCCGGCTTACCATTTTATTGAATTTTTTAAAAAAATAATATTTTTTAGTATTATTTATCCTCCTTGATGTTTTGTATATTTCTAAAATATTGTGCTTCAAGATGGGCCTCTTCTCCAATTTTTATTATGGGCCTTGATATTGGAAGATAGTTATTTAATTTTTTTTGTGCACTAAAAGTTTTCATATCTTATTATTTTCATGAATTAAATACTTGTTTCCTTATTTAGTTTCAACATTAGAAAAATGGGATGTCAACTCCATTACCCTATTGATTGTAATTTTCTTAGGCTCTTCTCATATTCAAACCTATGTTGATTTTAAATGTTTGAAGGAAAGAATTCTATTCACACAACTTTTTCAAACATACATTTTAATCTAATCACCATCTTAAATAAGTGTGCTCTCATCTTGTTAATTAAACACATTTTATCATGTTTGAACTTATTTCTATAACATGCATGAGTACCTATTTCTCCACAAAAGTTGGTATTCAAAATTTTCATCTCCATATGTTTATGCTACATAACCTCATTCCCTAACTAACCTAATGTAAAAGGATGAATTGAATTAGTCACCTATAAGGGCCATGTCGTCTCCTAAACATGAAGAACACAACCAAATTTACTCCATGGCTAGGTTTCCAATCATGTAAATCAATACTTAATTCAATTCCATACATCCTACAACATATAAGTCATATAAAACCAAAAAATTCCAATAGTTTAAATACCTTTATTCACATTAAATTAGTGTGGTATCATCTCCTTTATATGGTTGTAGTAACATCATGGGGAAATATTTTAAACTCTGCCACATTTCACAAACTTTATATACTTTTGTTAATTTGAAAGTACTTTGATTACCTAGTTGAAAATGGGGAATGAGTCTCAAATGAATTAAATAATACACAAATAAATAATTCTTAAAAACTTAAAAAAAAATAATAATTTCATACCAAATGAGAAAATTTTCAGAAATTAAACTATTTGATTTTTTATAGTTGAGATCCTTGTAGTCTCAACTTCTATAATGGTATGGTTTCCCGAACATACATGAAATTTTCATTTTTATATATCATCCCAAATCATAACATATTTATCTTTATCGTGAATCTTTGATGGATGTTTTTTTTTTTTTAATATTATACCATATTAGTAGCTTCATGATACATCTTAATAATAATTCAATCTATAGCATGGTATGTAAAATAAACAAAAATGGCCATCATCTTAGGTGTAAGCTATAAATGATAGTTTCTAAAAAATAATCCAAGCCAACATGCATGTTAGATAAAAATAGTGTGACATGAAATATACTTTTTATTAATTTCATTCTATTTATAGTATAGTTATTCATAAATATTAATTTATATCCATCTAATGATGGGTTGATAGCTATAATACACTTGTCAAACTGGTCTTCCCATTATTTTCTTGGATCTAACTTAGGGTCTATTTCCTAAATTTTATTTAATGCATTGTCAATAAAATAATGTTTAACAAAAAAAACATTTAGTAAGGTAAAAATTAATTAAAAATAGTATTCAATAAATTTCCTAGAGAAAGTTTGGTGTCATTGAGTACAACTAATAAATTATTTGAAATTTATCACCAAACATGCTCCTTTGTAACCATTTTCATGTCTTTCTTTAGGACTCTAAACCATAAAAACAATTCATTTCTCATAAGTAACACTTTATTATTTCATAATATATGTTGTGACCATTTTATCATGGTATTCATACAATTTCACATTGAAATACCCAGCATCAAACATAGTAATACCATTTTTTAAGAGTAACAATAATTTATTTGTTATGTTCTTTGGATATTCAAGATCAATAAGATGGGATAAAACTTGTTTATACTCATATTCACCATCAAAATTTTATAATATTATATAGGACATCATATTATAATCTTATAGTAGCATAAGTAATGCCTTACACAACTATATACCACTATCATAACAGATGCAAGAATCAATACCATGTTTTAAATCAAAATCATCAACTATTTTAGTTATTTTCTTGTTTGAATAAAAAATAAAAATGCATACATATTTATTTCCTTAACTTTAACACCCACTATAACACCATCTCTTTGAACCCATCTCATATTCATTTCTTCATTTTATTTAGCCTACAAATTCATCTACTCATAAATTGAGGATGTATTAACCTTATGAAGTACTCAATGAGTGTTGATGTATTTTAAATATGTCAATGTATTATGGGACACGTTTGATTCAACAAACATTGATGGTAAGTTATGAGGCATAAATTAACTATGGATCTCATCCATAACATTTAAACAAAGTTTTTTTTATTAATTTATCAAAGTTCACAACGTCTTTCAGTTTAGACCCTTCATCATAATGATTACTTATGTAGTACTCTATTGCACAAATAGTTTAATTTCCATCCAGATAATTAGTATATTTTCAAAACAACCATGACCATACATCCCTAAATATTTTTCCCCCTTCACTATATTATGATAATACTATTATGACCATTTCTTTAGGTTCATAAAGCCTTTCCTTGATCATTCATTTTTTGTGAAATTGCATGCATTGCCTTCAATTTTCATTGAAGGTTGAACAAGTTAAGTGATCAAATTTTCTCAACTTGAATTTCGTCTATTATGATTTTTTTATTTTAAATTTGAATCAATTATATATTTTCTCACTTTTTTCTAAAAATAAATTTGACGACCAACTTGTTTTAGAGAAACACCCACATTTTTAGTTTCTACCATGTATGAAGTTTAATAGTCTTCCATGTTGAATGTAATTTGAATACCTATCATAAAGAGGATTTTATGTCCTACCATAGAGTAATTTTTATGTCCTACCATGGAGTTTGGTCTCTTCCATGAAGGGAGTTTGAAGGAAAATCATGTTAAATGGAGTTTAATGTCCTACAATGAAGGGAATTTGATGGATTACCATGATGAAAGGAGTTTAATTTCATGCCATGAAGGGATTTTTATTACATATTAATGTTTAATGGAATTTGATGTCCAATCATGAAAGGATTTTTCCAAACTACCATGTTAAATGGAGTTTGATGGCCTACCAAAAATGGAGTTTTATGAGATGGCCATGTTGAATGGAATTTGGTGTCTTGTCTTGAAAGTAATTTGAAATTGAGTTTGAGATAGGTTGTTCATTTTGGAGGTACAATCACTGAGGGGGGGTGGGGCAGGGGGTGAATCAGTGATGCAAGATATTTCAAACTTCAATTGTAATCTTTTCAAACTCTTTATCAATGACCACAAACATGCATAAAGCATACAAGATATTCATAATAATTAATAATAAAGATGATGTAATATCACACACATAACACAAGATCTACATCAAAAACCCTCTTGGGGAATAAATCCCACTCTCACGCCTATAAATGCATGGACCAATTGTCCTATAAAATGATCACAAACATGATACCTTTTATTGAATCACCCACTTCACAAGGAGTACCCACCCATAAGTATTAACAAGCACCCACTTGTTATATATATTGAGGACCCACACAACAACTTGAAATCAATAGCTCTAGAACTCTGATTGCCTTTCAATCTAATGGATAAACAATGTATAACACCTCTCTTTCAACTCATCACACATACTCAAACTTGCTCATGCAAGCAATGCATCCAAATACCCCTCTTGGATCACTCTAGGCTTCTTCACTCATCCTTAATTTTATCTATACTTTAGTCCATCTACTGAGCACACTCACTATGATCTCTTTTCTTTACCTCTATCTTCTTCTCTGTCAACACATTCACATCCAAGTCTAGAAACCATTGCCTTGGTCTCCATTCTTTATAGAGTCTTCATGAATATCCACTTCTAGGTCAGCCATAATACTTACCTTATCCCTTAAGAATTATAACATGCTAACACATAACTCCATATTGATAAGAACCTCATATTCACACAATGACTAAATAACAAAATCAAATCATATATTGACCAAAATACTCATATATTCCTTTTGAGGAAGGAACAACTCCATATCGTAGGCCTCTTCGAGGGGGAAACCTCCTATTAGAGAAAGACCTAATTAAAAATGAATCTTTGATGCCCTTATAATATCATATGCCCCTTTATTTATATTATTTCTCATCTACCCCACTCCTTATTGTAATGCATGTGGGATGATTCACTATTATACTATTATACCCCTATCTAGGTATATTGCATTCCATCACCCTTAAATATGTTTCACCCTCAAAACATGATAAGAAATAGGACCAACTGAAGGCTAGACCATGCATATTAAAAATAGGTTGAGGACCATATAGAATCTTGGCCATGCATTCATTTTTGCTTTCACTTCTTCTATCTATGTTGTGATAGGAGCATGTATAATAATAATGCAAACATAAGCACTGAAATAGGAGGTGGATGTGCATACATATGGATGAGTGAAATAACCATAACTAAAATTAGGTGGGTCTATCAGTGAGAGTCAAGCAATTAAAGTTGAATCTTGGCAATGATCACCTTAAATCTAGAATAGGGGTGCACAAAATAGTTGTCCTTGTGAACCAAATGAGGGTACATGCCATCCCCCTTAGTATTGTTCCCTGATGGAGGTGAATCCTTAGTTCCCTACTTAGGACCTATTATTTTTGTCTTGGGCTCATCTGAGATTTTCTCAAACATGGTGGTTTCCTAAATGGACTTGTTAGATGATTTATTGAGCACTTCTAGTGCTTGATTTGGTGTTTTGGGTACCATCTTAGGCTTAAATGGGGCCAATTTGGGTACTTTTATTTCTATCTCGATTTCTACAAGGTCATGCTCTAATAATTTTATGGTCTAAGGGGGTGTTGTTTGGAGATGTTACTAGTTGATGAGATCTTTAGCAAGCTTGGTTAAGCCCATATCTTCCATCATAGTGTGGGGATTAAACATTTTAACCTCATGTCAAATTATATCTTTAAGACCACTAATGAAGTAACATTAGAAGAAGGTATTATATAATCCTATAGTCTGGTTGGCGAGTGATTTAAATGTTGTTTGATAATCTTGAATGGTCTCTATTTGATGAAGTTGAGTCACAACCATAATGAAATTACCTCCAGATAAAATAGGAATCCTCATGATTACAATCAAATGGATGTTGGCTTCAAACAAAATGGTGTCCTTTATAATATTACCAATATTTTGATTTTTTTACACTAATAAGATGACCTCACGATAAATATAATGAATAATGACTTAAATTATCACATAACCATAAACTTAAAATCATAAAATTAAAGACTAGGATATCCCTAAAACACTACTGTAAATGTATTTGGACTCATAGCAAACTTAAAACCATTAATACCTAAGATGATGCTAAAAAACAAGATGAACTATTAAAAATTAATGACATAATAATTATGATCTAAAAGTATTAAAAAATGACACCTATGACTATAAAAAAATAATTTAATAACACATGAACCATACGACATATAATGAAAGACTAAATAACTTTGACATGATCACACCTAATAATTTGACCCATTTACCACTAAGAAATAAAACCAAATTATCTAAATCATAATCTAAACATTAATAAACAAGAATAACAGAAGCTAAACCTAAAATACCAACCTAAACCTAAACTAGATACCACAAAGTGAAGAGAGAAAAACATGGATTTTCATGCCAAAAATGAGGGTATTTTGGAGGTAGTGGGAAAAGATGAGTAAGGAAAGGAATGGATTTAATAAGGTTTTTTGGTGAAGGGGCTTACTCGATGAAAAGTTATCAATTTAGAGCTAGGATTAGTTGGCAAGGTAGTGAGTTAGATGACAAAGTAGAGATTGATCACACAATATCTCATATCTATTTGGAGAAGATTGGTGGATGATACCATGGTGATGATGTCATTTGAGAGGTGAATTGATGTTATAAGAGTTAAAATCTTTAGCCAATGCACTTCAGGAGAAGTCCAACTCAAAGAGTCAAATGGAAATGCATTGAATGTTAATTCAAATCACATACACAACCTTTGAATTAAAGTAGAAATATTAACTCTTATACATGAGATGCACCATAATATTACAAACTATAATTGTTGTAGATCTTGATGAGTTGACATCAAGCCAATGCAGATCCATCAATACAAGCTGAGTGTATAAATAAGCACAACATTGACTATAACAAAGATGAAGTAGAGGTCAATCTAGTTGATATACAAATAGATCTAAGGAAAAGTAACTCAAAGATGAAAGAGACTAGATTATGGAGTAAGAGAGACAAAAGGGTGATTCACAAATCTATTATGAGATGGGTTTAGTTTGAGATGTGTCATTCTGAGAAAGATAATAGATCTTGGGTTCATGGGATGTCTGATGATGACTATTCAATGCAAAAGTTAATGCAAAAAACACATCTGAATATCATGGATGTAATGTAGAATGGCCAAGAAGATCATGGAGGTGTGCAAGATGGGATGATCCAAAGTGTCATAAACCAAATCATGACTGAGCCAATGTGGATGGAGGGAATGTACCATGGAGATGGATCAAGATAGCAATCAGGATTCAAAACTCAAACTAGTGATCTGAAGCCATATACACTAAATTCACTAGAATACCATATAATATAATATAACTGAGATGCAATCTATGATCTCACCTATAATTGCAATATTTTGATTTGGTTTTGATGCTCCATACAAAATCTCACACTAAGATTAATAATAATCACTCAGATAACTATATCTCATAAATAAAAACTCAGTGTTGACTATAATATTAACTAAATCCTAAAAACTCACAATATTTGAAATTACTACAAACCTCACAAGATTAAATAACAAACTCAAATTTTATGGTAATAAAAAAAATGGCTTGAGAAAGTCCTCTAATACCAATAATAGAAACCTCATACTCACACAATGACTAAATAATAGAATTGACTCATATATTGACCAAAATACTAATTAATCATACATTCCTTTTGAGGAAGGAATAAATCTATATTACAGACCTCTTTTATGTGGAAACCCCCTATTAGAGCAATCTCTAATTACAAATTACTCTACAATGCCCTTATAACACCATATACCCCTTTATTAATACTATTTCTCATCTATCCCACTCTTTATTCTAATGCATGTGGGATTATTCACTATTCTACTATAATATCCATATCTAGGTGCATTACAAATACCATCCTCATAGGTCGACCATAGCATTCATGGGTCATACTTAAGTAGCTACACCTTTCTATTAGGCCTTAATAGCCCTTATAGATCTCATGGAGACCTATTACCATTTTAGCAATTTATCGAGAAAATTAAGAACACAAGATAACTTTAAAATACATGGGACCACTCCATATGAACTCTAAGACATCTTCAAATGAATACTCTTACCAAAACACTCTTTTGCTAAAGCACAAATTACCTAAAATATATTCTATAGATAGTAATACCATGAATGACCAAAAAGTCAACTTTGAAACTAAATATATTTGAATGTAAAAATAATAAAACCTTTTAAACATATTTTATAGATGTGCCTTGAAGTCCTCTTTAACTTTGTGTTTTACACCACCATGAAATTCATCTTAGATCAAAATATATAGCTCAAAAACTATATAATTATTTTCCCTCATTGATTTGAATATTTAAATTCCAATGGTCACTATGTAAAAACTAAACATCAGACACTTTCACCTCATCTTGTGTTCCATAAAAAAATTTAACAAATATGCACCATCAATCTCCTCATCAGTTTCCTGACTTTAACCTACAATCGCTCACTATTGATCTTATATCCTCACTTCTATGATCATGCTACTTGGTGGATTTGTGTGCCTTCTACACACATTGACTATTTGACTCATTGTGTTCCATCGATATCCATTTGTATGAACACTTGTGTGCCATTGATCTTCTATAAACTTAATAAGATTGAGACGCATGTCATAATTGCATGCCTTATGAGCATCCTTTGATAATTTGACTTTTCTCACACTATTGATCTTTATCTAACAAGATCATATGATCTATTGGATCCTTATTTGGTCAGATAAATTTCTCACTGTTAGATCTTAGTAAATTATGTCTAAGAAGCCAAATTTTCACCTTAATAACTTTTAATATTT
This sequence comes from Torreya grandis, assembly GCA_037957365.1. Taxonomy (NCBI): domain Eukaryota; kingdom Viridiplantae; phylum Streptophyta; class Pinopsida; order Cupressales; family Taxaceae; genus Torreya; species Torreya grandis. The sequence continues at coordinate 1,508,170 of JARHVA010003616.1, read as the reverse complement.
TCCATATCCAAACCTAAAAATTGAAACATATGATCTCTTCACATAGGTGAATCTAACCATAAATCAAGGTAATCTTGAAACCTTCACATGTGTGAAATATGACACCATCAAATTTCTTACTCAACTTTATCTATCAAGATGACTACTTGAACCTAGACACTCAATTGACTGCTCTAATGAATTCCTTTCACTACAATAAGCACTCTAAACACTCATAACACCCCATAGGGAATTTGTAACATGTCCATACCATCAATATCATCCATAAATTTCCTCACTAAGTCAAACACTCCAAAACATCAATCTAATCACTTTATCATTAATGCATTAGTACCACATGCTCTCTTTGACATCAATCACAACTAAACATCAATGACCATGATTGATAATCTTCCCCTTTGTCATTGATTTCAAAACACCCTCAGAATGACATCTCATTTGAACTTCTTCATTTTGATCTTTCTCTCCTTTGACATTAATGACAAAGGGTCTCTTCCTCAACATCCCAAAAAACATTCCTTAACATCATGTATGCATTAAAATACTATTTAATATTATTAGGATACTTACATACTTTTAAGCATATGAATCAATTTCTCCCCCTTTGACATGCACCAATATAAATTTGGACTTTTCTGATCCTTGGACATGACAAACTACTCACATATCTTAGAAAGCTCCCCCTAACATTATGCACATCTCTTCAAGCCACTCAAGCTAACTAAGTTAGATCCCCCTTACTTGATTCATACCTTTTATATTATTAAATTTAAGATATCACCTTTTTACTAATTAGCATTTTGATCATTACCCAGAGAACACACACTTGCTTCCACATAAGAAAGATGTCTCCTTAGAAGCATAGGTAGAGACACTGACTTGTTATAGAGGGACTAAAGATCCTAAAACTTAGGATACTCCCATATCTCCATGATCTTACTTGATTTTAAGTCCTTCCTCATCTTTATATTGACTTTGAATGAGTTCTCAACCTTATTCTTTTCTTTTATCTCAGGATCTTGCTTGATTTCCTTGTCCATTTAGGCAGATAAGACTTGTTCCTTTATACTTAAAATTTTTCCCTATTATATCATGCAAACTAATCCACTTTGAGCCTATTTTTAATTTACATTCTTAGGCCTCCATCCACTATGACTCCTATTTATGACATGATTGACAATCTTTGAATCAGAATATTGATCATTCTTGCAGAACCTTACTATGTGACCTCTCTCATGACATTTCAAATAAATGAGGTTTATTATATTGTACATATCTTGTGATTGAGATATATGATGATTCCTTGAATTTTCATGATTATGTAGCTAATAATTTGGTCTCTTGATGAAGATATTACAAAACTTTACAATATGACCAAAACCTTGACACTTATAACAAAAGAAGTCATCCTTTCCTTATGAACATGTTGATTATTGAGTGATGATGTTATTCATGGTTGCCAGTTTCTTGCTCATAATTCCATGTAAATTCATTCCTTGAGGATATTTTACTATATTTTAACCTATGACCAAACTAATTTCAAGAGTAAAAATAACCATTAAAATTTGCATACCTTATAGCATTTGGTTTTCTGATCTGATTTGTCTTCATTTTGTCAATACCTTTATTCCTTGACTGATGATTGATCTTCAAAGCCTTTATCTTATATTGAGATGCATGCTCTTGTTCTTAATTATTTCCAAGAATAGATCTATCTGTATCATGCTTTTGACTACTCAAAATATTATCAATATCATTTGATCTCTTTTCAAACTTCACAAAGGACTTCACCTTACAAGGTGTCTTATCTAAATCAACTTTTAATGACTCAATTTCAATCACATAACTTAAACACTCATCTTATTTGTATTTTAGGCTTATAGAAATATTTTCTAATTGACTATTGAGATGTTTGATAGTATATTCATATTTCTTGGTGTCATCATTTAATATTGCTTCAAACACATAGAATTTCTCTTCATAGTCCTTGATTTATGACATCATCTCTTTGTTCTTTTTCTTCTCAATCTTCAGATATTCAACAGAATTCATTAATTCATCCTTATTATCTAAATCATTAGTTGTATCTTTACTCATAGCTTGATTTAGTTTCATCTACAAAGACTCTATCTCTGATTAATACATGATACACTCTTCATCCTTACTCTTTACTAGTTCATTAAGATTACAAACCTGAGTTTCAAGTTGTGTGATATCATCATGTTCCTTGACTTCATTACTCAGCCTTCCTTTAAAAATTCCAATTTTCTCCTCATAGGATTTGATCAAAGAATCTTGTTTTCTATTCTTTCTTCATAGTATCTTCATTTCTTCCACAATATCTACATATTTATCTTTAAGAGTGACTTTCCCATCTTCTTCCTCTGAGATATCTTTACCAAATAAATCTCTACTTTAAGAAAATTCACCTTCATCATAACTAAAAGCCATGAACAATGTCTCCATGTCCTCACTATGAAAATAATCATCACTATCATATTAGTTTACTTCTTCTACAGATGAGTTACTATCTTCTTCATGGTAAAGGTTTTTATTGCCTTTGTATGATTCCTTCTTTCCATTTTTATTATTGAATAACTTTAGGTACTTGTTGGGACCCTTAGATTTATTGTGTTCATCCTCATGAGATTCCTTATAGGCCTTTTTGAGTTCAAATTTTTTTAGACATTTGGTTGCAAAATGACCAACTTTGCTACATGAAAAACATTTAATTTGAATTTTTCCTTCATACTTACTTGATCCTACATTCAATATTTTTGCAATCATGGCTTCAAGTTGATCTTCATTAAGATCAAAATCTTCAAGACTTAACTTTTTCTTCTTGTCTTCCTTTATCACCTTGAAGGTTGATTCCTTCTTAGGAGGTATGTCCTCATCAACTCTCATCTCATAAGTAGTAAGGATGCCATGCAATTCATCCATATTCAACTGAATGAGATCATGACTTTATTCTATAGTAAAAAAATTTGAATCAATCTTGAGTGTAAGAGTTCTCAATACCTTCTATATGATATTAGCTTCATCAATCACCTCTCTAATACCTCTAACCATGTTTACTACCTCACCAAACCTTATAATATAGGATGCCATAGTATCTTCTTCCTTCATTTTGAGACCTTCAAATTGCCTTCTATAGGTCTTCAAATTAACTAGATTTACCTTTGAGTCTCCTTCATAGATAGTCTATAATTTGACCCAAATTTCCTTAGTAGACTTACAATGGATCACTTTGGTGAAATCAGCCTTGGATAGACCAAAAATGATAGCATTCATATATTTAGAATTAATCTCACTCAACTTATTGTTAGTAACACTAGTTGGAGGAGTAGCTGGTGTAGTAACCATCTATGATAGATTGCCAAGTATCAATCCCTAGAGACATGATGTATGTCCTCATCCTTGCACTTCAAAAAGCATTGTTTGACCCATTGAACAATGGTGCTTGCTTTGTATAGAAACCCTACTTATGTTAACTTTTCATATTGTACCTTAGATCACCTTCAAGTGGTTAAACTTATAATGAAGGTCCTATTATAATACCAATTATTGGAGGTACAATCACTAAGAGGGGGGTTTAAATCAATGATGCAATATATTTCAAACGTCAATTTTAATCCTTTCAAACTCTTAATCAATAACCAAAAATATTCAGAAAGCATACAAGATATTCATAACAATGAATAATTCAAGATTACACACATAACATAAGATCTACATGGTAAACCCTATTGGGGAATAAAATCCACTCTCAATCCTAAAAACACATGGACTACTTATCCTATAATATGATCACAAACATGAGACCTTTTAGTGAAGCACCCACTTCACAAGGAACACCCACCCCTAAGTATGAATAAACACCCACTTGTTCTAGATGTTGAGCACCCACACAACACCTTATGAAATAAAAAACTATATAAATCTAATTTCTTTTTAATTTAAAGGAGAAACAATTTATAACACCTCTCTTTCAACTCAACACACATACTCAAACTTCCTCATGCAAAAAATGTATCCTTACACCCCTTTTGGATCACTCTAGGATTTTTTTCTCATCCTTAATTTGATCTATACTTTAGTCCATCCATTTAAAATACTCACTTTAAACTCTTTCCTTCACCTCTATCTTATTCTCTTTTAACACATTCACATCCAATTCTAGAAACCATTTCCTTGGCCTCCACTCTTTATAGAGTCTTCATGAATATCCACTTCTAGGTCTACCATAATACTTACCTTAGCCATTAATACTTCTAACATGCTAACACATATCTTAATACCATCCTCATAGGTTAGCCATAGAATCCATGGGTCATATTTAAGCAACTACACCTTTTAATTAGACCTTAATAGCCTTTATAGGTCTAATGGAGACCTATTACCCTTTTAGAAATTCATCAAGAAAAATAAGAACAAAATATCACTTCAAAATATATGGGTCCACTCCATATGACCTCTAAGACATCTTAAAATTAATACTCCCACCAAAACACTCTTTTACTAAAGCACAAATTGCTTAAACAACATTATGTACATAGTAATACCATGAATGAAAAAATAGTCAAATTTAAATCTCAACAAATTTGACTATAAAAACAATTAGAACTTATAAATAGATTATTTGGATGTGAATTGAAGTTCTCTTCAACTTTTATTTTTACACCACTATAAAATTCATCATAGATCAAAAGATATAGCTCAAAAACTATAGATTGATTTTCCCTCATTAATTTGAATATTCAAATTCCAATAGTCATTGTGTAAAAAATAAACATCGAACATGTTGACCTCATTTTTCTCCCTAAAAACTTTGAACAAATATTCACCATTTATTTCCTCAAAATTTTCCTAACTTTAACCTATAATTGATCATCATTGATATTAGATCCTCACTTCCATGATCATGCCACTTGATAGATCTACATGCCTTCTACGCACATTAACTATTTGAATGAATGAACTCCATAAATATCCATCTATATGAACACTCATGTGTCATTGATTTTCTATCAACTTAACAAGATTGAGACACATGTTACCAGCACATGCCTTCTGAGCATCATTTGATAATTTGACTTTACATGTACCGTTGATCTCTATCTGATAAGATCACACACTCTATTTTATCCTTATACGGTTAGATAAATTGATCACCATTATATATTTGATCCAATTAAATACTCACCATAGATCTTAAATATCATAAATTTTTCTAAATATGGGAACTTAGTAAATTAAGTTTGAGAATCCAAATTTGCACCTTAATAAATTTTGTTATGCTCCATGTCTAGACCTAAATATTGAACCATATGATCTCATCAAATAGGTTGATATATCCATATATTAATTTTCAATTTAAATCTTCACATGTGTGAAATATGACATCATCAAACTGCTTACTTAGCTTTATTTGTCAATATGACTACTTGAACATAGACACTCAATTGACTGTTATAATGAATTCCTTTCACTTTCATGAACACTCCAAGTACTCCAACAACCCATAGGGTGTATAAAAAATTTCCATACCATCAATATCATCCATGAATTGACTCACTAATTCAAACACTATCTAAAACATAAATCTGATCACTTTGTCATTAATGCACTAGTACCACATGCTCTCTCTGACATCAATGAGAACCAAAAATTAATGACCATGATCAATAATTTAGTGATATGAATTTTGAACCAAAAATTATTATTAATTTTATAATATTAAATAGGTTTTATTTTATCCTCTTTAAAGGCTTAGGATAAATCCACATCAATCAAATTTAAAGTTTTCCTATCATTAGGGTCTTGAGAAACACTACCAACCATTATGTTGTAATTTATTGATGGTAGTGGAGTTATGAAACTAATATCCAATTTATTTTTATAAAAATTATTATACTTTTAATGGGAAACAAAATCCCCATGAGTAACATGAATACAATTTGAAACATGAACATAATTCAAAACATGAACATCACAAGAAATATGAATAACATGGGAAACATGAGAACCATGGGCAATTGATATTTTTACTTAAGGTTGAGTGTATTCCAATGGAATTTTTATTTTGGAGAATATGGGAAGATGAAAATATGCATTACCCATATGTGACATACTTATGTTTGATTTTTTAAAGGAAATTATCATGTAAGCATTTAATGTAGGGAAAGTATTAAGTACATATCAGGTAAATATCATGTAAAATATTAATTTATGGGCCACATTCTAATCCCAATTTTGAAATTTATAAAAAGTTAAGAAGTTTTTTCCAAGCGGTTATTATGATTTATAAAAATTGATTTTTTATAATAATATTTATGATTTTGAATGAAATTTATGAATTATTCATCCAATAAACTCAACCTTAAATCACCTGTAACCAATATTAACTAGTAAAATGATCAAAATTTCATATTTTATGATAGAGTGGGGTTATTTAACATGGAAAATGTAATGTGAAAAATAATTAAAAAACTAAATAGTGAAGGGTTTGACCAATAAATAACTCAATATTTCAAAAAAAAATTACAAATTTGAAAATGCAATAGAAGGCCCCTTAATCTTTACTTGTATTTTATGGACGTTCATGCCTCCTTTACTTTTATTATCCCTTTTACCCATGGTAGAATCCTTTCTATATTTTTATCTATTTTTCATTTGTTTTCCTTTCAGTTTTCCATATTTTACATGCCAAAATTTATTTAATTTAAAACATGTTAATACTATATACACAAATCATCTATGAGAATTTAATAAGAATTCTCTTGGATATTATAATAAGAAAATCCATACAAGTTTTCAATTTATATCTAGTCATTCATTTTTTAATTATAGGCACACTATACATTGATTTATCATTACTCAAAGACTTGCATAACATTTTGTACCAAAATAATGCCTAGTTGAATGTGCATGTATTTGCATCTCATGTTTATGAATGAGGAGGTTGAAGGCCTTATTCAATATATCCATTCACACTACACATTAACTATGAGTGGTTTATTTCTAGCACGTGAGATATAAATTTAAAACATTATTTTATATTTATTGACCTAAATACTTCACTTATTATTTAAATTATGTTTTGATTATGTAAATATAGGTCAAGAACATTGTAGAGAAAAATCAAATGGTTATGCCCATCAATTATACAAAGTGCAAGTACAAACATGAATGACATTCAGTTACTAAGATATACATAATATTACATAACCTAAAAAGTTGCACAATATATAATATTTTTAGGAGGACACATGTGGTGTTGAAATACAATCACAACACCAATCCTATCATGGGTATGAATAATGCATGCATCATTCATATTCGTATGGAATCAAAACTCCAATTTTTTCACATATTCACTTACAGGCCTACAAAGTTTAGATCTACTTTCAGAAATAAATTTTTTGTATGATGTGTTGTTTTTACTTTCCATTTTATTCTATTTCAAGTTCAATTTTCAATTCAACATTTTCTTTTTTTCACGTTTACTATTTTTAGCTACTAAGAAAAATCTAGAATTGTTGTTTTGCATTGTTAAATGGTATATCTTCCTCATGCTATCATTTTGTCTTGTTGTCATTTATAAAACACTAAAAACATAAATAAAATGTTTAACCCTTCCATTATTAAAATGATCATACCTTCCTCCTAGGGTTTCATGTATTTTTAGATATGAATCTTATTCCATATGCTTTGAGAAAACCCTAGTTAGATTTACATCACTTTCTACTTTTGGAGTATATTTACCCTTTAGAATGTTATGCTTACACCTTATGATTTAAATGTATATATCTTTATATGTTTCCTATGGTTTGGATTATCCATATTTTCTAATTTTTAATTAGAGTTTTATAGAAATATATTTTTTTGTTTGTGCCTTTCTCCAAGGCCTTTACTTGATTAAACCTTGATGATTATGTGAAGTATTGGATTATTTAATGGTTCATATATAGGATTATATTTATTTATTCACATCATGGGTAGATTATATTCATATGTTATATTTATTTATAAAAATTCATGGGAAACAATTTGATTTCATATATTCATATACTTTCTTCTTGGTAATTAATAAAATGTTTATCATTGATTACACATTTCATTCCTAACACCTATCATAAAATGTTAGCTTGTAGAATGAGACAAGATATGGTTGTTTACCATAATTCAGAAAATGATACCTTAACACTTTATATCATTATTTGTAATTATCTTAGTGATTTTTGTAAATTTCATGAATGTATTATGGTTTGCTATGATATTAATTTTTTAACAACCTAGAGGGTAAGGACACAAAATATTAATATCCCTCCCCTTAATTCTTAAGATGGAAAAAACAAAAATACTCATTTACAAACCTCTAATATTACCCATCTTAATTTTATGGTTTGGATTAACAAACCACATGATCCAATATATTAGTTTCAAAATATGTAATACAATATCATTAGTTTTGTATTAATTTAACAATCAACACTTTTAAAAGACATTACAAGATGCTATTTTTACAACCAACACTGACATGCTTACCTCACTTATCTTTTGAATAGTTTAAAATATATTGAAACCCATTATGACTTTAAACTTAAGGATATACCTTATAGATATATTATAGATCAAAATTTAATTTTGTACATACAATCCAAAGTAAATAATTTAATAATTTATATGGTCCTAGAGGACAATGGTGTTAGATTGAATATTTGTAGTATGGATTACTTAATTCAATATGCATTGATCATAATTATCTTTCACCTTTGTAAACAATTATCAAAGGATTTTAAAATCAAGTATAGATTCATTTACGAATAATTTTATTAGAAATAACTCTTATGCCTGATAATTTTCCTTCAAAGTACCAATTAATGTCTAATGATGTTATTTATAACATTCTATTGAGAAGACCATGGATTCATGTTATGAATTATGCACCTTCTATTTTATGTAAAGGCATAATAGTTATATGAGGGTTACATGTATATTTTTACTATGAATGATGTTGTTTTCCAATAGTTTAGACATACTGAACCTATGTATTTTATTATAACACATCTTAATATGCCTCAAACAAGGGTCATATCACCTCAGAAACCTATTCTAATATAAATAATGCATGCATACATTAGGAGATACCTTGCGATTAATACCCTCTTATATATTATACCTTTATACCATATCATCCATGTTTTTAATACTATAACTTTACTCATTACTCTACCTAACATTCTTAGAGGTGCATCACCTACATGAGACATATTTCATTTTTTTATTAGGGGAAACATACCCCCATATCTCCTTAAGCTTTTTTTATACATCATGTGCATATGGAACATCTATAAGGGCCCCTTTATTGGTCTCTCTCACCATTTAGATTATAATTTATATCTTTCCACTTGTGGTAAACATGATAATTTTAAAAATAGAACTACATTGAGACTAATTATGCATTGATAAACATGCATTCATGCTCATAGGGGCATGCCAAACAATATCTATACCTAAACATTATTTGTACTATCTTAATTCATAGATCCAATTTAATTATGTGTGATTCATGAATACAATAGTGGGAAAATATACCCTATGAATATTTTACATTTTAGCACATTATAATTTTGATGCTTCATATACAAATGATTATATATTATACGTTGGTGTACATGAATTATAAATTTTTAATAGGGGAATTATACTTACATGTTCATAATGAGGTATTTACTTTATATTTTTTTTGAATATAAGGACATCCTCACCATCATTATAACCACCTCTCATATGGTCTTCACTAATAACATATATAATTATATTTGTGTGTGGGGGAATGATACCCATGTATATTATCCATGAGACTTTTATTGACATATCTCTTATGTATCCATCTTATCACATGTTTATTTCTAGTTTTTTTACACTACTTCACACAAATATGGAGATATATTACATATACATGGAAATATTCTTGGTATTTACACATGATATATCTAGATACCTTGAACATTCATCTATATTTTGGAGGCATAGATTCATCCTACCCACTTGGATACATAGGGGCAAGTTTTTGTTCCATACACTATCATCCTCATTAGAGGATGCATCCACATGTGGATATTACCACATAATGTTATAAATTACATGAGTTTCACATAGAAATTAGTCCATCTCTCCTATTATGTCTATTTGAGGTGTGTTTTTACACCACCTCACCATTATCATCCTCATTTAAAGATGCATCACACTTATTAACCCTTGCATGAGGATACCTTTCTTTACATAGATACTCACTATAGTAATATATTATGGATTGAGCTTCACATGATGTTATCTTTCCTATGTAATATGACATGAAAAATCACAATAATATTATATCATGCACTGATATTCACATGATGTTATCTTTCTTATGAAATATGACATCAATACTTAGTAGATTAGTATATTGTGTGTTGAGATTTACATGATATTATCTTTATTATGTGATATGAACATTATACTCACTAGAATAGTAAATTGTGCATTGATATTTACATGATGATTGTATTTCTTATGTAGAATGGTACTTGGTGTATTAATAATTATATATATTTAAACTAAAATTTGGCTTTACATGTTATGTTTTATGATAATTACATGTGTTTTATGTAAATTTAAAAATGGTATTGGCTAAAAATAACATTAGTACATATGGCTATTGTAATTGTATTATTTTGAGATGTGTTATTTGATGAACAAGTTATTCAATCCATCACTTAAAAACTGGGGCATATATCAAATCATCTTTAGAGATTTTTCAGATTTTACTATGTGAAGGATACTAGATAGAATTTTGGGTAGAGAATCTTTCATTTACTACTAATCAAAATAATGGGAAGATCTACTTGCATTGGAATGAGTTTTGGTAGATCTATTTGGAAAAAAAAATATTAATTTCCTTGATCAAAAGTAGGAAGTGAATTTTTAAAAATCCTAGGGAAGTGGTGGTTATGTGTAGAGCCTATCAAAAAAATCAATTAGATTAGTTAGAATACATGAACTCTTTTTCAAGTCATGGCAACATTTGGTTTACATAAAGAGAATGCTTACTTTTTCCTATGATCATTGAATTATTTTATTTTCAATTTCAAGTGTAATTTTCAAATAAGTACAATGAGCGTATATGGCATTGATTACTTGTTGACAAATTACCATTAGTGATAGGTATACTAAAAATTTCAAAACTACAAAGGTGTAGAAGGTTGCATGATAAAATATTCATCCTCATATTTTTATGTTAAATCAAGGTCTGTGTTTAAATTATGTATCATTTCAATTTTTATGCATACATGCACCATTTACATATGCACATCAAATTAGGGGCATTATAGAGACATCTAATTTTGGTAAAATCTTTATTATTAAAATTACTTGAGTACTATATTATGAATATGGGTCATCATCTTGAATTTTGGAATTATTAACATTTTGTGTATTTTTATCTCTCCTTATTTGTGTGATTCTATGGTTTTTTATTTTTATTTTTTTGTCATGTTCATTTTGTGTTGATGGGATTATTTTATCTCTCCTTTCTTTACCTTTATATGTTCCTTATTCTAGGATGGGAATTTCTATCTACCAATTCTACCTTGGGTGAAAATTATAGGTCTACCATTCCTATCCCATTTTATTTTATGGGCCCTTCTACCTGTGATAGCGTTCTTTCAATGTTTGGATATTTTTCCCAGTTTTTTCCTTCCTATTTATTAGTTTTTTCACACCAATAAGAATTTAATTAAAAACATGACAGGCCTATATTTATAAATAATCTATGATATTTTTAATAATAATTCTCAAGGGGATTACAAAAGAGACTCTATCCAAGTTTCCAATTTATTTTTATTCATTAATTGTTCAAGTCTATGCACACTCTACATTGATTTATCACTACTCAAATACTTTTATCATATATTATGCTAGAATAAGTCCTAAGTAAATCTGCATGTTATTGAATCTCACATTTAGTAAATATGATGTCGAATTATTTATTATATTTATTCTTACATAGTGTAAATGAATTATGAGGGGTCTAATTATGACATGAAGGATATGTAATCCCACCACCAATTTTTTTTTCTTGAACCAAATAATTCTTTATTTCCTTTGCATTATGTTTTTATTTTATAAATTTAGGTCAATATCATTGAATATAAAAATAAGTTAGTTTTTTCCATTAATTTTACAAAGTTCAAGTATAAATAGGCATGACATCTAGTTGTGAAGCAGTATTAAAAGTTATAGAACCCAAAAGCTACACAATATTGAATTGGTGAAAGAGAACATGAATGGTAATCAAATATATTCAACATAGATCCTACCCTAGGGATGAATGGCATACATACCTTTCATATTCATATGGAATCTAAACTTCAAATTTGTCACAAAGCTATAAGCCTACACAGTCTAAATATGCATTAATTAATCAAAAAATCATATCATATTTGAATATTTATTTACATTTTATTATCTTTCAAGATAAACTATCAACTCAACATTTTCTTTTTGTATGTTTATTTTTTTTAGCCACTAGGACATATTTGGAATTATAGTTTTGCACTGCTAAATTTTATATATTCTTTGTGCAATTATTTTTTTGTTTTCATTTTTAAAACACTAAAAGTATAAAACTTGAACCTAGTACGAACTAGGTTCAAACATAATTGTGGATATAAAAAACTTCCTTAGGGGTTATAGATTCATGCAAAACTTTTTTAGTCCAAAAACAATGGGTGTCACTAGGGTCATGTATAACTAACAAATGGTGTCCAAACATGGTGAAATTATCTAGGTGGTGGGTAAAATTTTTGGAGGCAAAAATAATATTGAGACTCTATTGAATTAGGGTTTTAGTGGCCAAAATAAATGAGTTTTATGGGTGACTAAGATAAATTCATGAGGGCTAACACATAATATTTTTGGTGGAGGTAGGCCTAGACAAATAAAGATTAGAAATGTGTTTTTATTTTTTAACATAACAAGAGTATCAAATATATCAATTTCATATGATTTTTCTTTGATAATAAAATATTGAGATTAAGGAAAAAAAGGATGAATAAAACCTAATTCATAAGTTACCACCACAATTTATCTCAACCAAAAATAATATTTGTCAGACCATAGTAGCATTGATCACAAACATTTCTTAGAAAAACTTTCCATTGAATGAACCCTCAAGAAATTTTGAAGCACCAAATAGGATTTTAGGAATGAAAATATAAATAAACTCTTTTGAATAGTGTAAAAAACCAAAAATAATCAAATATCTAAGTAGGATTCCAAAATAAAAATCTAAAAAATCTATAAATGTTTTTAAAAACTCAAGAAACATATGCCTTAAATATAAACCTCAAAAATATGAATCACCACTTGTTGATGAAGAAGTTACCCTTTGGATACGGTACCATATTATATTATTAGAAGAATAGTAACCAAGATCAAGGTGAGCTATGTATAATACTCAAAACCACACACATACATGAAAACACATATTGTTTAGGTGAATATCAAAAATACCTCTTCTTATTTTCTGTAAATTAATAGTATTTAATGTTAATAGCAAATTTTTTTTTTGGTATTTTATATAAATTTATAGAATTTAGGGTGAATATAAAAGCTACCTATTTTTGGTATTATCTATAAATTAAATTAAACCATGTTAGATTTCCAATACAATACTAAATATTACTTTCTTCACATTACCTACTAATTGAAATACTCTCATGCCTTTATATAAGAAAGAAATAAACAATTAAGTTTGAGGAAATAGAAAACATTAAATATGGTAAATTATAATATAATATCCATATAATTATATATTTTCAAATAATTATGTATTTACACTTTCAAAATTGAATCTTAATAATCTTACAAAGGTGTAAATTATTAAATACACTAACATGGAAAAGGAAGCTTACAAATGGAAAAATACTTGTCTCATTCAATTACTTTTTTATATGGATAATATTACACTTAACCTAACTTATTTAAATACATAACTCATTTAGATATTACATTTAATATTTTTAATATGGGTAAGTGCACAAATTTGGGGGACCAAAAAGGGCCTACCAGTGGACATGATTTTCCTAAAATTACAAAAATCTGAATTTTTGTAGATAATTTAAGATGGCTACACTCAAAATATGAATATGGTATAAGAATATGAATTGTATCATTTCCAGTCTAGTTTCCAAAACACTAAGTCTTTTGAAAAATGGTTAATATAACTAGGTCAAACATATAAAATTTTAAGAACTCTTATTTTTTTAGAAAATAGAGTAGATATGTGTCCATGTGACCCATAATTTTTTGAGCATCATTTAATATTGTTTAAACCCCTTTGGTGAAAATTTAGATAAGATCTTCTAGTTTGTGACCTATTCTTTCTTACATTTTTTAATGAATATTTTTTTTAATTAATTTTTTAAGTAAATAGAACCTTAAAACTAACAAAAGAATGGATAGTCGGTGTGGCCCCATAACTACCTCCAAAAAATGATTTTTTTTAATGTGTCTATAATTATGCCTACTTTTTTACCATATAATTTATTTTGAACTTGGATCAATGAGAAAAATTACATAAAAATGAATAGGCATATATATTTGCAGCATGTAGTGGCCTAAAAAAGCTATAGTTAGAAATCAACATATTTTAAACCCTTAATATAGTCCAAAATTTATAAAAATCTTATATTTGGAAAGAGAAGAACGTGATAATTGTCATGGTACTAATTTTTTGAATTTATAAAATCTAAATCCATAGTGTATTTGGTGATGAAAGTTGATTTTTTTTATTTTCTATCAAAACTCTTAGGCTCGACTGTAGATTGACAGGTCCAAGCCTTTCACTTAGGGTTCCAAGCCATTTTCAATCTAAAAGGCTTGGGATTTTGAATTTAAATATAACATGTACAAATTGTTTGTTCATAACCAAAAAAAAAAAAAAAATCTCTATGGGTATGCATTTTTTGCTTATACCTATGTTCTTGAGCTCCCTAATAGTGGTGTATCGTGATGATTTCAATTATAAAGTGAAGTGTATCATGATAGGGGAAAGGTCCATAGATTTGGATAGTGACTTAAGATGTTGTGGTATCACATTATAATTCAAAAAATTTACCCATTTTAATATGTCAACTTAACTACTTAAAATTAATGTTTTAAGGTCTAACCCATTATAAATTTTTCATTATAACTGATTTTATCATGAGAGGTCATAATTTTTTGTAAACATATGACTAAAAATTAACCTTTGGATTACCAATATATCTATGTATTAGAATACCAATACGTGAGTCTTACTTGCCCAGATGTGATTGGTTCATTTAAAATTTATAGAGTAAATGTTGAACAACTATATAAGATACTATGTTCACTCATTTTTTTGTGCACTTTAATATGTATAAACACTAATGCATGTTCTATAAATGGAGCATGCCCTAACAAAACTTTTTTTTTGGATATTGGTAGATATAAGTCACTATTATTACCTTGCCCCTGATACATTACCATAAAAAGGATGCAATTATATTTTGATATGATTTATGGCCTTAATTAATAGGTTATGTGAAGATATGATGAAATTTTTTGGTGTGATAATGTAATGAAAATATTTAACATGCATCCTAATCCAAGCATGAGACATCAATACTTAGTTCAATACTAATGTGTCAACCCCAATGTCATAAAAAATATAAACAAAATAGTCAAACATGGTTGAATCTGAAGGAAATTGGGGCTATTTTGAGCCCATTCAACCTAATTACATGACTATAAAATGTGATTTCGGGGGTTTATCACCTCTAATTTCATTAGAGATTAAATCAAAGAAATATTAAATGTAAGTTTTACATTTATAGGATGTGATTGTAAGCTTAGTAAACTTGAATGAACCATAATAAAATGAATGAAAATTTTGATTTGTTCAATTGTGGAGATTATTAGGGTCAAAATGAGCCACATGAACATATTTTAAATTGTATACATGATGTGATTTAGAGTGAAACTAATCCTAGAATGTCATTATATATAATGAACCAAAGAGTTGATACATTCATTCGAAGAAGCATATGAGGCCAATTTGAACCCCTTCAATGTAACTACAAGAGCATGTGATATGATTTGTGGCTAAATAAAGTTCCATTTTGTCATGAATTGAACCAATTAGTCAATTGGTGAAATTAAGGATGTGATTTGGTCAAAATTGAGCCCTACACCAAATTTATGGCCAAATCAATTGTATAGTCTATGCAACATATAGCTTAATTGACCCTAATTTTATAATAATTATAAACATAAAGGAAATTATGGACAATTTAAACATATTGAACATAAATACATGTATATGATGTGAATAAAGGGGATAAATTAGCTCATGTTTCATGACATGTTGACCTTAATCTTTAATTTTATCATAGATACAATTCCCCTAAACCCTAATTTCATCACAAGTATACAAACCTATTACATTAAACCCTAAACCCTAATTTTATGACAAATACAACCCATAAGTTCCGTAATTTCATCACAAATACCTTTTCATGAAGGTAATTGGGGCCAATGTGAACCCGTTGAACCTAGTTTTTCAAGTTTAGGATGTGATTTGGAGCTAAATTAACTCATATTACCTTACATATTGAGTCAATTAGTTAATTATTAAAACTATAAACCCTAAACCCTAAACCTTAATTTTATCACAACTACAAACATGAAGGAAATTGAGGTAAATTTGTACCTATTTAACATGTACGCAGAGTATAGAATGTGATTTGAAATGAGATTGACCCTAATGCCATCATATATAATGAACAAAAAAAGTTATTTCATTCAATCGAGGAGGCATTTCAGGCTAATTTGAATCCCTTCACCCTAACTAAAAAATCATGATATGGTTTGGGACAAAATTAAGTTTGATTATATCATTATTCGGTCTAATTAGTTAATTGGTGCAATTAGGGACATGATTTGGGAAAAATTGAATTCCTGAACCAAATTTATGGCTCAATTGATTATATAATATATGTAACACATGGTTTAATTGACCCTAATTTTATTAAAAATGTAAACACGAAGGTAATTGTAGCTAATTTGAATATATTGATTCTAAATGTGAGTCTACGATGTATTTAAAGGGGCTAAATTATCCCATGTTTCATGACATGTGTTGTCCTTAAACCCTAATTTTATAACAAATTGAATGTAATTTAGACTAATTGAATGTAATTTTGACTAATTTAAAATTTAATATAGGCTAATTGAATCTATTTTGACTAGCTAAATCTAATTTGGAATAATTGAATCTATTTTGAACTAATTGACATCAATCAAGGGGAAAATTGAACCTAATCTGGAATTAAATCTAAGTTGGGCCTAATTTAACCTAATGTGGACATGGATTTGTAACCTTCTATGATTATATATATTTTAAAATATAATGTGAATCATTCCAGTAGTAAATTAATGGGATAATTAAAGGGGTAAATGTATTTTATGATAGTTTTATTGCATAGTTATATGGGATGAAGATGAAGCTATTGAGTAAATAATTCATATGCATTATAACTTGCACAAATTATTTAATATATAGACAAAAATTATTTTTCAATGACTATTTTTAACCTAAATCAATTATTTTTTCCTCACAAACATTCTCTACATACTTTCTATGTATTCTCTGTGTGCCTTTTAACTTTTGTTTTTGACCCCACCTTTGAAAATATATAAATTATCCATTGAGTGACAAATCATGTTTGTGTAAGAGAAATAAGTTGAATAAAAAAACACAAAATCAATTATAATAATTGAGAGAAAAACACAAGGTATGAATTCAAGTACTTCATTCTAGATAAAGTAGAAACACTAATCTTGATGAGCCAGATGTCATAGATAATTAGCCAAATGACACTAATGAATTGATTAATGTTTTCATTGACAATAATGAATTGAATAATAATGAAATTGAAAATAATGATGTAAATAGTGTTATAATTTCACATTCAAAGTATAAAGTTTTTATTTTTTTTAGGAAGATTCTATGCATGATGCTTTATCCCCTAGCAATGAAGAAAATTCTATGGAAAAAATAATGATGAAATTAACAGTGAAGAAAATTAAATGGAAACATATGATGAAGAAATAAATAATGAATAAAATATCGTCCCACCACTAAAAAATGAAATTAATAATGATTTTAAAACACCCATTCAATAATTTTGACCATTAACAACACATCCAAAAATTATGTGTATAACAAGTAATTAATTGAAGTCGATGAAAATATTTTGAAACCAATGCATAAAAAAATGTTTGACTACCATTCAAGAAGATTAGCTCAATAAATTTGAGATAGTTTCTTTTATAAATTGGATTATGATAGTCAAAAATGTCAATTATTTGTTTCATTGATGAAACTGACTAAGATGAGACCTATCATGTACACATTAGGACAAAGAACATCTAACATAGATGATGAAAAGTATGATATTATTGAAAATATACATTATGCATATCATATTATAGCCCTGAAATCATTGAATAAATATTATAATGCTCCCTAGCATATAATTACAACTTTTTCAGTACGTGGTCAAATAGGGAAAAAAATATTGATTTCAAAAACAAATTAAACACTTGATATAAATAGAAAAACATTAATGAAATCATTTGGAAGATGTGAAATACTTAATGAACCCAATACAAATAAGCTTTGGGAATTCTCTATTAAACTTCCATGAAAGGACAAGGATATAGCCTATGCTCTCAAAGAGTTACATAATTTTGGAAAGATAATACAAGAGTTTCACCCAATGCATGAGATGTAGTGAAAATAAGAGTTGGTTCTTGTAACCATGAACCACATATAAAATATTTATTGGATATGTATCAAGCACAATTGTACTCTAAGTTTTTGGAAAAACATCCACAAATTTCTATTAGTCAAATATTTTTTGAGATGGATAAAAAAATTTATGTAAAACTAAATCACACACACACACACACCAGTTGTTATTATAGGCAACATATTGAATTTTCAATGCACTATGATGTTTTTAATCCACATTCATTGTAATTTACATACTAACAACATTTTTCAAGAGTGTGGCATGAATAAATTCTCTAGTTGATTTTGGCATAACTATGATGTTTTTAATCCATATTCATTGCAATTTACATACTAACAACATTTTTCAAGAGTGTGGCATAGAAGTTATGCCAAAATCAACCAGAGAATTTATTCCAATTTTTTTTATGAAATACCAAATGGGAAATTATTTTATAATAAAGCATGTTTGGATGGAAATTGAAGCATTTATAATATATTGGAAAAATTAAAAAATTGTATCCATGAGGAGAATACAAGTGTAATTGGACATGAATTAGTTGGTTCAATAAAATACAAATATATGAATTATCAAGTAAAGGATTGCAAAGAATATAAGGTGTTAGTTTGTTACAAAATAGATATTTGATTCATAATTTATGGTCAAAATTAAAGAGAAAATTGTTTGAGTATACAAGGAACACACATAGGGCTAGATGGTTGGATGAACATTTCAAGCTAATAAATTACACACTACCACTTGATTCGATTGTTTTAGTAGTTGAATTTTTTTTTAAAATACATATTAAAACCATAAATGGAAGTTCAATTATAGTATAACAACTCATCACAATTTCCTATATTCATAGACATAGCATTCATGTATGCACTTAATAGTACATAGAAAGATCTAAAAATATTAAGGGAATGTCATTTATATATTAGTGATGACCGATCACATTATATAGAGTACATGTAAGGTTGTTTTGAGAAGTTCTATGGATAGTTGACTTAGAGGAACATTACTTTCAATCAACATTACATTTGGTTAGACAATTTCACATCATAATTCAAGAATTAATGGAATTTTTATTGGTTGAGTAGAATGCATGTTACCATTGGTGTAGAACATATTTGGATTTTTACTAAGGATAGATATGGAAAATGGGAGAATTATGATGTTGGACCATGTGTAAAAAGAATCATTTCAAGGGAGGATTTGAAATTTGAAGAGGTCGATGACTTTGAATGATTAAAAAATTATGGTTAAATGGTGTAATGAGAACATTTGCCATGGTGCTCAAGAAAATTTTATTATTCTTTGACATTTTTGGTTAATGAAGGAAGAAAATTTGGTAAACTATGAGGATTATATGACTCTAATGGGTCTAAGTGAGCTCCATTAATTTCATAGCTCAAATTCAAATTTGTTGATGCACCTAAATGTATCAACAATTTCATATAGTGTTTAATAAAAAAATCTCATTTATGGATCTAAATAATCCATTGCATGACTTATTGGTTATGATTTTCTTGAGATCTGTAGTGGAGTAGTGGCCAAGTTAAATGACTTTTTCACAAAATGAACATGTAAATGGTTGTTGGGAGCAACCATGGTCCTAAAAATTTGTGAATATGAAAGTAATTTGATCTAAATCTAATTAATGATATCCAAAATTTAAAGTCTAAATCTTAAGCTAACATGGATATATATAGTGACAAGCTAAACTAAAGTGGTCTAGTCAAAAAAGGAGTAAAAGGAAGGGTAGGGTAGAGAGAAGGTGTTTCTGATCTTTAATCCATAAATTATAACAAAGTTTAGATTTCATCAAGTCATGAACCAAACCAATATATATCATGAAATTGCATAGGCATAAATCCTATTGTATATCAGGCAAATGTCTAAGTAAAGTTAATGCAAATAATAAATCAGGTTCAATTTAAAGGTTTACTTCCATAGGAAAATAGCTTATGTACATCTTCAAGAAAAGTAAAAAAGAATGAAATGAACCTAATATATTTCAATCAACCTAGCATAATCACAAATTGACAACTTTTTATTAACATGTGCACATCTAGGATCCATAAAAATAATTCAAATCTGAATATAAAATCAAATAACTAAGGAAGCAACCATGATAACAAACATAGAAAAATATTTGGATAAACTTTGCATAATTATTTGTTTATACTAATTGCTCCAAGTTTAAAAAGTAATTTTGACTCTAATAAATCCCAACCCCCCCCCCATTTTAAAATTTGCAATACCTCCTTTATATATATAATTCAACAGGTATGTTGATCTCTCCTTCTCAATATGCAATTGGACAAGAGTCATAGACAAGTATCCATTTACAAATGCTTCAGGACCAGTGACCTTGTTTAACTATGACTAACCTAACATAATTGTGCATTACATGTTACCCATGCTTTTATAGAATAAAATATTACTTTAAAAGGATTTATAGGGTCTTTAACTCAAAATAATATACTATTTCAACTTAATTTACATTTGAGATGACTTTGTAACTATAAGCTTCTCTTGTTCTATTGCCGAATCTTCATTTTCATACTCACTAGTCAAATTAAGTCTAAGACACGTGTGTTTACATTTTTTTATCTTCATTAGTTTAGGAATACAATGTGTCATGTAAATATGGTAATTCATATGTTGAGTTATCTATTTGATTAAAAAACATGACTGTTGTTGCCTTTGGACACGTGTCCTTACCTTGTGCTCTATCAGGCCAGATCAAGTTTACACCATTGATCTATTTTGGAGTCCATTAGAATTATATTTCATTATGGGCAATTGATTTCATCTTTGAGCTCTTGATATTATGCCATGTGTAATCTTCTTACTTGTTATGAGATCCTTTCAATTGTCAACCCTTGCTTCGTATTGTTAGATCATCCTTACCTGAGTTGATGTAATCCATCAGATCTTGTCCGCTTGAGTGAATGTTCTCCATAATATATTTATATTGAGATATGAGATCATTCAAATTTTTAAATACTCACTTGTATTTGGACTCTTTAATTTTTAACTTATGATTTCCATTGGATCTTTAGTAAGCCCACTGATATGGCAACACTGTCACTCTTATGGAGCTCTTAGAACCTTTAACATTTCAACTTTGATCTCACATCATTAGATCATCTCCGAGTGAGAAAACATGTACTTTTAGATCCTTTTCTTGACCTATTGACCTTATAACTTGACATGTAGTTTTTTTATCTCCTTTTCAAGCCTCGATATCTCATCACCTGCCGCCTTTGGGTTTGTCCATTTCTACAAGCATAAAATTTAAAGACATAAGTGTTTGGAGCTTAAAGGACTTAGTATAAATAATTCAAACTAAGGTTTTTTCATTTAAATAAACATGATTAAAAATTTAATATAAATGTTAAGCTATTTTTAAAACATAATAAAAGAGTCCCTTCATTAATTAGTCCTCATGAACCACAAGATATAAAGGACCTATAATAAAGATTTTAGACTATAGTCTAAGTTGTATTAATAAATATGATTAGGACTAGGTTAAAGTTTTAGATCATGTCTATAATATAATAAAGTGTTTCATACATTAATGGTTCTCACTTAAATTTAAATTTTATTCAAAAGAACGAGAGCTAGGGTAATTATAATGAGGGCTTTAATATGATTAAATATATATTCAACTTGTTTTAACATACCAAAGGCTAGTAAAAGATCAAATTAAATCATGAAGATTAGACATTGTTCATTATAGATGGACTCCATTAATCCTACGACCTAAAACATAGAGATTCAAACATTAACATAATAGATAAATTCAAATTAACATTATGCTCTAACCAAATAACTTAAACATGATGAGAACCATGATATTTCAATAATGTACTTTGGTCAAGTGGATATTTAATTTATAGCACAAATTAGTAAAATTTAAAAAAAGGGTCCCCATTTTTACGAATGGAAGTATGTTGACCTTAACAAATGGAAAATTTTGGGGGAAACATAGCAATATGTTAGAATTCAGATACTCTTGGTTTAGACTAATAACTAGGATATGTATTCCAAATGATAAGATACCAATATTAGGATCAATTCATGATTAAAAAAGTTTTACAAATGCATAATTATGCTCAAACATCAAAATTTAGTCACGTTATGTGTGTGCTTTGATTCCACTTATTGTTTGTCATGGGATTTAGGGAACAACTTCTAGATTCATGACCTTGACCATTAAAACTAACTTATAACATATTTAAATGTTCATTAAGAACCATGATTTATATAGGAAAGGCTTCGGCATTTCTCTTCTACCATCTGAGCATTTATAGCCCTAATAGAGATACCTTTGGCTCCACTCAGGACCTTGCTCCATTGCTATCTAGGTGTCCATAGCCCTAGTGGAGATTACCAAAATCACCTCTGCTTAGAAAGTTCTTAAATTTTGTAACAAGGCTCTTATTTTTGTATTTTTAAAATCATTTTTGACTCTCTAATAAATTTAGCTAGGTTTTGTGATTTTTTCAAGTGTTTTGATCTTTAGACAATCATCATTGGTTTCAAACTTTGTCCCAGTCAATAATGTTTATTAAGTGTAAACATGATTGTGTTTCAATACTTCAAACTTTCACCCAACATGTGTAATCCTTATTAAAATAAAACTTATATTAGAAAAAGGTTTAATATTTTAAGGAACAAATAACCTAGATATCAATCTTTACCAATTTCTCCAAATCATAACATCAAGTTCAAATTTTTAGAATCCATGATCAACCAATGTTGAGTAGTCATACCTACATTCCTAGACTATGAAGTTCCTAAAAAAATAGGCAAACTTTGAGTTGATGGTTGTCCAAAAGGACTTAATGAAATCAAGGAACAAAGCACAAAAATCAAAGACACCAAATAAAGAAATAACAAGAAAATAAATATTTACAAACACTACTTACAAATAAGGGATAGAAGGAAGGAAACAAGAAAGAAATTAAACTAAGCCCTATACTAACTCCATAAAGAACCTACCTCTAGGATCAAATGAAAAGTTATTTAGTCTACCATATAACCTTGAAGAATATTTTTTTCCATTCAATGGCCTCTTCTTGGGGATAGAAGGACTTGTATACGTGTGTCTTCTGTATGATGTAGCTTAGTTTCCCACCTCCAATCTCAAATGCATGGATTGAAGATATGGATCCAATATCCAATCATCTTCTTCAAAAATTATTATTTCTTGCATTAGTAATTTTATCTCTACTTCATTCAAAGATTGGTCATGATTTTTATTATTCACCTTCCATGGTTAGATTGTTATCTCAATTGGTATGCTTGGATTGATGTCTTCATTAGGCTGTAGCTTATCTTGAAAGGCCTCTTCATCATAATAAATTAAATGGACATGATATTAATTTTCCAAACTTACTATTTAAATCAAGTTTATCACCTACTTCAAACCTTTTGAAGGTGTCATACAAAAATTCTTGATCTGCTACACTTGCTTCATCTTCATCTTCTATGCAGAGTGGTATTTCTTCTATCCAATCGAGTCCCACCTCATCTTGCTTTGGGATATCTAGAATGACATGTTGTCTTGGAATGCCTCAATTTATTTTAAAATCCTAGTACAAATTTTTCCACTGCTCAACTTATTTAGGGATATCCTTAATTTAAAAAATGACCTCATATGAATTATCCTCACAACTATCTTCTAAATAAAGGTTAGCTTGTATTTGATCTTGTTCATGGATATGATCATATTAAATATCTATTCCTTATTCTAGAGTATCTTTAGGTTCATTTTCTTCTTTGAATGGAAAATCAAAAGCCTATATCATTAAGTATTTAGATGTCCTTACAAATCTAGATGTCCCTATAACATTGTCTATATTAAACACAAGTTCAGATGTATCCTTTTCATTTTGATATACTTCAAAGACATTACAATGATCAGCTAGACCTATATCACAAAGATTCATTTCATGTATGTTCTCAAATGACATACTATTATTGTTATCATGAAACCTATTTGTAGGCCTATTGAACCTTTGAGAAGCATAGTTTATGTTGGAGTTTTCCCCAATATTGCCCACTTGCCTTTGCAATTAAATAAAATTAATGCTTAGCTTTTGAACCATCTTAAGTATGGATTCATTCTCATTCTTGGTGATTTTGATTTATGAAATTGATTTTTATTACTAGTGTTTGGAATTAAATCTCTCTATTCCTATGGATGAAATCCATTTGTAGCATTATTCAAGAACCCCAAATTTTGGCCAGGGTGGGCATGGTTTAATGGCATTTGGTTCAAGATTGGTGTCTAATTTAAGGCAGACACATTCTAATTGGCATTAGGAATGACATTCAGTGTAAGTAAATTAGGATTAATATTTGGGATAGCATATACAATCTAACCTTGAGGCTAAATTTGATCATTGATTATTATAGCTTTATCATAGGCTAAGGCCATTATGTTTATGACTCCAACAAACATTTTAAAAAACATAGAAGTCATGGGATCTAAATCATCCTTGTAAATATCTAAGGCTAAATCCTCATTAGGTCTATAAGGGGATATGGTTCTACTGAACATCTTCTATAATCTAGCATTAAAGTCTTTAATGGTCTCACTAGAATCTCTCTTAACAATGGTGAATTGTTGATATAGAATGTATGGATTAATGATTTTGCCAAATTAGTCAATAAAATAATCATTAAAGTTATTCCAACTGACAATTTAATTATCACGTAGGTTAAGGAACCATTCATATAAAACATATTTTAAAGTAAATGGAAACAATATACATGTTACATCTTCATGAAATACATTCATAAGTCTTAAAGTAGCTTTAAAGCTTTTAACATGTTCTTCAACTGTGACAACATTATTAAGATTGAAGATGGTAAATGCCTTTTAGGATTTCTTGGTCAGTTATATACTTGGCCAAACAAATTGATAGATCCACCTAACCATGCCATACCTTGATGAGGATCTTACTTGTGGCAGTTCCAACTCCAAATCCTATTCACAATACACTATAGAAAACAAATATTTATAAAGACAAATGGATCTTTAAATCTTTGAAAAAAATTCATATAGATCTTCAGAGAATAACTATATTTATCTAAATAATCCTAAAGACTCATCTAAAACTATAGATATAATTTATATTTACATAATTAAGTAAATAATAACATAAATATGCAAATAATCAATTGATCTTTGAAAAAAAATTGCTAATACTTGGCAAAGATACTTCAAATTCACAAAGTTTTAGCTAAAGGCTCTCCTTCTAGTGCCAATTCTCCCCTATTGATGCACCTAAATGTATCAATAGGTTCATATAGTGTTTAAGAAACACTTTTCATTTTAGATCTAAAGAATCCATTACATGAGTTGTTGGTTTTGATATTCCTAAGATCTATGGTAGAGTAGTGACCAAGTTAAATGATTGTTTCACAAAATGAACATGTAAATGGTTGTTGGGAGAAACCATGGTCCTAAAAATTTATGAAGATGAAATTAAACTAAAATAAATCCAAAAACTGATGTCTAAAACCTCAAGTCTAAAGCCTAAGCTAGCATGGATATTTACAATGATAAGCTAAAGTGATCTAGTCAAAAAAGGAGCAAAAAGAAGGGTAGGGCAGAGAGGTGTTTTTGACCTTTAATCCAAATATTATGACAAAGTTTAGATTTCATCAAGATATGCACTAAACCAATATATAGCATGAAATTACATAGGCACGAATCCTACTATATATCAATCAAATGTCTAAGGGAAGATAATGCAAATAATAAATCAGGTTCACTTTAAAGGTTTACTTCCATAGGAAAATAAATTCTACACATCTTAAGAAAATCAAAAGAGAATGCAATGAACCTAAGATATTTCAATCAACCTAGCATAAACATAAATTGGCAACTCTGTATTAACATGTGCACATCTAGGATCGATAAAAATAATTCAAATATGACTATCAAACTAGATAACTAAGGAAAAAACCATGATAGCAAACACAAACAAATATTGGACAAACTTTGCATAATTCCTTGCTTGTATTGCTTTCTCCAAGTTTACAAAGTAATTTCAGCTCTAAGAACTCCCCCCCTTTTATAATT
The DNA here is from genome assembly GCA_037957365.1 of Torreya grandis. Taxonomy (NCBI): domain Eukaryota; kingdom Viridiplantae; phylum Streptophyta; class Pinopsida; order Cupressales; family Taxaceae; genus Torreya; species Torreya grandis. Next base: position 1,481,191 of record JARHVA010003616.1, on the reverse strand, counting down.
GGTAATACCTCATTTATATAGACAATTCATGAGATATGTTGGTCATTCCTTCTCAACATGCAACTAGACAAGTGTCATATACAAGTATCCATTTACAAATGCTTCAATACCAATGACCTTGTTTAATTATGACTAACCTAATATAATTGTGCATTACATGTTATCCATGCCTTTATTGAATAAAATATTCCTTTAAAAGAATTTACAGGGTCTTTAGCTCAAAATAATATAATGTGTCAAATTAATTGACCTTTAATATGCCTCTATAACTATAGCCTTCTCTTGTTCTATTGTCAGATCTTCATTTTCATATTTGTTAGCTAGATTAAGTCTAAGACACGTGTGTTCACAATTATGATCTTCACTAGTTCAAGAATCCAAAGTGTCATGTCAATGTGGTAATTCTTATGTTGAGCTATCTATTTGATTTAAAAACATGACTATTGTTGCCTTTGGACACATGTCCTTACGTAGTGCTCTATCAGGCCAGATCAAGTTTGCACCATTGATCTATTTTGGAGTCCATTAGCATTAGATTTCATTATTGGCAATTGATTTTCATCTTTGATCTTGTGAGATTATGCCATGTGGAATCTTCTTACTTGTTATGAGATCATTTCAATTGTCAACCCTTGCTTCGTATTGTTAGATCATCCTTACTTGAGTGGATGTGGTCTATTAGATCTTATCCACCTAAGAAAACATGATTTTTATGATCTTACCATTGAGCTCTAGAATCATTCCACTTGGAAAATTCTCACTTGTCTTGGGGATCTTAAATTTTTAACTTACTCTTTCCATTGGATCTTTAGGTAGCCCACTGAGATGGTGACACTTGTCACTCTCACAGAGCTCTTATAACCTTTGACATTTCAAATTTGATCTCACATGATTAGATCATGTCTAAGTGAGTAAATTCATACCATCATATCCTTTATTTGACTTATTGACCTTTTAACTTGACATGTGGGCCGTTGATCTCTTTTTGAAGCCCTGAAATCTCACCACCTATCAACTTCGGGTTGTTTATTTCTGCAGGCATAAAATTTAAAGACATAAGTGTTTTGAGACTTAAATGACTTAGCATAAAGAATTTAGACTATTTTTTTTGTCATTTTAATAAACATGATTAAAAATTTAATATAAATTTTAAGCTAAGTTCAAAACATAATAAAAGAGTCCCCTTGTTAATTAGTCCTCATGAACCATAAGATATAAAGGACATAGAATAAATATTTTAGACTAAAGTCTGAGTTGTATTAATAAATATGATTAAGACCTAGCATAAATTTTTAAACTAATTCTACAATATAATAAAGTGCTTCCAACATAAATGGTTCCTAATTAAATTCGAATTTGATTCAAAAGAACCTAAGCTAGGGTAATCATAATGAGGGTTTTAATATGACCAAACATAGATTTATCTTGTTTTAATAGACCAAAAGCTATTAAAATATCAAACTAAATCATGAATATTAGACATTATCCATTTTAGATGGACTCCATTAATCTTAAAACATAGAGATTCAAATATTAGCACAATAGATAAAGTCAAATGAAGAATATGCTCTAACTAGACAACTTAAACATGATAAGAACCATGATATTCCAGTAATGCACTCTAGTCAAGTACATTTTTATTTATATAAAAAATTAGTAAAATTTGAAACAAGGGTCCCCATTTTTAGGAATGGGGGTATGTTGACCTCAACAAGATTCCTGGACTATTCATATGAGACTCTTGGCTTATTTTTATTTTACATGCATATAATCTATTTGGAATGAGTGTGAGTCATAAGAGTGGGTGGATGAATAGAGTTGTATACATCTAATTCCAAATAACTCATATCAAATTACACCAACATTTCAATTTATAGATATGACATCGTCACATGATTTTGACCATGTATCTAATCTAGTGCAGCTAGGTAGAAGATTAATCATTATGTACTATTTATTCTTATTGTCTATCTTTATAGCATAATTAAATTTTTTTTTTATGGATACAGGGCATATTTTTTAGTTATTGTATATAAGGACATTAAAGAGGGAATATATTACTACTTCTATAGGAAAATACACTTAGGTGCCTCTTTATACTCTATATGGGTGGGGTGCTAATTAAACTATATACTCAATGAAACTATATAGTGTGGTGCACTCAGATGAGGGGATCCCTCTTCAACCCCCTCTATATTTAAGTGTAGACTATATATATTTTATATACCAACCCCTATATATATATATATATATATATATATATATATATATATCTATGGGCTAATGACTAGTCACTGAAACTTGGCTTCGATGATATCCCATCAAAAATTCATATGTATGGTTATTTGAAGACTTTGAAATACACAAGAAGATAATACACTATTTAAATTTGGTTCTTGAAACCAATATTAAATTACAAAAATATCATGGGAGGCCATTAAATATGAATATATGGAAATTTTGTGACTCAGGCCATGAAGTTATTCTTGATACTATCAAGATTACATCAAATCCTAGTGGTTCATTAGATTGAAATGTGAAAATATGTTGACTTGTAAAATTTATCTATAATCAATTCTACCAAATGTTTTTGATTTTTTAGGTAGTACTTGCATAAATTTCATTTTAATTACTTACTAACAATGTTTTGTAGGTTAGTGGTGCCAAATAATCTTCCACCTTCATGCAGTTGGCCCTATTAGTAAATAATTTCATATTCTTGAAGCTAAGATAATCTTATTGATGTAAATTTCCTACTTGCATTTTTTAAACCTTATCACCATGCTTCATATGTATCTATCTCTTAATAACTAAAATAATCTATCTTTTGGCCTTCTCTATACCAATCTCTTAGGATTTACAATTGAATGACATATTTGCACAAACTCATATTCTCCAAATGCCTCTTTCAATATTTTTATGTCTACCTTGACACTCCCAACATATCACATAGGGCTTTACCCTTCACTTTAACTTGTACTCTAAAAACATTAATATTCTAGCCTTATCATTCATGTCTACAAACATGCAATACAAATTTATCTCTAATGCAAGTAGACTACCACTTTCATGCTCATGGTCTTTTATAAAATCTTTAATTATATTATTTTTAGGTTAATTTGATTCAATAGTGGTCCTCTTTAAGTTCATTATGTAAGGTTTATAATGACAAAACTATCTTAAAGGTTTTAAACCTATCTTTTAGGTATGCATACTTATTATCTCTTCTAAATGTTATTATATTTTTATATTATTTTTAATACCAATAATTCTTATCTATTTATGGACTTGTTCTTTACTATACTTATTACTCTCTTTATAGACTCATTCTTTAGCCCCTGATTCTCAATCTCTGATTTATACATAATTAGGAACATGCATCTACTAAAAAATAATGAAACTTCCTCTTTAATTATTGATTCACAATATTATTTAATATTTCTAGTGCCAATGATGTAAACCATTATGGCTAATGGGCCCATAAACTTGTTCCTTCTAGGCTTAGGATTAATCCTTCTTTCATGGACTAGTAACTTCATTTATTTCTCTCTTGAGATATGAATCCTCTATTATACCTCTTAACAAATATATTAACATATCAATGCGATGTTATCAAGTTCAAACTAAGAACTTATTCTAATTTTTTTATACCCTCTCTTAAACACCTTTTCTCACAACTTGCACTAGACATAGACTATGTTTTTGTTAAGACTTGTCACCTTTTATTATGGGATGAAACTCACACTTGGAAAATTATTATTATTTCAATAGGTGTTATTAATATTTAAAATTATATATTCATGCATCATTTACCTTGCACCACCTTTGTTCACTAACATTAGACCTCAACTCACTTCTTGATAGGGTTTCTTGAATGTTTTTATAGGACTATAGAACCTAAAGACATCATAACTTCTTATCTATTCCTTATATAAACTTTAAACCACCTCCAATACACTCTAAATACTTTACCCTAGCTCCATATCAAATTTTATACCATTTTGATAGATAAAACAAAAGTTATAAGGTTTTCTTGCTTGCTAAAACCTAGATTCCTGCACATAGGTTGAGAGTCTTCAAAAATCCATATATTAATTTAAAATGAATGTTTTGGAATAATTACACTTTTAACATTACCTATAAAACCATATGAAATTTTATACATCACTATCAACCCCAAAAATTTCTTATAACTCATCAAAACATTGCATATAAGTCAAATCTTGTAAAGCTATAAGTTTAAACATCTCACAATGGACATGGTATAACCTTCTACACCTAAATATGGTTATTACAATACAATTTAAATCATGAAAAGATCCTTATTGAATACACAATTACTCATTAGACTCTTTTTGGCCAATATGTACAAGTTTACATCTTTTTAGTTGATGCTCATGTATCACTTTCTTTCTCTACTCAACCTCAACTCATGAAACCACTTCTATCAACTCCATATGACCCTTATAACAATCATTAATCAGATGGTTTCAACAATGTATGTCCTTTAATATGGTTAATTCTCATAAAACTCATAAATATGCTTACTAACACCTATGTTTTAGGTCTATTTTTTCTCATTGTTACTTACATATACATCCCAAGACTCTCTAATAACCTTAGGGACGTTTTATAAAAATTCCCCAAGATACCTATAAAGTTACAGGTTCCATCTCTCAATATTTTGAGAGATATGATAATTCCAGTCTCCTAAACCCCTATTTTTCTTATTTAGACACATGTTTGATTACACACAGTTACTTATAATATTATTTATATAGTATTAAAAAGATTAAAATAACCTAAATATTATTAATATGATCATTTAATATGTGTGGACAATATTTCAATTCATTTGAGGTAATACTTTAAGAGATATACAAGTTTCTTTATTCTAAAACCCTCACTTTATTGACTTTTACAATCTTGAATGATATAATCTTATATTTATAGATTTATAAAGGTATTCAAAGGATGGTACCAACTAGAATGCATATAGGGGGTCAAAAAAAAGTTATCTCCTAAATTTCAACCTATTTGGATGAGTCATTTTGTATTTAAACCACTTTTAGTGACTAAAACCCTGTCTTAAGGTTAAGAACAAGAACTACACCGAGAACTAAAAAAAGAGTGAAACTGACCTTTTTTAGATTGATCGAGATATTAAAATTATTGTTAAAATTCTTAAACTTTTATATTATTAGGTGGATGACTATAATTATAGACCTCTAGTTGCATGTCTAAAGTTAGGCTAAAAATCTACATTTTTCTTATGTTGGGAAGGGCATTCTTGAGCCCAAAATAGGTGGTGAGTTTGTCAACAAGGCATGATGAGAGGCCAATAACCTATTCCTAAACATTTTACACCCATATAAAAAAAAATTATTTTCTATTTTTCATCCAAGAATCACTAGAAATGGAGTTCTCCAACTGCAACTTTAACTTTGATACCATTTGTTGTCAATGTTTCCATGCTCCTCAATAGTAGTAAAAATGTACTTTCAACTGTAATTGAATATAATTTTTATTGGATAACATGTAATTTTACTATATATACATGCTCAGAGTGATGGATTTGTACCTATGGGTGTAGAGGTAGAAATTCTAGATGAAGCTCAAGAAGTTGTCTCTTCACTACTAAAAAGTTATATTTTAGGACCTGTTACTATAACTTGTGCCATGAATTGATATTTAAGTTTATATGAAATTGATATAGGGTGAAATTGTATTTATTTAAAAATAATAGGAATGATCTTATGTTTCATTCATATAACTTATAGTTTTTGTTTTATGCATGTCTAAAATTGGGCTAAAAATATGCATTTTTCTTATGTTAGGAAGGGCATTCTCAAGCCCAAAATGGGTGGTGGTTTTATTTACTGGACATGATGTGAGGCCAATAACCTGGTCCTATATGTTTTATACCAGTCCATACATGTTTTAAATTCCATGTTTTATCCAAGAAGAACCAAAAATAGAGTTCTCTAATTATAGCTTTAACTTTGACAATATTTGTTGTCAATATTTATGCACTCTTAAACAGTAGTGAAAATTTGCTTTCAAGTAGACTTAAACATGATAGTTATTGTACCACATATAATTTTTCTATTTATACATTATTATATTTATGTATTTTCACTTTGGGGTCTTGGAGGCGAAAATTCCATTTAGAGCTCAAGAAGTTGTCTCTTCACTACCCAAACATTGCATTTTAGGACCCGTTATTACAACTTGTGCAACATATTGCTCTCTAATTTTTCACCAAATTTATAAAAGGTGAAATTATAGGTATTTAACATTAAAATTATGGATCTTTGTATTCATCCATATTAATTACAATTTTTTTTTTATACATTTTTGAAGTTAGGCTAAAATTTTGCATATTTCTTGTCTTGAGAAGGGCATTCTTAAGCCCATAATGGGTGGTGTGTTTGTTGATCAAGCATGATGGGAGGACAATAACCTAGTAATATATGTTTTACACCCATTAGGGTGTATTTATAGTTATATTTTTTATCCAATAAGCATCAAAAATGAAGTTCTCCAACTACAACTTCAACTTTGACAACATTTATTGTCTATGTTTCTATGCTCCTGAGCAGTATTGAAAATGTGCTTCCAAGTGGAATTTATTGTCATGGTTTTTTGAAAACATGTAATTTTACTATATATATTTTATTAGAGTGATTTATTTTCACTTTATATTCTCAAAGGCATAAATTCTAGTTAGACCTCAAGAAGTTATCTCTTCACTGCCAAAAAGTTGTAATTAGGACCCGTTACTTCAACTTGTGCCACAGATTGCTCTCTAAGTTTCCACCAATTTTATTTAAGGTTAATATAGGTATATAAAATTAAAATTTTGTATATTATGATTCATACATACAACTTATACTTTTTCTATGCATGTTTGATGTTAGTCTAAAAATATGCATTTTTATTGTGTTAGGAAGAGCATTTTTGAGCCTTGAATGGTTGGTGGGTAGGCTTTGTTTATGTCTCTAAAATCAATGAAGATTATGATTCCTGCTATCTTCTTACTTATTGGTACACCATTTGAGATCCACTTTGAGTAGGTGATTGGTCAAACACATATCACTTTAAAGAGTTTATTTAACTCTTGTTTTACTAATATAATAATGTAAGGATGCATCTTATGTAATTTTTGTTTTATGAGTTTGGCATCAGGATGTACAACAAGGTGGTTTACAACCAAGACATGGTCCAAACATGACATGTTAGAATAGGCCCAAGAAAATATATCAAAAAATTCCCTCAAAAGGGTTGCAAAGACTTCACATTCCTCCTTAGTGAAAGACAAACCTAATTTGATCTATTTTGGGTTGTCTAAAGTCTCCATGTTGACTTATATAGTGTACTCCATAAGAAGAGTAAAAACATCTACTAGAATTATTGGAAATTATTGGAAATGGCCTGCAATGATAGTGTTCTCTATTTGGATTAGCTTTTCAAGTTTCCCTAGACAATATGAAATAGAATCTCCCAATGGTAGGGATGACCATGTGGTAAACACTATTGGGTGCTCTTGGATGATTTGATTGAAACCCTATTATTCTTTTGAACTGAACTTGGACCCATAGGCAAGTTCATTATTAGTGGTCTCCTAAGCTATGTTTGAGGAAGGTTGAACACCTCTGTCTAATGACACTTGAAATAGGTTTTCACCACTAGACTGACTTTTTTACTTATTCCTTGGACAAAAATTACCTCAAAGAGGTTTTCACTTTAGGACCTCAATGTTTTTTTAATTGTTTGTGGCTAAGAGTGTTCATCCTTTCTCTAAAATAGGTTGTAGGATCTAGTGTGATTGAGAATATTTGTTTATGGTATCCCAATGGAACATTATCTCTTAGGCCTAGAAAATCACAAAAGGCCTTATCATTCTCAAACTCATCTATAGGCACTGTGGATTCTTGTTGGTTCTAATCTATAAGTTGAGGGTGATATAGAGGAAGTATATTATGGTAAATAACTAGTCTAATGGTATAAAGGCATTGGTGTCAAATATATAGATAGTGGAAAGGTCTTCATAAGGGATATGATTAGATTATACTTCATTATCAACATCATCATCACTAGTTATTAGTGTTATAACATGAATAATATATGTGGGATCACCCCTAGTAGGTTTAAATACAAGACCATAAGTTCTTTCATACTAAGTGGTAGAAATTGGCTCAAGCGTTCCTTAATGATTTGGCCTAAGACCTCTTCCTTGATAGGCATGCTTGTCCATAATCCTATTAGTTATAGGGTATTTGTAATTTTGGTAATATTCATCTAGTTTATCATTGTATAACCATGATTCATCATCTAAAAGTGGGTCTTGTTCTTGGCTAGTGGCCAAAGTGAAAATGATAGGTGTTAGACTATGCAGTTTGTCTTTTCCCTTTCATTGCCATTCTATGCAAGGTATCTTGGATTTAGGTCTTCCATAGGACTTGGGATTCTATGGAATGTTGGTAATGTGTAATGTATCATGGGTTAAATATTCTCCTAGGCCATTAGTCATGATGGTAAAATCATTAGACATCTCAAAAGGTGGCACATGGGAAGATGAATTAAGGGTATTTGAGTTAATGTAATTGGCCTCAAGAAAATCAACAAGTATTTCTTTCCCCTTGTCCTTTTTGGGAATTGGATTAAATTCAAAATGGTAGTTATAGATTTTTTACTTGAACTCCAAATGTTTAAAATGTTGGTAGGGCTGAAAATCTCAATGAATGGTGACCTCCATACCCGAACAGGAGAATTTGAGACACTGGTGCAATGTTGAAGGGATTACAATAATCTCATGTATGTAAGGTTTAACCAAGATCATATTGTATGATAAATTTAGGTATACCACATGACATAATGTATCATGGGTCATAGGCCCAATGATAACTAACAAGCTAATGGCACCTTGTGATTCATTCTCTTCATTATCATAGGCCTTGATAGTGATGTTTTCTAGCTAGAGATCAGCTATTATGTATTTGATATACTTGATGAACATTAGAGAACAATATTTAGTCACGATATACTATCTATGAGGACACACTTCACTTTGTGCCATATGATGACAACTTTGATGTATAATAGATTGTTATGAAGAGGGCCAAAAGATGACATATCACCTTGGTCAAAGGATAACTGATAGCATGGAGATAGATGTCCAACCAAATATTAAAATTTATTAGGGGATATGTCAATGAGAACTTGTGATTGGACTAGGAACTTAGTCAAGATGTTCTTGTGGATGGTAGACATATGCAACAATTCCAAAATAGAATTTTTTGTGGGTGTCTTCTACAACTGTTCCACAATATGGAACATCTTATTCTATAAAAAATCAAATGGCTTGTTATTATCTAGAATAGTTGTTTGTATAGGTATAGTGGTAGATGGATGTGAGCCTAGGATGGTAATCTTCAACCATTGAGTTATTATTGCATAATCAAGATTAGATATAGGACCATTTTTACTAGAAATTTATGGTTGAGGGGGGGTAGATATGATAAGTATTGATTACTAGTACACTTGTATGTGGTCATGGAATAATGATGATTTATCATTATAAGGTCTAAAAGTAGTAATCCCTAATTGTTAGTATGCCTGTATGAAGTTCTTGGTCAAGGAAAGATCACTAGTATAGGTTGGTTGGTTGGGATTGATTAGCAATGGTCCTATTTGGTTAGTACTTGGTCTTAGATTGATGGAGATGGTGTTAATGTGATATCCCAAAACATGGCCTACAACCTTGTTGTAGTCATGTGAAACTATGTGGTAAGTTTGTTGGTTATTGGAATCATTCTAGCCTTGGTTCCATCCATTTGGTTGATGTTGGTTTTACTATTGATATTGTTGTTGTTGTCTTAGCCATTGATACTATTATTGTTGTTATTATGGCCTTTGTTTCTATTGTTTTTGGTTGTTATTATGTTGTGGAAAAGGATTTTGATAAATGTCCAGGTTTTGATTGGATGTAGAAGCTCTATTATCCAATGTTATCTCCCCATTTTCCAACATGTTTTAAATAAGATGTTTGATTTGCACACAATGGAAAAAATTATGTCCATTAACCTGATGGCATTCAGATAATTAATTTTATCTATACCAATCTAGATAAATAATTCCCTCATGATAGTGCTTCAAAATGGGCCAACTAATCATATTGGCAGTGGTTAATTTCAAAAACATAGCTTTAATAGGCTCTCCAAGGTCACTAAAAACATGATGAGTAGGCATAGTTTTCCTCAGAGGGGATGGGATTGTAAAGGCAAAGGTTGTTTCATTTATTATGTTGGTCTAGATTGATGTGAAGGTTATGCTTACTAAAGATATTATTGGTTAGGAGTAATTTTCATATGTAGCATAGGTTGATCAGATGATGTTTAGATCATATAGACATGTTGTGACTCAGTTACTCTATTTATAACAAGATTATTGTTGCAATTGAATGACTTGGATTTTTTATAATTATTAGCCTATATTGGTTATGATGTTTGTGCTTGGACTTGGTTCTAGTTTTGGCCATTAATTTATCTTTGATTTTAGTTCTAATTTGATGAGGTTATCTTGATGATCCCTTTATTAATAAGGGACTTTTAGATTAGTAAACCTTTGTCAATGATTTCCTTGAAAGTGTGTGCACACTACAACTCCAGATGGTATGATATCCTACTATGAAAATTCTTGGTAAACATAATGGCTAATTGTTTATCTGGTAAACTATGAGTGAAATAGCTAGCAAGAACTCTACATCACTATATATATATATATATATATATATATATATATATATATATATATATATATATATATATATATATATAACTCTCACCAACCTTTTATTTGGCTTGAGTTAGATCTAATAATGAAATCTCATGTTTGGGATTGTAGAAGTGTTGCACAAACTTGTCTAAAAGGTCATCAAAATTAGATACTATGTTCTTTAGAAATTTTAAAACCATTCAAAAGCTTTTCCTGCTAGACTCCAAGGAAATAATAGTAGGAGGCATATGTCACTATAAGACATTGGTTGATAAGTAACAAAAAAATTAGTTAAATAGGCCTTTGGGTCTCCTTTATCCTTATATTTTTAAAATTTTGGTGGTTCGTACCCTAGAGGAAATGGTATTTTAAGATAATCCATATTAAATGGGTAGGAACACATGTCATCCAACTTAAACTTCTTGGTTTATTTCTTGGATTAGATGGAGGTAATTACATCCTTCATTTTTTGTAGTACTTGTGCTAAGAATGCAGATGGAACATTGACCTGAGGTGGAGGTTGAGTGTCAAAATTGGTTTACTTTAACTAGGGTATAATGGAGGCATGGTTTGTTTTGGAAGGTTGGTTTGGCTAGGGAATTGACCAGGGATATGAATACATATATTTAGATGTGATTGTTAAAATTGTATGCATTGTAATAAAATATTTTGGTTAGGATTTGGTATATAGGCTTGGTTTTGGGAGAATTATGGCTAAGATGGAAGGATATGGTTCTAGGTGAAGTATTGTGATTGAATAGGGAGTTGTTGTTGACTAGTCAAACCTAGATAATTAAGGGGAACTTGTGAATGAAGACCCTATCATTGATTTTGTGGCATGTTGGGAGCAAAAGGGAATTATTGTGTAATTATCACTATTGGAATAGTAAAACCTCTTGGTTATGCAAAATCGTGTTGTGAAGTAGATGTTTGTAAATTGTTTGATATTTACCACTGATTAATAGATACATTATATTGATTAGACATAATTTATGATTATAATGGTATGTTGTTCTATAACTTAAGAAGTATGTTCATCATTGCCTAGTGAGGTAGAACATTGGTTGCCCCTTATTGAGGTGGTAGAATGTTTGGCCTCTACTGAGTTGGCATATTTGACTGTGCATATTTTGTGGAATGTTAGTCATCACCTATTATGGTGGAGTAACATTCATCATGCTTTGTTGAGGCAAGGCACTGGTTTGAGCTTAACTACTTAATATTTGTGGTTGTGTATTTAAAGAAGCAACTAGTTGAGGATTAGAGGTACATTTTAGAATAATTCTTGGTGTTAACTAAAGGCACATTTTGTTGTGGGCTAGTTTTTTGTGCAACTACACCACTTTGGTCTAGATTGGATGATACTTGCATGTTATCCACCATGTTGGGCTCACTTTCTACATAGAAGTAGTAGACACTTATTCAATAGTTAGGGCATTGAACATGTCTCCAACTGAAGTGATTTGTATGAATGGGTCTATACCTTAATTTTCTAGGCATATCAATTCAATTAATACCCCTGTTGAATGATCTAGCTTGATAAGTGAAACATTTGAAATGGCATGTTATTGAAATTATGTGCTAAGTTTAAATAGGTATGATGAGGCCCATTCCTATGACAAGTATACATGTGTCTTGATATATCATCGACACTAAAGCTTGAGGATTTATAGAAGAGGTCTATTCAATCTTTTGATTATAAGGTATGTTGTAAGATAATCTAACTAGACTTGCTAAGTTTTTATGGGGGAAGTGTGTTGGAAACTTAGCCCCTAACTTCATGGCTCTAATTAAGACTTAGTCCTTATTTACAAGTAATTGATTATCAAAAAAATAAGGGTCATATGTCGATGTCATCATAACATAGTATGATTTTTGTTGAACTTGGTCTATAATTGATGGTACACTAGTTAGGTGCTATGTTGTTTGCTCTTGGTCTTGCTCTGAGTATGGAGGTGTGTTGACCAAATAGTGAGCTAAAAGATCTTGGATTTATTCCCTTGATTGAGTGTTATAAGGTTGATAAGGATCCGTATCAAAAACTACATTATCACCATAGGGGTTTTGAATAAAGTCTTCGTGTGCAACCACATTACCATATCCTAGATTGTACATGGCTCTATTACGAGTATAGTGAGACATATTTAAATCAATGATGAATGCTTGACCATAAAAGGGTCTAGAGTTCTATAAATTTTGAAAAACAATGTCTAAATGATAAATGGTTCAAACTTAGTCCAACTTGGGTCAAGGATGGAGCTATATCTCCAAAATATCTATGCTAAAACTTGGTAGAAAGTATTCTAACATCAAATGTGTAATGTTAAATGTCTCACAAAAAAGGTTGAATGGATGAACTAAAACCAGAATGCCAAAATATAGGTTCAAAGTGTTCCAAACAAGTCTAATATAATAAAATAAAATTTTCTAGGTCTATTTGTGAAACACGACACAAAAGATAGGCTCAAAATAGATATATGCTAGGATTTTTGGAAAAGGCACAAAAGTTAGACATTTTTAAAAACATGGTGAATTTAATCTAACAAATATAAAATACTTTGGCATAGACTAGCCATTCTAATTTAGACATGAACTTGATCAATTGGTATAAGGTATGAAACAAAATGCATAAAGAAGATACGCTATTTCTCCCAAATCTAGGCACAAACAATAGTTTTCAAATTGGGTAAATAATTAACCTAAGTTACACAACCCAAAAGAGAAAGATCAATTTCTAGGCCAAAATTACACAAGGCATAAATAAAAATATATCAATGTTTGGATTTTAACTTGTCAAGGTTAATTAAAAATTCAACTTAGGAAACTAGGATTATTTGAATAAACAACAAGATAGACAAAATTTAAATGGCATAACAACACTAGGTAAAGATCCAAAATACATACGTGGATTAGTTTTGAACATTGGACACAAGGCAAAAAATATTATGAAACTATTTGAGAAACATAATGATGTTATCACACTCTAAAGATGCAATCAATGGTTTATTTCAAGACACCAAGGCACATGTTTTTTGAAATGAATTGGGAAGCATAATGTTACCCTTTCCAATCAAGGGACACAAATAAATATTTGTCAAAAGACTACGACAAAAGTATGGTGTCAAATGGACATCATAATACCTCCTTAAATAATGGAGTGATGTATAAACAAAACTCATTTTGATGTGGCATAACAAACAAAATAGATAGTTTAGACCAAAAAACCATGCAATAAAGGATACAATTACAAACACCTAAATGTGACATCCTAACTCTTAAAACTAACAAGGTTACATAATAATATCAAATTCCATCAATATACTCGCTCTTGGTAGGATTTTAAGTGCTAATCCAAAAATAAAAACATAAGAAAAGTAGGGTTTTTTAAACCCCATTCTCTTAAGAGATTGTACGATGACATGAAACTTTGAGATACATGCCTTTCATCAATAATACACTCAAAATAAGTGGGATTATTTTAAAACTATATTTTTGTACATTTCTAGATGGTCCCAAGTATGGCTAACACAAGAGATGCTCACATAATTTGGATCTGCATCAACCAGCTTGTTATGAAAAGGTATTTTCTTTTTTACAACCACTACATCCATTGCTTGATCAGTGTAGTGTGACGTCTAAATCACCCCTACGATCCAAAGAATTATTTTACTAACAGAGTTTGCTTAGCAACTCAAAAAAACATCCTAGTAATTTGACCTCAATTTATATTCCCCCCCATGGAATGGGGTTGAAAAAATTCTAAGAGATGAATTTCTAGGTCAACGCTTCCCTAGAGAACCCATGAGGATGCTATAAACTCCCACTCAAAAGACAAATTGCATAAAAATAAAAGACAAGTGAAAATATTTTAGGGTTGCATTTAGATCACCCAAATCATATGAAATCGGGGAGGGCCTTGATGACATTATTTTCATGCTTTTTGGACTAAAAGAAAGCAAGGAAAATAAAGAGTGATTTTGGTCACCCAATTTCCTTAAAAGGATGGGGGGAGAGCATACACACATCAATAATTTTGTGAAAATAAATAATTTTAAAAGAACAAGCATAAAATAAGCACTTTAAGAGTATGTAGTCTAAGTGTGAGTGTTTATTTCAATGCACCAAAATGAGATGTTTATGTAATCTATCCCATTGGCATTAGTTGAAAAACTTGTAAAAATTTTCACAAAAAACTAAGCATAAAAATAACTAAGTTCCTTTTAGGCACCCAAAAAAATGTTCAAGGATTAACCACTTTCAAAAAATTTCCTTCTTCCAGCTTAGGCCCTATAATTTTTAGAGGTTTTTTGCCTAATTTGAATCCCAAATGTGAATGAGAAAACAACATTTCAAAACTTTGCTCTTGGGTTTCTCTATTTTATTATCTCAAAGATCGATGTCAATCCACACATAGATCGATGTTGATCTATACTAATCGATGTCAGTTCATAGAGGGAAAATCCATGTCAATAGATAGAGATTGATGTTGGTCCTATAAAAACATAGCTAAATATAATACATTTTTCCATAAAAAAATATGGTTAGAAAATGAGTTTAAAATTGACAAATAACTCTAGATCCTATAAGAAAACAATCAAATAAACAACATTTAGTCCCTTACAAACAAAATGAAAACTAGAAAACTCAAAGAGAGCTTGTTTAAACACATTTCCACCATGCTCTATTCTACACATAGAGGTCAAATTTGGTTGTGACATGATCAACATCAGTCAAAAGGAATTAACATTAGTCTCTATGTAAACTATGTATCACTAAAAAAATAGAATACATGAAAATTAAAGATAAAACTTGAATTTTGAAGATTGTCAAGCTTTTATTAGAAAAACTAAAAGTTGCATATTAGTCTCCTTGCATGTATTGAATGCTTGATGTCCCATCAGGAATGCCATTTTTGATCATAGGAATCCAGGAAGGGAGGTTAGTAATATGTTAGTTGAAGTAAGAAAACTCAAATAAAAACACACTAATACTTATTGTTGAACAAATTTGAATTTTAGGTCAAATTTCAACCCCTATAGGTAAAAATTGATTTTTGGGTGTTTTAGAGGTCTAATACATATGTCACAAGGTGTTTTATAGGTTAATTAATGTCATTTAATGTTATACTAGCCTTGGTCCTTAGTCATTTTGAGGTCAAAAAAGGTTGTACAGATTTATTAGGAAGTGTGAAGATTCCAAAAGATAATTTCACATGACATGTGTATTAAGAGGTCTTAATCAACTGTAAAAACTAAAAAGTGGCAGGTTCTTAAGAGGAAAGGGCAATTTTTGGGGGAAAAAGTTGAGTTTGGCACTTGTACAACCCATAGGGAAGTGTGCCATGTGGGATAATATCATGGTATTTCTATTCATATTCCCCAAGCTCAAATACACATTTTAAGTTCCATTTTAAGCCCAAAACCATTCTACTCCTTTTTCACTCTTCTTGGCATGTAGAAATAGTCTTCAGGTTTGTACTTGGTGCATATAGTAAAGGAAGTTTTAGATTAAACACCTTGGGGATGTGAAATTAAAATTATATACCTTAATTTCAATTATAATATTTTGAATAATGGTATTCTATGTTTTATGAACCATCCTCATGAAGCTGACTATATTTTTTTGCCTACTTATATATGCATCCTATAGGTTTTTCTCTATTTTTGTCAAGTCCATATGAACCAATTGGTGATATTGAATATATGGGATGTGGGATATATTATTATATTATTATAACTCTTATTTTCATGTTTTAAAGTGTTTGGATAGGTCAAGTGCATCAAGGTTACAAGAGAAGCATCATTCTACGTGGTTGGCAGGTTTATACTATTTTAAATACCTTCATGATTTGGTAATGGTTACATAAGGTGGGGATAATTTAATTATCATGTTATTAAAATAATATTAATCCCATAACCTTTCAATCTAATCCTCAAAATAAACATTCCATGAATTTTAGTCATATACCACACATACTCATAGTCTGCATGCTACAACTTAATATGCACCTATAGGTGCTCTCATGGACAGTTAAACATTAAAAATGAAGTTTGAATACTTGTTTTAGTCCTATAATAACATTTAGGTTTAATTTTTTCATCATAAGAGGGGATAAATTAGAATATAAGGCAACTTCCTTGAATACATGTTTCAAACTCACTGCCTGTATATATGAGAATACAGCTATAAACATCCTCATAGGATCAATTAGGTCAAAAATCAAGTTTTAGAGCTAAAAATATCCTTTAAATTTTATATATTCTATTTTAATCCTTAATATAAGTTTAAAACTCATTTTAGGGTCAAAATAATGCTCACTGTCCATAATTGCACTTTCTTGCTTACACACTAGAATAGTCACCTACAAGTGATATGAGCAGAGAGCTGAGTATTTATGTGGTGTTGAAATAAGTGATGAGATACAATTTAAAATACTATAATGTGATAAACTCAAGGAATACATGATGGAAGCATAAAATGGGTGTAAGGGAATGTAAACCATCTTTAGACACAATATGACTGAGTTCAAGATTTTGTTCCCAAAAGGTGCAAAATAGAGACCCTCGCCATTTTATGCATAAAATATAACATAGTATGAAAGAATTATAGTGCCTATAATTTAATAGTTTTTATATCCTATATCCAGGAAATTAACCTTGAAAATTTTTAGGGGAAGATGAAAAATGGAAATCAGTTTTTGAGGAGTCCAAAATCACACTTTTATCCACTATGAATAAACAATGACATCTACAGTCTTGAGCCTAAGGTGACTCTCCATCCAATAATTTAAAACCTAAAAAATTAAATCAATGTGAAATAGTAATACATAGTGAAAATGGAATTCATGATTAAAGGATATCATCAGTATGAGGTGATATAATATGTCTCACCTCCCATGTACACCTACAGGTGTCCATTTTCTTGAGCATTCACCTACAAAAGACCCTAGTTCTTAACCCTATCATGGAGTGAAACTCAAGCATGGTGAAATCATATTTATATTTTAAATATAAATAAAAATTATTTAAATTTTATAATGGATTTTATAAGGAATATATAACATAGGTTTTATAGATGAATAACACCTACAGGACCCTAAAGATTCCCACACAGTCAGCTCGGAGTGACTGTGAGCAGACAATGAGATAGATATGGAATCTAAGTGTTTAATTAAATAAAATAAAGGTAAAAAGGGTCCAAATAATCAATAAATTACCATATATCTTCAAGTATATTATTTATGCATTAATATATAGGCCTAATACACACACACACACACCTATAAATAGGGTTCTAAAGAGTAGTCATAGTCAAATAGGAAACTTAGTCCAAACTATGCAAGGGTATAAAGTGGAATGAAAAATATTGGGGTGGTGAAATGACTTGAAAATTTTTTATTAGGGTTTTTATAAAATTTATACACCTTAATACAATGGAAAATAAGCATGTAGAATATCCTAATCAAGCAAACACAGTCCATTCCTTGAAACCCTGCACAGTCCTTTTGCCTAGAAACCAGTCTTGGAAATTGAAGCTTTGGAGGGTAAAATGACCTAAAAATAGGATAATATTTTATGTATAGGGTATATAATAATTTAATAATATCCTAATTCACTCACCATAATCTAAGGAAATAGGGGAGTGCCTTCTGTTTTGTCCTAGACAGAGGGCACTCCCCTTATGTGCAGATTGATAGGTTTTGAAGAAAGTAAGTGATAAGGTGAGCTAGGAGTTGAATGAGCCCTTAAAAAAAGTTTTTAAATTTTAAACACCCTCGGTTTAAAATATAAAACACCTTACAAAAATGGGAAACCCAATAGAGTGATCTATATTGCTTAGTTTGCAAGTAGGCCTAAAGGTAAGATTTTGGCCTAAAGACTAAATGGGAGCTTGATTTAATTCATAACACTAGGAAATATTCATATCATATTAGGACATGTTTATGGGATGAATAAATAGGTGTATGATTTATCAGATACAAAGGAACCATCAAGAACTCATTTTGGGCTTCAAGGATAATTCAGGGCTACTAAGCATGACTAGGCCTAGCATCTAAAAAGGGGAGAAACTTTATATTTGGATTTATATGATCACTAAAACTTATAATATAATGCATATGGGGGTACATAATATGTGTTAAATCTTTTGGAAGGTAAATAAACCCATGAGGAAGCTATTTTTGTCTCAAAATCAACATTAGGCTAAAGGAAAAGAAGGAAAGGGCTCGATAGGACAAGTTTAAACACTCATATCTCTCTTGATGTTTTGAATGGGAGCCAAAAAGGTTTATAAGAGTTATATGAGGTATTGAAAAATCAATTTTTTGAATTTTTCTGTAACTCCAATGTCAAAACTTTATGAACAAACCTTTAGAATAAAAATAGGCATAAAACCCTCTTAAACCCTTGCAAGTGACCAGTTTGGATAAATGGAGTTGGATAGATGCTCTAATATAACAAGTTTATTAGGATGAGGAATTAAAATTGTAGAGGAATATCTAAATATACTCCCCATGCTTTTTGGCTATACGAACTTATACAGACAGGGTGAAATAGGGTATTTTTTACCATTTTATGTGTTTTGTAGGTTCTATATAGAGTTTGAAGATGAAATCAAGTTCGGGAGGAATATATAGAAATTTTATAACTCCATATGGTAATTTAATTATTTTATAAGACTCCTAAGTATACAAACAAATAGCTTCATCTCAGCTAGTCAAAACTGGCATATTGACCAAGCTAGGGAGAAGTATGAAAAATTCAAGTGGATTGATTTTTAAAGTGTCCCTAATGATTATAAGGAAATTTAGGGTATTTAAACTTGTCATAAACTCAATCCCATGAATTTTCATGTGAAACTAAAGCCTAATTTTAGGCCAAGTGTGTAAGGAGCATGAAGGAAGAGTTTTTTTGGACTACAGATGATGATGGCTCCTTTCTAGATGATTTCAGATGACCAAGCCTATAACTAATGCATGGAAAGGCATGTTTGAAACCCTTACCCTTAAATAAAATCATCATACCTATCCATAATTAGTTTTGGGATGTAAAAACTGAGCTAGTTAAGGAAATTTCATGTCATTTTTCAAGAGTTTAATGAATTAGAGGGACACTTGGGCTTCCTAACCTTGCATGGTTCATCCCACATCCTCTTATCATGCACAAGTAATTTATTTCATAATATTTACTAGTGTATTTTTGACCCTTGGACTTATCTCTTCTTCTTTCTCTCTCAAGTTCTATAAGAACTAGCCATTTTGGCCATTATAACTTATGCTCCACCTAAGTATGAAGAAGTGCTTCTCATTTGCATACCATTTGATCAATAAGACTACTAATTTTTTACCTCTTCATTATTGTTCATAGTGTGTTATACTTGGATGATTGATTTACTTAAGTGATAACTCTTGTTTCCTTAGCATTTTGTTTCATTCTTTCATCCTATTTGCAATTAGAAAGCTTCTTCTTATAGGGCATGTGAAGTGTTCTAAGAAATGTCAAGGATTGAGTGAGTTAGTCTATTCATTAGTGACATTCATGTCCTCTTGTCTAGTCCTCATAGATTTTCACACTCATCCATAACCTCACAATGTAACATTGATGTGAGAAGATGAAAATTGAAGGAGTGTATGTTTGGTTCGGCCTTTGTTCTCATGTGTAACATACTACTAGTTAGAATTCATCATCTCATTTGGTGTATCACCTCCCTTAGAATAGTTTGATTTTAGTTATTTTTCTCCCTTTCCCACCAAAAAATTTAGGTGTAGTTCTGATACAAAGTGGTACATCAAGGGAGCTAACCCTATCTAGAGATTCACCTCATCCTTAGGCTACCCTCAAGCCTAGAGGTGTTTCCATTGTGCCACTTGGATGATGAAATCTTAGGCATCTCTTCAAAGGGTGAACATCTAAATGAAAACAATTTTTGGGATGCCTAGTGGGACTCTTAGTCCAAGAGGTTGAAATATTTTTGGTGTTGTCTTTCAATAATCAGCCTTTGCAGGCATCTATCAAAGCATAAATGGTGACTCCAATGAACCATCAGCTAGTCAAGCAGCCTAAGTTTCATTTTGAATATTTTTGATAATATATTTCTTTATGTTCTTGATTTCAATGAGGTTTCATGGCTAATTTTGGTGTTAAGTACCATTTTACACAACTTGGTGAGACATTTCAAGCTTGTGTCATTCCCTATTAATATGAATATGTTATTAATCAATCCATTAATGAAGTTTCTTAGTTTTGTAATCAACCTTCTCAATATATTGTTCTTATTGGACCTAGTCACTTCTCAAGTCAATCCATTTCCAGCTTCAAACAAACTCTTTTGGGCTATGAGAGGTATATGTTAGATCTTGACACAAAAAGGGGATATGGTCAAGAGGCTCCTATTCATCTTATTCATAAGGTAAGAGATGAATTAGAGTTGGTCAAAAGAGAGTGGGAACCTATTGATAGATCCAATTGGCAAAGGATCATAAGTGAGATGCTTGATGTGAGTGACCTAATTTCTTCCTTAGAGGATAGGATAAGGGTTCATGAAAGGCAACCTCACCAAACCTATCAACCATCCACTTCCCCAAGTTTCATATCAGCCATATTTGATCCCTAATCATGAGCCCAATCAAGGATACCAAAGTCATCCTTTTTCTAATCAGTTGGAGGGGAGAGTTTAAAGGTGAAACCTTATGTTTGAATATAATATTGATAAGTAGATTTAGTTGGATAATATCCATATGCAATAGTCCATGTTAGTAGTAAAGGAAGTGTATTTTAAGTACTCATTTAACTTTCACATTGCATCCCCAGCTCAAGGAGAGACCCTTAGATATGAGATTCTAATTTGGAGACAAGGTGGATAATTCAAGCTAAGGAAATTCCAAGTTCCTTGAACACTTCACCTACTCCTAAAATTGCATCACCAACTCAAGAGAAGTCTTATAACCCTAATATCCTAAGATGGAGTAAGATATTATAATCATGGGGAAAAAAAGAGGATAGAAGCATTGTTAAAGAGTGTGAATTTGAGAATGAAGTTGATCCTTTGCAAGTCCCTCCCACCCTTTTTAAATAAACATCTTATCCTCTATATGAGACCACTTTTACTCCTTATCCTCATGATGATGCCTATGAAATTCAAGAAAAACCTTTCAAAAATAACCTAGTCAATAAAATTGAAGAGTTATAGTCAAGGATGAAGTTGTTATGTCAAGGTGTGATGGAAGGTTTAGACCCAAAATAAGATCCTATGCCTAAACACACCCCATCTAACCTCCCTCAAGAGATTTCCCAAGCTGAATTAGATGTGAATGAAGTGATTTTTAAGTGGAAGTAAGATAAACAAGTCATCTTATCCCAAGGTCTGCCTCCCCTTCCTCAAGAGCTTCCAAAAGAATCCCCAACTTTGAATTCTCAATTTGATTTTGAGACCTATGATCCACCTTCACCAACTAGCTCATCTTGTCCTCACCCCATCACTGTTTACATTAATGGACCTATGGTATGAGAACCCAAAGAGGAACATCTAGTTGAGTAAAATTTAAAAATATTTATTGAAGAAAGTGCAACTCCTTGGTAACCTCATTGGGCTAGGTCTTCAAATTTCAAGATGGCTAGTCTTGGCATCACCAAAAAGGAGAAGGAAATAGAAGATCTTATAGCCCTTAAAAAGCAAGGACAAATTATGATAACTAAGACACAATTTGAGATCCTTCAAGAGGTCCTAAGTGTTGAAGAAGAGGTGAGTCCTTGTTTTGAGTCTTCTTGTTTGGTTGATAATGAAGAGTGCCTTCCTTGTGTTGAAGATGGGATCTTGGATTAAGTCCTTTTGGATTATAAATAAGAGGATGAAGAAGATACTTTTTTATTCCTATATACACAATATTTTTAAATTTTATCAAATATTAATGGTTTACATCTTAAAATAACCTATCATGATTTAATCTCTCTGAGTGCATGCCTTAAGGGGTACACTGGGAAAGGAGTGGGTAGACCTTTGGTGCTTCACAAGATTATTTTCCCTTATTACCACATTATTTCCAATCCAACCAGCTCCCCAAACCTTTCCCTATGATATTTCTCCTCCCTTGCATAATATTATAGTATTTTCCTCTTTCTATCCTTCATTTCCTTTCTTGGCACCCTTTTTACCTATTTAGCATACTAGGTTGACCTGGTCAACCTAGTATAGTTTAGGGTCACTTTAGCTCTTTATGTTTGTTAGCCTTCTGATTGACCTAACACAAACTTTACACATTAGCCCAAAAATGTGTTTGGTCAATCAAGTTGACCTAGAATAGTTAACATGTCTAAATTATTTTTAGGTGAGATACTCCTATATATACAAGGTCATTTTGGTCATTATTAAGAATATGCAATAAACAGTTAGTATTCACTTGCAATTTTTCACAATCTACTCTTCCATCATTCTACTTGAGAATTCTTAGATTAGGTTTCTTATTTTGGATAATATAGTCTTGTGGGTAGGTCTTGGATGCTTTGGCTAAAAAAAGTGATCCTTAAAAACTACAAAAACCTCTTGTGGAGCCCCATTGGCCAAGGGAGAGATTGAATCACGATGGGTTCACATTCAGGTAAGTATATTCTAACTTTGTTCTCCTCTCTTTTAGTAGATATAAGTATCATAAATATTGGATCAAATAATATTAATCTTCATATTATATGTATTAAGATGTTACTCATACTTAATTTATTTGAAATTCCTTAAACATATTTGATTTCTTTGCAATTAACCCCTCACATTATGCCAAAAGCTTTGGTATGCACTAGATTGTTTACTTTTCTTTTTATTATAATAATTTACTTTTTTATTTATTATTATAAGTGAAATTTAAAATTATAGGAATCTTTTAGGGTTGTGTGATTTTGTTAGACTGTAGGCTTT
This sequence comes from Torreya grandis, assembly GCA_037957365.1. Classification (NCBI taxonomy): domain Eukaryota; kingdom Viridiplantae; phylum Streptophyta; class Pinopsida; order Cupressales; family Taxaceae; genus Torreya; species Torreya grandis. Next base: position 1,457,512 of record JARHVA010003616.1, on the reverse strand, counting down.
GAAACCCTTCCTAGCATTATATGTTATGACAAGTGATACAAGTGATCCCCTAATCAGGTCTAGCAGATCCCCATATTGGTCATGCTCTTGCTTAACAAGTGTCTACCCAATTAGAAGTTTATGTGTGATCTATATTATATAATCTAATATTAATTCATGTGAATCATAAAATTATAATTTTATACATTTTTGTGAACCCGATATGTATTCTATCCCACCACTGGTTGGATTGTCTTTGTGTTTCCATTTTTGTTTCTTTTCTTATTTAGCATTAGCCTCACTTTGGCTTCACAATCATTACATTATTTTTATCATCATTTTATCACTTATTTATTCCCTATTTTCATTCTCTACATCATCACAAATACAATGTATTTTATGGTTTTTAAAATGGATAAGCATAACTAAAGATATAGGCAAAACAAAATCCTAAATCTATCTATTGTACTAGGTCAACCTAGTTGACCTAGTATCATTTTCAGCCTCTGTTCACTGTACTAGGTTGACCTGGTCAACCTAGTACTATTTTCATACTCTTTTGCCTCTTTTTCAACCTTTGTGCATTGTAATGTATTGACTTGGTCGACCCAATATAGTTTTATAGTCCTTATTTCTATGTTAGGTTGACTAGGTTGACCCTGTAATATTTTCTTTCTTATATGCTTTCCAATTTATCTTTTTACCTTCCTTATATATCTAAATTAATTCTCTATATGTCTAAATTATTTATCTATTTTTTTTACTTAGTTCTTTATCTATGTCTATTATTATTATTTTTTAACATTCTTTTCCTTTTATCCTCAAGCATCACATCTCCCATTAGAAACTTCTTAGATAGCCTAAATCCATAAAGACACTCTATAGGGTTCTCTTTTATTCTTATGCTTTCCTATCTCTTATTCCTCTTTTTAGTTGTTGGGGCATCTTGTGATGCCCATCCACACATTACTCTAGCCTTTGGGGCATCTTGCCATGCCCATCCCTACATCCACTTATCCTTTAGGGAATTTTTTGATGTCCACTCCTATTCTTCATTACATGTTACCAAACTAATTCAGCTTCAAAAAACCTTTCGAGACACATAGGCTTGTCTCTCACATGCTCATATTTGATATAACCATTAATATAGGATCCTTTTCCTTCTTCTCATGATTTATATCTAAAAATTTTTATAGGTTACTTAAGCACAGGTCTCTTCCTCTATAGTAGTGCCCTCTTGTTCACAAAACTTTAGTCCTTCCTTTATGGTCTTTTGGTTTCTTGATGTACCATAGTCTTCATTATCTTATTTTTCATTCTCCTTTTGTTTACCAATTCTGATTTGGTGTACCTTGGGTTTTTATTTTGTGAGTTTTTTTGTAAGACCATGGATAGGACTTGACATCCCTCACAAAACCACCATATTTTACTTTTCTTCTTTCTTTTTCTACTTGTCAATGCTATTTTGGCATCCTTTAGGTATTCCTTTGTGAGGTGTTTTGTCAAAAAACTCCCTCACTTTTTTCTTATTAGCACCCTCGTGGGTCTTTCTTTTATGAGTTTATTTGTAATACCATGGATAGGACCCAACCCTCCTCATAAAATTACCATTCTTTTCATATTTTTGATCCTTGTTCTTAAACTTTAGCTTTTACTTCTTTTGCTAGATTGAATTTTCAAACAATCTATGTTAGCATGTTTATCTCCACTTCCCTCTCTCTTATGATAAGGAATCATATCTTTGATGTCATTATTTCCCTTTTTCACCTTTTTTTTGCAATTTTATGTGATTTGAATTGTTCCATATCTCATTCCTCTTGATTTCCCCTTTCTTTCATATCCACATTGGATAAAATAAGGTCAAAGTCCAGATAGCAATTGTATTTCACCTAGATTTATGAGACTCTTAGACCCCATGCTCTTTGATGTTTTATTTCTTAGCAACCTTGTCCCAAATTTTCAAATGAAAGTCATTTTTAGCACCCATGTTTGGTCTTCCAAATATGTATGGAGGAGGAATATAAAAAGCCATCAAAATAAATTTAAAAACCAAATCATTTGAAACAAAAGGCAATGATATCTAAAAGGAAACATACAAATATCAAAAGTCAAAATCACACCAAAATATGTGATTACAAGCACATCTCCTATCTCTAATCGAAGTTCAAACTCCATAGTTAACTTCACATAGAGCTGAAGTCCTTTGAGGTATGACAGGCTAGTAGATTAGAATAGGGGAATTCAAAAAAATCTATGGTGCTACTTACTTTCTCATTCAAGTACACAATCTTTGCAGTAGACCAATGACTCTATAAGAGGTCCTAAAGAATGGGTAACACATCATGGGGAGGTATTTCCATTTTAATTTTCATGCATATAGCCTTCATGGGATGATCTATATACTCCATTTGTTGACCTAAGACTTGTCTAGCTAAGAGAAGTTCTTCAAAGTTCCTAAGGTCAATAGTCCTCTTGTTTTGAAAAACAAAATTTGAGTGTCTTGACTTCAATAAAGAGTTTCTCTACCTTGGTTTTTCCTTCATTCTCCCCTCTACCTATTTCATTTTCCCCCCTTGATATCCAAATTGTGATTCCAAATCTATTTTCCATCTTCTTTAAATTACTTCTTCTTCATTTCTTAAAAAAACATGATAGCACTACTTTGTTTTAGTTTCATCTATCTTTAGACACAAAACAACATGTTTGAGCAATTTTGGATCATATTATTTAATTCATTTTACATTTACTGGACTTACTTTGCTTTTCTTTTACCATTTATCATGATTTTACTATCTTTTTGTTACAAACACCTGAGTTCATACCTTTTTTGCCATTGTTGAGTGAGATGTGGTTTGTTATTTCTCACTCATAAATGTTTTTTTCCCTTATATGAACCTTTTTCCCATTGTTATGTGAGATTTGGATTGTTACTACTCACTCATCAATGTTGTTTTACCATTTTGTTTTTCTTTTTACCATCGATTTGTCTTGCTTATCATTCCTTTTTAAACATGTATCCTTAGTTTGAATTGGTGAGTTTGCCTTTTCTTACTTTAGGTTTACTTGTTTGAGTCTTTTGGTTTTTAGTAGCCTTATATTTTTGGTTACCTGATTTACTCTTTTTTGACTTGGTCATTTGTTCTAACATAACACTTGTCATCCAGCTTGCCAAATTCTCAAGTACATCCCATACTCATAGCATAAGTTATCTTGGTTTTTATTTCATTTGTTTGTTTTTATTCCTTAGTTTTATATTTTTGGGTTTGTCAAAATTAGTCTTTATGCCCTACACAATCAAAACTAAAAACATAGTTGACAACCATCCAATGATAAAACATAAGTGAAGGTATGCATTGCTTTTACTTTTTAGATTAGTTTACCTTTCTATCATTTACTTTTAGTTATTTTATGTTTTTAAAAATAATTCAAAATTTTTTTTAGCATCAACATTGTGTGTGTCCTTATGTTATTTCTTTAAGCACCATCCCTTGTTACACCTTAGTGACACGTGATGATCTTTTAGTGGATCATATGTATACACATAATATTTTTAAATTTTATCAAATAATGATGCTTTACATCTTGTAGGAACCTATTATGACTCAATTTATTTGAGTGCATGCCTAAAGGGGTGCACTAGGAAAGGGGTGGGTAGACCTTTGGTGCTTCACAAGATTGTTGTCCCTTATTGCCACATTATTTCTAATCTAACTAGTTCTTAAAACCTTTCCCCAAGTTGTTTCTCCTCTCTTGCACAATCTTCTAGTCTTTTTTCTCTTTCTATCCTTCATTTCTTTTCTTGGCATCATTTTTACCTGTTCAACATACTAGGTCAACTTGGTCAACCTAGTAAAGTTTAGGGTCACTTTAGCTCTTTAGGTTTGTTAGCCTTCCGATCGACCTAACAGACTTTAGGAACTAGCCTAAAAATATGCTAGGTTGACTAGGTCAACTTAGCACAACTGACATGTTCAAATGATTTTTATGGGAGATAATCCTATGTATACAAGTTCATTTAGGTCATTATTAATAATATTCAATAAAGAGTTATTATTCACTTGCACTTCTTCACAATATACTCTTCCACCATTCTAATTGAGGAGTCTTAGATTAGGTTTCTTATTTTGAATAATATAGTCTTATGGATAGGTCTTGGATTCTTTGGCCTAAAAAAGTGATCCTTATGAACCACAATAACCTCTTGTGAATCCCCATTAGCCAATGGAGAGATTTAATCATGACAGATTCACATTTAGGTAAGTATAATCTAACTTTGTTCTCCTCTCTTTTAGTAGATAGAAGTAGCATAAGTGTTGGCTCAAATAATATTAGTCTTCATATTATATGTATTAGGGTTTTACTCATACTTACTTTATTTGAAGTTATATATACATATTTGATTTCTTTTCATCTAAGCCCTCACATTGTGTCACAAGCTTTGGTGCACACTAGATTAGTTTTCTTTTCTTGTTATTAAAATAGTTTACTTTCTTGTTTATTAGTATAAGTGAAATATAAAATCATAGGACTCTTTTAGGGTTATTGTATGATTGTGTTAGATTGTATGCCTTAGAACCCTTCCTAGCATGATATTTTTTGACAAGTGATCCCCTAATCGGGTCTAGCAGATCCCCATATTGGTCATGCTCCCACTTAACAAGTGTATACCCAATTAGAAGTGTAGGTGTGCTCTATCTTATCCGATCCAAGATTAATTCATGTCCATCATGAAATTTTGATTGCATATAGTTCTCTTTCATGATGTTAATCAAAAATAGGATGAGGACTTGTGGCATAAAGTTGAAAACATTTGCAATGAGTTTAAATCTCTCAATGGGTCTACTATTTCATTAGAGATGATTACAAGTGATGAGCAAGATGAAATTGTCCAACATGTCATATATGATCAATATGACATTGTCCAACATGTCATAGTTGAACAATATCAAAATCCACACCAGCATTTGGAGTTCAAGACAAACTTCTACTACCTTCAACCTTTAAAAGAACAAGAAACTACTCCTCTTGAGATCATGCCTATAAAGAAGATGAAAGTTGATCATGAGATAAAGATTAGGCATCAACATGAAGTATGTGTATAGGGACAAGAGGAATACTTTCACATTATATACCTATTCAAATATGGTCTACTTGAGATCATAGTAATTGAGGTGCCAATAAGTAGATCTAATCTATCAAGTATTCAATCTAAAGAGAAACATGCTTGGCACCATGATTCATATCATGAAGAAGGAGATGAAAGGAAATTTCCTTTTGATCCTAAAAATGGATTTATGTGTAGTTTTTAGTTGTATATAGTTATTTTCTTCCTATTTTTCCTAATTGCTTTGAGAACATGTGTGTCTTGTTAGTGTGTTTGCTTTATTTAGTGTGTGTCCTTTGTTTTACATGGTTGAGGTAGTCAAATGATCTTGTTTTGATAAAAATATTTTGGTAAATGGTAAAATGTCTCCTTGTTTGGTTTCAAACTTTAGATGAATCCCTAATCCTAATGGATTGATAAGGCTACTGGTTTAGTTGGTATAGAAGGCATACTACCCATATAAGTCACCGATTTGTTGACCAAATTTGACTTTTATGTCAACTTAGGACCCCTATAGGTAAAAAATTTACTTTTGAATGTTTTAAGGGTCTAATATATATATAAAAAGGTGTTATATAGGTTAATTAATGTCATTTAGTGCTATACTAGCTTTGATTTTTAGTCATTTTAGTCCTTTTGGGTCACTTTGAGGTCAAAAAGGTGCATTTAATGACTTGTATAGATTTATTGGGAAGTGTGAAGATTAAAAAAGATGATTTAATGTGACATGTATCCTAAGAGCTCTTAATCAACTATAAAAACTAAAAATTGGTAGGTTATTCAATGGAATAGGCTATTGTTTTGGGAAAAAAGATGAGTTTGGCACTTGTACAACCCATGGGGAAGTGTGCCACATGGGAGAAGATAATGGTATATATATTCACCTTTATAAAGATAAAATACATGTTTTAAATTATTTATAATTTCCATTTTAAGCCTATAACCATTATAATCCTTTTTCACTCTTCTTAGCACACAAAACCAGTCTTCAGGTTTATACTTGGTACAAACAACAGGGGAGGTTTTAAATAAAATGCCTTGGGGAGGTGAAAGTACACTTAGAAAGATTAATTTAAATTATAATATTTTTAATAATGGTGTACTTTGATTTATGAACCATCTTCATGAAGTTGAATATATTTTTCTACCTATTTATCTATGCATCCTATAGGTTTTACTCCATTTTTGACAAGTCTATACGAACCAATTAGTGATTTTTAATCTAGGGGATGTGGGATATCTTATAAAATGATTATAATTCTTAGTTTAATGTTTCAAATTTTTTATATTGTTCAAGTTCATCAAGGTTATAAGAGAAGCATCATTTTATGTGCTTGGCAAGTTTCTACTATTTACAATACCTTATAAAACGATTCTAATTCTTAGTTTCATGTTTCAAATTTTTTATATAGTTCAAGTTCATCAAGGTTATAAGAGAAGCATCATTTTATGTGGTTGGCAAGTTTCTACAATGTGCTTTGGTAATGGCTTCATAAGGTGGGGATAAGTTAATTATAATGTTATAAAAGTCATATAAATCCCATCACCTTTAAATATTATCCTCAAAATCAAAATTCCATGAATTGCAGTCATATACCACACATACTCATAGTCTACCTGCTACAACTCAATGTGCACCTATAGGTGCTCTCATGGAGAGTTCAACATTGAAAATGAAGTGTGAAGATTTGTTTTAGTATTTGAATCACCCTAAGGTTTAATTTTAGCATCATAATAGGGGATAAATTTTCATAGAAGATAGCTTCCTTAAATACATGTTTCAAACCCACTGCCTACATATATGAGAATACACCTGCAAGCATCCTCATAAGATCAAATAGGTTGAAAATCAAGTTTTGGAGTTGAAAAAGATCCTTTAAGATGCAGAGAGTCTATTTTTATCCTTAAGATAAGTTTAAAAATTAGTTGAGGGTCAAAATAATTCTCACTATCCATAATTGCACTTTCTTGCCTGCACACTAGAATAATCACCTACAGGTGATCTGAGTAGAAAGCTAAGGCATCTTTGTGTGGTGTTTAAACAAGTGATGAAATATCCTTTAAATTTATATAATGTGAGAAACACAAGGTAGAAATGTTGGAAGAATCAAATGAGTATAAGGTAATGTAAACCATCTTTATACACAATATGACTGAGTTCAAGATTTTGTTCCCAAAAGGTGTAAAATAGAGAACCTCACCATTTTGTGGATAGCATATAAAATAGTATCAAACACTTATAGCACCTATAATTAAATAAGATTTATATCCTATATAAAATAAATGAAAATTTAAAATTTTTAGGGGAATATGAGAAACATAAATCAATTTTTAAGGATCTGACAATCAGACTTTTATACATTGTGAACAGACAATGACATCTACGGTCTTGAACCTAAGGTGACTCTCCAGCTAAAAATTATGAACCTTGACCATGCCATAAAATTAAAATAGTCATAAATAGTGAAAATTGCATTCATGATAAAATTATATAATTATTAGGAGGTGATATAATATGTATTACCTCCCACATACACCTATAGGTGTCCACTTTCTTGAGCATTCACCTACAACAGACCCTAGTTCTTAACCTAGTCATGGAGTGAAATTAAAGCATGATGACATCATATTGATAGTTTAAGGATAAATAAAAATTATTTAAATGATATAATAGATTTTATAATGAATATATAACATAGGATTTATAAACGAATAACACCTACAAGACCCTAAAGACTCCCACACAGTCAACTAGAAGTGACTGTGAGCAGACAATGAGATAGATATGGCATCTAAGTGTTGAATTAAATAAAATCAAGGTAAATAGGGTCCAAAACATCACTAAATTATCCCAAATATTTAAATAGAGTCTTTTTTCATTAATATCTGGGCCTAATACATACACACACACACACCTATAGATATGGTTTTAAAGAGCAATCACAGTCAAATAGAAAACTCAGTCCAAGCTATGTAAGGGTATAAAATGGCATGAAGAATATTGGGGTGGTGAAATGAATTTAAAAAAATTATTCATGATTTTCATATAGTTTATACACCATAAAATGGAAAAAAAATATTTACAATATCCCAATCAAGCAAATGTAGTCCATTCCTTGAAACACTACATGGTCTTTTTGCCTAGAAAGCAGTCTTAGAACTTGAAGCTTTAGAGGATAAAATTACCTAAATAGGGGATAAGGTTTTATTTATATGGTATCTAATATTGGAATAGTATCCTAAGATACTCACCATCATTTTAGGAAATAAGGGAGTTGCCTTTGTTTTGTCTCAGACAAAGGGCACTCCCCTTATGTGCAAACTAACAGGTTTTTGAAGAAAGTAAGTGATAAGGTGAGATAGGAGTTGAATGAGCCCTTAAATAAAGTTTTTGAAGTTGAAAAACACTTATGGTAACATAGAAAACACCTCAAATAAAGGGGATACCCAACATATTGATCTATATTACTTAGTTTGTAAATAGGCCTAAAGGTAATATTTTGGCCTAAAGACTAAATGGGAGACCAATTTAACTTATAACCCTAGGAATGATTCCTAACCTATTAGTAAATCTTTATGTGATGACTAAAAAGGTTTATGAGCTATTATATATAGAGGAACCATCAAGAACTCATTTTGGGCTTCAAGGACAATTCAGGCCTACTAAGCATGACTAGGCCTAGCATCCAAACAGGGGGTCAACTTTATATTTGGCTTTAAATGATCACTAAAACATATTGGATCATGTATATTGGGTAAATCAGATGTCTTAAATCTTTTATAAGGTAAAAAAACCCCTGAAGAAGCCATTTTTGGCTCAAAATCAACACTAGGCCTATATGAAAAGGAAGAAAGGGCTCAATAGAACAAGTTTGAACACTCATATCTCTCTTTATGTTTGAATGGGAGATAAAGATGTTTATAAGAGTTAGAATAGGTCTTTAAAAATAACTTGGTGGATTTTTTCTACAATTCCAATGTCATAACTTTATGAACAAACCTTAAAAATGAAAATAGGCTTAAAACCCTCCTAAACCCTTACCAGTGACCAATTTGGAGAAATGGAGTTGGATAGCTTCCATAATGGACCTGGTTTATTAGTATTATCATTGGAGATTATATAGTAATCTCTCAAGCTACTTCCCATGCTTTTTGGTTGTATGAACTTGTATAGATAGGGTACAAAAGAGGGTAGTTTTGACCATTTTGTGTGTTTTGAAAGTTATAGGAGTTTGAGTATGCAATCATGTTTGGGAGGAATATATAGAATTTTTATAACTAAATATGGAAATTTAATTCTTTAAAAATACTCCTAATTATGGAAACAAATAACTTTATCTTAGTCAGTCAAAAATGACATAGTGACCAAATTAGGAAGAAGTGTGAAAACTACAAGTGGATGGAATTTTAAGGTGTCCCTGATGCTTATAAGGACATTTAGGGTATTTAAACTTGTCATCCACTCCATCCCATGGATTTTTATTGGAAATTGAATCCAAATTTGAAGCCAAGTGTGTAGGGTGCATGAATGAAGAGTTTTTTTGGACTGTAGATGATGATGGCTCAATTCCAGATGATTCCAAATAACCAGGCCAAGAACCAATGCATGAAGAGGAATTTTTGAAACCTTTCCCCTTCAATCCAATCATAAAACCTATCAACCTTTCCCCTTCAATCCAAATGCTTATAAGACATTAAAAATGAAGAGACATCACATTGTATTGATAGCAAATGTATTTAACTCTCACCCAAGGTGATTTAGGGTGGAGTTAAGGCTTGAAATTGGTTCAAACCTAACCTAGGTGAGTCAAATATAACCCTAGTAGAGTTAATAGTTGTCAAGTAATGATGATTTGTAATTACTAGGCATGGGTCTCCAAAATAGATATTTTAGGATATTTTCAAAGAGATTAACAACTCATAAAGGCAATGATAATAGGATAGGATATTTGAATATTTGAATTTCCTTTTTAATGATTTAATTAATTTCAAATGGATAATTTAACTAGGCATTTAATTTGGTTTAGCTTTTTAATTAACTCTAAGTAGTTTTTTTATCATTTCTAAGATTTGATTTAAGTGTGCAAGTGCCCCACTTGATAGGTCCATATGCCAAATTGAATATTGTTATGATGAATGATGATTAGGGATGAATATATGAGAGGTTATTTTTGTATATAATATAATACTCTAATTAGGGATGCCTCAACACATTTTCAAGTATTGATGAACAATGCATGTTTAGTGATTCCTAGGCTTATTTTCAATGGTTGGTAGGAATTGGTTTGAAGTCCAATCAAAATGTAGTTGTAGCTAGTTTAGGTGTCTACAAAATTTACTCTGAATCTCTTCCTCATATTAATATTGAATGAAAAAATTTGACCTTTCTTGACCTGCCCAAGAGAGCAATGAGAGAGAAGAATCAATTTTTAACATTTTGTGATCTATCAAAGCCATCTAAACATATAAAAGACTTATAGGGATTTCAAGAGACCTTCTTGAAGCCTTCTCACATAACAAATGTTTCATATAGTCCATAAAACATTAGAAACTACTCTTTTTTGTAGTTAACTCCTTTCTTTCTATGTTGAACCTAAAATTTAGTTTCAAAACTACCATATAACACCTTTCTAACATGACACACATTAGATTCCTTCTTGACACCTTTGTCCTTTCATGAAAATTATGTAAGATTCCCCTAGAGTGATGAAAAAGGTGACATAAAGGATATTAAGATAAGATGACAAGTATAACAAGCTTAGAACATGTTTTATGATCTTCAAATTATGACTTGACATTATTTATGATCTTGATGGCCATTTTATGACTTAGCAGGACCCTATCAAAAGCTTGATTATATAGGGGGTTGACCTAATTTTATCTAGGGTAAAATTTGGTCAATATTTTAGAAATTTCCTAGTGGTAACATGCATGTTATACTAACAACTAGTTGCCTTCTCTTATCCTTGGGAAATAGAGTCACCCATAAATTGCACTTGACATTGAAATTCATTTTAAAGGACACCATAAATCACACCAAACAAAATAGGAAATAAACACACAAAACAAGAAACTAGGACACACACTTATGTTCTATGAAAACTTAGGTAAACACACACCAACTAAAAGTAAACTAGACTATATATAGACTAACCTAAAAATAAAGCTTCCTATTGGATCAAAAGGGAATCTTGTACCATTGTTTACTTCATGAAATGGAGTGTGTTAGGTGAAGAAAATAGGTAAGTAAAGCTATACAGGATATTCATGCATTATGTATGAAATTATCAAAATTATGTATGACTTGTAAAAGGATAGAATATGAATAACCCCCTCTTTTTGGTGCCAATGTATGAGAAGAATGTGAATAGTCAGGAACTATAAATGACTATATATATATATATATATATACATATATATATATATATATATATATATATATATATATATATATATATATATATATATATATCTATATATATGTTTTTATGAAGAAGATGATGAACCTTTGTAGAGATCAATATATAATTTTTGGTTATGGTTACCTATTGTATTTCTTATGTTATTACTCGTGTGTTATGTTAATGTTTGGTTTAACCTTATCTAAATTAATATAAATTTTATGTAAACCTTAAGACAAATCTATTTAATATTAGTTCCTACCTATCACATGATAACTCCTCTCTATCATACTTATGTTAAATATGAATCCCCTATACTATCCTTGTAGTGTAATAAAACTTGAATATCCTCATATTTAGAATTTCCTATTGTATTAGTAACCTCTATTAATAATGGTGTGGTGAGCATGGAAACACTCTTTCTTAAGGAAACTATGCTAAGATGGTTATTAGGGTAGTGAGACATTAAACGTGGTTAAATCAGAATGTATGGAACTTCATAGAAGAAGAATCCAAAAGGACTAGTTTTACCATGAGTGAAATTATTTAGGAGCATATCTATGAAGAGATATATGAAATATTTTGGTACAAATTACCTAAATTTTTGACTACATGGTTGAAAAGATTGGAATATTATTGTTTCAATCCAAGAACAAAATAAACAATCACCTAGACCAAAAAGAAAATAGACTAGTTATTGAAACTGAAAATTGATTGGATGAGAGCGATAGATTATTGGGTTTACACCACCATAGATGGATACATCAATGATTTCACATTTTAATGATATATAGAATTTAAAGTTGCACAGGGCCATTTTATTTGAGGAATCATTTTTTTTTTGTAATGACTACCTCTCCTATTAAATATGTTGGTTGTGGATAAGTCCATGGTGCCTACTCCATCCAATATGGAGTAGTCACTTTGGGCATATATAGATGTGTGTGTATGATGATGAATAATAAATAGATGAGTAAGTAAAGCTTGAAGCTAAATCTAGAATGGATATGTGAGGGAAGAAGATTAGGAAAAGAATTTTGGATTTAGAATGAGAAATGTAATAATATAATAGATGGAATAACTAGAAGAATACCCAAGTAGTTATCAATATAGGTAAGAGTAATAGTAGATTAGATGATGAATAAGTGTGAAGATGTGATGAGTGAAAGGATAAACAAAGGATGAAGATAGAGGATTATGACTACCTTCATATAGAGTGAAGTGATAAAGGATGATATGTGTGAAGAAGAAGATGAGAGTAGTTTAGTAGTAGAATAGATACAAGATAGAAGTAGTGTGTAACTATAGAAAAAGGTATTATCAAAAGAAGAATAATAATGCAAATAAATAGATTATAGTCATAGGTTAATCACAGGTTCAAGCACAACATAATAATAAGTCACTAAAAAGAATTATTCACTAGAAGTGTATGCATCCCTATAGCCCAATCTTTTATATTTTAGTAAACATTTTTAGCCAGGTGAGGAGAATAATTGTTGGGAAAGATCATTTTTAGAACATGTGAACCTTTAGGGTATATAAATTCATAAAAAAATAAATTAGAAAGGATTGTAAGGCCATAGGATTAGTTGAAATTGAAAAACAACATGAAAGAAGTGAAAATGAACAAAGTGCACATGATGATTCTTCTAGTTCAGAGAGTAGTATGCAAGCAAGATTACTCTAAATGTATATGCCTCCAATAATATCTACATAAAAAACTCCATCCATACCAATCAATATGATGACTCATCCAAGAGGATTCCTAAACTTATCCATATATGATGGGTCTATGGACCCTAAACAATATATGATAACTTGTAAAATGAAATGGCAAGCTAAGGGCATCACTAATGAAAATTTTCAAAATGTGAATTAGTAGGGACCGTAGCTAGGAGAGCACTAGAATTTATATAAAAAAGAAACATTTATAAGGAAAGTCTAAAATATGTTCAATATTGACTCGTTGTAGAATTTAAAATTAATAAATATACCAATAAAACTATATAGGACCTAAAAGAGATAAGGCAAAAGTCTAGAGAATCAGTCTATGATTATGACTAGAGATTCTATAATGTGATGAATAAGGTAGAATTTTCCTTAATAGATAAAGATAAAACAACATGGTTCATTGAAGGAATATGATCCAATATCTGGTTTACCACTACTCAAACATAATATGATATAAAAGTAGATGCTAGAGTTGTTGCACTACATGTAGAACAAATTGAAGATTATAGAGAAGACCCTATTGCTAATTCTAAAATTAAAAACACACTATAGGACTCTATGAAAATAATGGAGCAATACCAAGAGGTAGATAAGCCTAAATTAAATCTATGATGTATAGAATTTAAAAAGGAAAGACACTACTTAAATGATTTTACTAAAGTCAAGATAGAATTTTGTAAACTCTATTGAGTAGTAGGCCATGCTACAACATAACGCAAACTTATATAGCAAAATATCAAGAATCCATAGAACCTATATGTTAATTTATACAAGTCGACTAACCATGATGAAAATAATTGTAGGGCCTTACAGGAGATAAAATAAGGCATCACTAAAAATGTATTCACCATCACTACGTAAAAACTATCCTCAATGATCCTAGGCTAAGAGGTAGATAAAGGTTATGAAACCTAGATGGGTACACAATGGATTTTGAGTTTACCATAGTATCAACCTCAAGGTCTAGCTAGATGGACCCCTTCTTCACCAAGATGGACACATCTATCCCCTCAGTACCAATATCTACCACCCTAGAACTCACCCATACTATAGAAAAAATAAACAAGTTGGGCCCCACCAACTACATAATAACAATTAAGTATTGGAGGTAACAATTAGTAACACTATCATTGAAGCACTATGCAGCCATAAGGATCATATCAAGGTGGATATTAGTCTAATAGAGGAGAAGGTCAAAGAACTTATAGAGGAGGATACCAATTTGGTAGAGGAAATAACTATTAGTGGCCTCCCCTAAAATTCTACCTATGTGGAGAATAAAATCATGTCTAATATAATTGCCTAATGAATGTACAAAGATAGTCATACTACACATACTATAAAATCTCTGACCAGCATGACATAGAATATTTCCCTACTCTATAAAAGTATAGAAAGGACAAATCTATCCAAAATGTGAATATGGTAAGTGGATATCCTAAATATAATTCATTCTTGAATGTTTTTAGACATAAATAACATGAACAAAAAGTGTTGCCTTCATTTGAGATACCTCAAGATCAAGGCATCATAAAAGTTAAATGAGATAAATATCTAGATCTAAACATAGAGAATAGCCTCATGTATGAATATACATAGATGTTGAAAAACATTCAACATCAATATACTACTAATGTTTATGTTGTAGCAATAGATGCACAAATGTATGGTTAGATCATGTGCATTATGTGCGAAGATAGAGTTTTCAATATGCTTATAGATCTCCTAAAACTTTTGAGTACTCTACATAATGAAGATATATCACAAAACATCACAAACCTATTACATAATTTATTGGATAATGCATATCATGGTAAAAAAAAGACAAAAAAAAGGTTTGGTATGTTAAGATGAAGAAGCCTTAGGATGTTGACACACAAATTGATATTTTGGTTGTTGGTTACAAGATCTTGAATGTTGTCTTTGATTTCAACAACACAATTAATATGATTCTTTAGTATACATGGGAAGCTATTGGATGACCAAATCTAAGCTACAGTCCTATAACCCTAAGCCTAGATAATTATGGAAAAGTTGAACCTATTGGTAGACTAGAACATATTGAGATCAGAGTCATAGACTTATCTTTGTAAGGTGACTTTGAGATCATCAATATGAAGACTGTCGTAACACACTATCTTGCACTAATAGGTAAGAAGTGGGGATATAATGGTTAAATGACTATTAATACAATGCATAATTAGTTTGAGGTACATCAAGGTGATAAATTTTTTGTCACCCCTCTCAATAGGGCACACGATCCTTACATAATTCCACTTGAACCAAATTATCCATATGTTCCATAGGAAACTAGTTGGATGAAGGTGAATTTGAAGGAAAATCCAAAAGCTCTATGTGCAGCTGAATGCAACTTCATATACTAACATACCAAACCTCAGGTATAATGACTACTCACTCAGTAATTCAAGACTTCAAAATAATGGAGGCCCAAACCAATATCTACACAACTAGTGGTAAATTTGTTTTTCATTGAAGAATGTGCCTTTATGTCTACAAAATATCATACTCAATTCAAAGTTATTTTTTTTGTATCAACCTAATGATCATATGTAAGACTACATAAAGCTGATAAGGGAAGGTAATTTTCCATGGGAAATAACTTTATCTATCAATGGTGACTTAGATGCCCACCTCCTCAACTGGGCCTAAGGTGATCTTGAACTCTAACTAATATGAATAGTCTTTGTACATGAACAATAATTACCTATGTACTATATAATTGAGGGCATTAATGATTTCATTAAACACTTGAAATTATATATTCCAACCATCAATTAGTAGGTTAGTGATTTAAATTATACTCTAAAGGAGATTGCTACAATATGGTGGGCAACTCACTAGGATAACCAGTTGGAATGGGATAATGCCTACAATCTCATGATCAATAAACTCTAGATGCCATAGTTTATCTACACCAATTGTCCATTCTTTAAAGAAGCTGAGTGTCCTAAAATTCATATACATAAATGTGTTTTAATCTTGAATAAGGAACATGTATCACCAAAACATTGGGTTCACATTTTCCACTATACACTCATTCCACTACCAGCAACATGGTGCATGAACTAAGAACACATAAGGGAGACCAAGCATTGGGATCAAGTGTAAAGTGATTTAATATGGAAATTTGTGTTTGAAGATTAAAATTCTCTAGTCCATAATGCACTAGATAAACTCAAGTAATTTTTATGTCATGGGTGCATAGAAGACTTGAGTACCACAATTGAATCCACTACATATAAAATGTAGCCTTTTATCTTAACATGGCACTACAAAGGTACAAGGCGACTAAGAGTGAAGAATGATCTCTAATGTAGCCATGTCACCAGATCCAAGATGAGGTATAAGAAATTAAGGATTTTGATTATGATGGTGATTTAGATCTAAATGATTTATTCGAGCTAGAGTGACTTATTGAACTACTCAAGGACACTAGTACAACACTACCTAAAGAATACAAGATGCACAACATCTAAATTCTTGAATAGGAATGGGAAAAGGAAGATATAGGAATTTATCAATGAATAAAAATTTAATATTTATTAGTAGCCTATCAAGAAGCATGTCACTAACATTAGAATAAAGGATGTTCCAAAACTAGTAAGCATAGGTGACTATTGGATGGAAACTAAAATTTTAGAAGCTCTTCAACTTTTGAGGGATTACCAAGATGTCTTTGCCATTAAATTATTAAAGGTTTGATGAGTTGACCCATATTTTGGTGAGATTCACATTGAACTGAAGGAGTGCACATGATCGATAAAAAACATTCATATAATCTCAATCTAAATATGATGTTGAAAGTAAAGGCTGAATTATATAGAATAGAAGATGAAAAAATAATATATCTAGTGTAAAAATAAGATTGGGTAAGCCCCATGGTAGTTTAACCTAAGAAAATAGAATAAATTCATGTTTAGGGGGACTACCACATTTAGAATTATGCCTATTTAAATGATCCATTTCTAATACCATTCACAGATAAAGTCTTGGAGTCTATCACAGGACATGAAGTATATTCCTTCATAGATGGTTTCAATGGATATCATCAGATCTTGATCACAAAATAATATCAAGCCAAAATGAATTTTTCAATATAATGGGTTTATTTTGCATACAAGATCATGTCTTTTGGTCTTAATAATGCACACATGGTGTTATTTCGCTCTGTGGTTACAATATTTAAGGATTTATGCATGACTTCCTAGAAGTTTATCTAGATGATTCAGAAATATTTTCCTTATTCAAAGAATACTTATCTAAGTTATGTCTAATGTTGGAACTATGCTAAGATCTATGCATCACTTTGAATTTGAATAAATTTTTATTTTTTACACTTTTTGGTGTTTTTCTTAGACATGTATGCAGTGAAAGTATTCAAGTAAAGCATGGTAAAATCATAGTAATACTGAGTATGCTTCTACCTTTGAGTTTCGCTAAAGTATTCTCTTTTCTATGACATACAAGCTACTATTATAAGTTGATCAAAGGATACACAACTATTTCATCTCTTTTGTAATATTTACTATGAAAGAATGTAAAGTTTGTCTAGACTTCAGAATGCCAAGTAACTTTTAGCTGAAATAATGACTAGTTACTACACCCATACTTGTATTTCTAGACTAGAGTAAGACTTTTCACATACATGCGGATGCTTTAGGAATTACAGTAGATGTTGTGCTTGTGTAGCCTAGAGATAGAGTGATGGACCATCCTATTCATTTTTTTAGCCAAAAAATATCTAATGTAAGGGAAAAATATATAACCACCGAATGAGAAGTATTGACCATTATTTTCACACTTCAGAAATTCTAGCACTATCTACTGGTGACACCATTTGAAGTCTTTACTGATCATCAAGCCCTATGATATCTAGTCAACAAGTTGATGCTAGGAGGATGTATTTCTTGATAGTTGATGTTATATTAGGAGTTTCAATTCTACATTAATGTCAATCTAGGATGAGAAAATGTAGGACCAAATCATCTCAGCTATATTCCAAATGGTGAAGAGATGGAAGAATTAAAAGAATATTCTCCTAATTCTCACTCTTCTGTGTCTCTATAATTATTGAAATTTTTGAAGTAATTGACAACTTCCTTGAGAAAGGGGTCTTCTCTATGCACTATTAAGAGCATGATAAGAAGTAGTTTATTACTAGAGCCCTACCATATGCCATTAGTAGGATTTTGTATCACTTAGGGAAGGACAAAGTCCTATGTAGTGTTGTTCTAAAAGATGAACAACCTCATCTCTTATAGGAAACACACCAAGGAGTCATAAGAAGACATTTCATAGGAGAGTTTATGGATAATTTATTTTTACAAAGTGGATTATGGTGGCCAAATTCGTTCTAGGATACACAAAATTTGTGCAACACTATGATGTCTACCAATGCATGGGCAAACTACTACAAAAAGATGATATGCCTTTGTTCACTAAACAACTTTTTTAAATAATGGAGAATTGAATTTTTTGAACCTATCAACCCATTAAGCAAATCTATCAAATATAGGTACAACATTACTATGATAGACTATTTTACTAAGTGGGTTGAAGTTGCTACAACACCTAACTATAGTGCAAAAGAGGTAGTAAAGTTTCTATATGAAAAAATAATTACAAGGTTTGGATTATCTATAAAGTTAGTCAATGATAAAGCAATGCACTTTCTAAATAATACCATTAAGGCTATGACTAAATAATTTATGATCTTTCATCATATATGTATTGTGTATCATCTACTAGCCAATTTCCAAGCTAAAGCTTCCAATAAAGTACTACAAAATATGATCACAAAGATCTATGACATCAAGTGAGATGACTGGGAAGATCATATTCTGATGATTTTATAAGAATATCACATACATTATAAAATGGATATAGGATTTATGGTGTATGGTCTAGAAGTAGTCATACTGATGGAATACTTAGTACCCATCTTACACATTTCCATGGCCATGTGACTCGAAGATCATGAGTCTCTTATTAACTGACTCCTAGAAATAAATTTGATGGATGACTTTAAACACAAAGCAGTGTGGATATAGGAAGTGCATAAGTAGATTAAAAAAGTGTTGCATGATAGGAACATGTGTCAAAAATAATTTAATAAAGATCAACCAATTTTATTATATGATAGTCAATTCTAAACATTCCCAAGCAAGCTACAAAAACAATGAAAAGGGCCCTACATTATACATGACCTAACACAATAAGTAACCATGGTTTTAAGATATCTTTAATGAATTGTGTTATTAGGGTGGGTAAATGGCTATATGATTAAGCCCCAATACCAATAGTTGATTGATCTCATTCTACAATCTGATTGGGTGTTGAGTAGCACCATGTAGATTAAGATTTCCCTATTTTGCATGTTTTGTGTGTGTGTGTTTCTTTTCTATTTTTTTAATTTATAAATGATCTCAACAAAAAAATTCATGAAGTACAAAGACCAAGCATCACATATGTCAAATATACACAAGAGGATCTATGTATGTCATCAAAAAAGTCAAATAGGAGTGACTAAAAAATATAAAGTTAGGGAAAGACATGGAAACATCCTATTAGCATGATATCCATTGGATAATAGCCATCCACTAGAAGTAAATGCTAGATATAAAGGTCGATGGATGTGATCTTCAATAAATTGATAGCTTGTCAATATCACCTACTCGTACCCTTGTATAAACACCAAAGAGCATAATGACATAATTCCATACATGCACCCATGACTAACTACTTTAATGGCTAGATCAGATATCAATTTTCCATATCTACAATGGCATTCAAGATGAGTGGATAGTAAGTGTGGTTCTAATGCAAAACCTAATAGATGTGAAATATATAAAATCCAAGTTTGAATATCAAGTTATCATTTCATCCTTGATCATATTTTTCATGAGCTACAACTATCAAAGAGCCAAGCTATTTTTTTGCATAGAAAATAAAGATAATTTTAAATTTGTCTTTTGCATAGCTATGGATACTTCACTACTGATCAGGGCTCTCACTGATGCACAAAAATAAGATATGGGTGTCGATATGGCACTCTGAAAGATGAATAGAATGACCAAGAGCCATTTGATTACCTCTACTAAACTAAATAGAAACTCTTCCACCCTTTTCCTATTGATGTTACATAACCACTCACCCTCATAACTGCCCACTAATTTTAGAATACATATGTTGAGAGCCTATTGAGATTTCCCATATTAGGTGACCTGGGAGAAAATTTTCATGTATTTATTGGGAAATACAATGAGAGAAAAATCTATTTAGGTCCAGATGAGACTATGGTAATCAACACACAAGACATAGCCTAAGATTTGGGCATGCCTACATGAGGATATTCTTTACTACCCTATAAGAAAAAAATGCCTACCATCTTGCAAGAATTTTAGGATCTATATGTGTTAGCCAATTGATGGATTTCTATTAATGAAATCTTAGATGAACTAGTACATAATCTCATTTAGTGTATCACTAAAATATATTGGTAAATGACCAAGTCTGCCAAGTAAATTCCCAAGGGCATCATAGACATTGCTCATAGGATGATCCATCAGAATGAATAGTTTAACTAGATAGAGTATTTATTCTAGGAGTTACTCACAAATATTGATAAATGTTGCACCTTCCCTAAGACAACATTCTAATATCAATTCCTAATTTTATTACTTTGTTTCACATAGTGGAAGTCACTAGATAGATAATTATACCTAAACATAGACTACTGGCCAACACAACAATTCTACAACCTCACCTAGATGTAAGATCATGGAGCTCTCACACATGAGAGTAAGTTCAAATCTTGGTGGGAGTAGTGTTTGGACATCATCACCACACATCCTCAAGTGCCAACCAATGTCCTATAGTACCTAGGTCATCATGCCATAGTCATTATATTTCCCAAAGGAGTCTTTATCACCATTCATGAGCTACCATGGTCACCATTGAAACTGATCCCTTTCTTCATGACAATGGTTATGGTGTAGGTTGAAGTGGCTTGATAAAAAATTTCATGGCCAAGCATGTGACCCCCTTACAATCCATACCACCTAGTACAGATCTTCCTACCACTCAATAACCAGAGCCAACACCCAACTCATAGTATCAGAAGGGGAAATACAAAGCAAATCATCATTCAGTGTGCCCTCCTTTGAAGCAAACAACACATAACACTGTAACATGGAAGGATGATCTGAAGGTGTCATAGATAGCTAGTTCCTTCAATCTCATCTATTTGGGCATTGATGAATATGAGGTCTACTAGTTTATAATGGCTGACATGGTTGGAGAATACTATTAGAAGGAAGAAGAAAAATAATTCTTATTTTGGAAGGTAGTGTGTATAGTGTATTTCCACAAGTAGGTTCCCTTAGAGATCTAGGTGGACCTCCCATCCTACCCAACTTCTATCATTGTGGACATAGTCTGAGAAGAATCAAAGCATCTCCAACATAGAATGGGCTTCTTCTAGCCATAACCTACACCAAACTTTATAGTTGAAGACATTTTTGTACCTCTTCTAGAGATCCCACTTGAAAAACTTGTGTATAGGCCTTGAATAGAGTAGGTGACAAAGGCCTCACCTACCTTGGAAGAGTGCATATTTGATCTAACAACTACTATAAAATAAGCACAACCTACTATTGAAACTTCTACACCACCACCCAGATGTAGATTGGTCATGAGTGGGAGAAGGAAAGTGTAAGTTATAAGATCAATGGTATAACTAACTAATTCATCACCACTATTTCAAGTTAAATAGGTTGAGGATCTTGCACCTAAGTATCAAATAATAGAGGAGAAAAAGGATGCTAGGGAAGAAGTCACTTATGTAGTCAAATATTGGTTGAGGAAGGAAGAAAAGATAAAAATAAATAAGAAGCATAGTAAAAAAATGAAACATAACAAGCCTAAGAAGCTAAGGCCACACAACAAGCCAAAGTTTTAGAGGCAAACATAGAGAAGGCTATGGAGGTGGCCAACCAAACACAACAAGAATTTATCCTAGCAAAGAAAGCATAATAGGAAAGAGAGAAGAAGGAAAGGGAAGCAAAAAAGGAAAAGAGGAAATTAGATGTAGCAATCTGAGTGTAAAAGCAAGAAGAGGAAGCTACTATTAATAATAAATAGTAATATGATGAAGTCCTTTACTAACATCAAGTGTAGGCACAAGCATAGGCACATACCCAAGATGTGGAAGAGAAATTCAAGGTTGTGGCCCTGAAAATGGAAGTGTATAAGAATAAAGATAAAGAGGAAGTAGAAAAGAAGAAAGAAGAAGAAGAGTATAGGAAGAATGAATAATAAGATAAAACTAAAAAATAAGAGGAAGAAAAGAAGAAGACACAAGAGAAAGAAAAGAGAAAGAAAGAGGAAGAGGATGAGAAAAAGAAGGGTGAGGAAGAAGAAAAGTAGAAGCATGAGGAGGCAAAATAGAAGATGGTTGATAATGATGCAAAATAAATTAATCTCACAACAAAGGCCACAATTCAATAATAAGTACCTCCCATAGTGCAATCAAGATCGTAGTTACCATACATACCACTAGGAGGTGTGTGGCTTTGGGATGTTCCCTCAATAACTGCTCGATGCACTACCTTCTACCTCCCATTAGCCACCATGACACACCTTGAACCTGTTGCATCAACAAGCACATTCATTTCACTATCAAGTAAGCAAGAGGATTCACTTGATGTCTCTTGGTTGTATTTGAAAAAATAGTTCGAGGGTGTCATAAATTTTTAGGAGTCCATCACACAAAAGGTTTCCTTTATGAAGTAAGAACAAAATTAGTCTAAGGCAAAGAGCATTGAGTTCAAGACTCACATTCATGAAGTGGTGAATATTATCAAATACACTTCTTCAAAATTGGCCTCTCAAGTAATCAGGGACCAAGTAATGTCAAACTATATCAGGTTCAAGACCTTAGTCTCAGAGCTCACAAAAGACTAGTGCACAACCTAATAACTTTACATAGTAGACACTTTGGGTCATTATATGAAGATTGAGGATATTTTTTTGATTAATTTTCTATAGGAATATCAAGGCATGATTTACATTGTATCCCTCTAGGCCCATTAGGTCACACATAGTATTTTTGATTAGAAGTAACAACTTGTTTCTCTTTCTAGCTCTAGCATAGACTTTACCATAACTACAATGGTTAGGACAACCATGCACAATTAGACTACATCATTGGATAAAAATAACATTTCCCTCCATCATTCATTTAATTTTAAAGACAATGTATGTGATTAACTCATTGTATCGTAGTATGACCTATGGCATAATGCATTTATAGGTCTCTAGGTAGAATGCCATGTATAAAAGTTAGAGCAATTGAGTGCTAAAACCTAGATAAAGGTAAATAATATAAAGGAAAATATGAGTACCACTAAGGAATTAGACCTGAAGGAACTCATTATGTGATATGCACTAAGGCACATTCTAATTTGCATGGTCTAATAAGTGATGCTCGACTAGCATACATTCAAAACTGACCTGGCTCCATTCTACAATGAGGTGGCCTAGATTCTCAACATTCTTATTTACAATCATGTTGATTTTATATCCTTAGATTTGATGTATTCAACTCCTTCATGATTCCCACTTTCTTTGGCATGATCTCAAGTGAAATTATGATAATTGCAAACATGTCACCTATGAGGGTGAACTCTTCTTGCACTTTAACATCCTTCTCATGAACACTCTTGATGTTTGTGATTTTATAAATCATGATTACTTATTGACTCATAAAGGTAAACTCTATCTTGGTGATTTAAATATTATCATGTTATACTTCAATAAATAATTCATCTTCAATAAGGTATTCAACTTGGATAATATAAGGTATATGCCTTTGAAGGGTCTCAAATTCACCACATACCTCATAGAATCTTTGCCACAAGTCATCTTGTTCCATGGGGTCATCATCAACTTCTCATTTTGTATTTTTATATTTAACCTCTTATTCATTCACATGAGTATCAACCAACTCAAATTATGTGGTATACTTCTCAAGCATATCCTCTCTTATGTCTTGC
Organism: Torreya grandis; assembly: GCA_037957365.1. NCBI lineage: Eukaryota > Viridiplantae > Streptophyta > Pinopsida > Cupressales > Taxaceae > Torreya > Torreya grandis. The sequence continues at coordinate 1,433,222 of JARHVA010003616.1, read as the reverse complement.
TCAAGCTCCTTATGAATAAATTCAATATGGTCTAGATTATATCCTTATTCACTCAATAAAATTGACTTTTGTTCATCTTCACCAAAGGGAGTCCCTATAATGAATTCTTCTTTATAGTCACTTAAAACATCTTCTTGATCAGATATAACTTGATCTCACTCTTCTTCACTAATATCCCATAAGATGGGTTCTCTTTCAATAAGGGATGAGGTGGGAGGTTGGTGAACAAGTTCATGGATTGGAGAGGGAGTATGAGGTGTATTGGATGTTTCATGAATGGGAATGGGGATGGAAGGAGTACTCTTAAAATTGGGAGACTCTTGAAATAATTCTTGGAAAGAAATAAGGTTCAAATCTACTATAAGTGTTCCATTTTCTTCATCAAACACCTCACCTTTGTTATATCCCTCTTGAAATTCTTCAACAACTGCAACTTCATCTCCTACTTTCTCAACTAAGGCATCTTTTTCATGTTGAAACTATTCTTGATAGTCTTCCATGAGGCACAAGTTATATTTTATTCAGGATAGGGAAATGGGGTTTGAAAAAACACAAATTTTTTCTCCTTGACATCAAGTTCTTGGTCCATACTCTCTCCATCTTTCTTTCCACAAGACTTCACTACTTGGTTCCAAGTTGGAGTTTGGAAGCTATTAGTCTCTTTTGAGGTTTGGAGTGTCTCTTATTGAGGATAGTGAATGGTTTCATGAGGATAGGGAGCATGATAAAATTGATATGGAATATAAGAATACTCTTGAGGAGGGATCAATATAGCTTGAGGAAGGCTACCTTTAAGAATATACCTCTTAAGAGTTTGGATTTATTCTTCAAGAGCCTTAATCACATCTTCTTGATAGACTTATTCATAGGCTTACTTATAAGCCTCTTCATAATATTATTCAACAACATCATGTTCATATCGAGAAGGAAAAGACTGATCATAGGTTTTCCATGGCTCATAGGACTAATAACAACCTTGATAGGGCTATTGAGGGGCATAGTATGGGTCATGACAAGGTTGGTAGAGAGGAGTATTGTAGGAACACTCTTGAAGATAATTTTTTCCTTGAAGTATAAGATATTGTGCTTACCTTAGGCATGAAATAATTCACTAGTCTACAACAAGGATTCAAATGTTGGAGTCACTAGATACTACAGGAAGTAGACCATTACAACCTCTTTTTGTCAAATCCAGCATCCACCTTGAAGAAATTTCTTGGAATTTAGGTCCCACTGAGCATGTCATAACTATTATAGCCCAACTTTTTACCCTATATAATTCAAGTATACCTTCCCAAATTTGAGGTTACATGTAACTATCTATCTTATAGATAATCAACTACAAGAGATAGATTTCTATATTTGAAAGGGATAGCTCCCTTGATCTATATTTTAGGCTCACACACTACACTAGGATAATAACTAATGGGGGTGAAAAGGGAAAAATGAAACATAAATAAACCTAAAATAATCAAGGTTATACACTAAAGTAAAAGTCCACAAAACACAATTTCATCTGCACTAATAAATAAGAATGCTAAAACTAACCTCAACTCAATGTTCTTCAAGCATAAGTGTTTCTACATGGAGGTAGATTACTATGCATATTTATAGGTGGGTGAAAATGAGGTATGATATTAAACACTAATATTTTATTTCAAACTTTAAAACACAATTAATAAACACATACACTTCATGAGACCCTTTAGAAGAGATGTTATGACTCACACAATGCATACAAGAGCAGAATGGAAGCAAGGAGAAGACATTCATCACTTGTCATCCAAGTACACTAATTGACATAATTAAGCAATAGTTTTAAAGATATAATGAACTTTAAAAAAAAAATCATAAGTAAAATAAGATGTTAAACCAATAGGTCTTTGCCATACCAATTGTGGATTAGATACAAATGCCAAAATGGCTTACATAAAAATGGCATAAGAGAGGAGAGAGAATAAGTGAAGTTTAAGAGTCACAAGGCCAAGTGTTATTACTTGGAAACTAGTTACAATGTAATCTAATGAAGTTTAAACTAGGTCATAAAGGACTATTAGACAAATGTCCATCATAAATGTATAATTCCCCTAAAGTTGGCATATATATCTCCATGGTTGTTATTTGAAATTGCCTTGATGATGAGGAGTTCACTTGATTATTTGAAACTAATGTATGAGTTCACTTGATTATTTGAAACTAATATATAATTATTTGACACATGTTTTTTGACATATAAATTTGGAAACAATATATGATAGGCACATTCACCTCTCCAATGGATGAATTCCCCCTTGTCAGATGTCATTCACTATTTGTAGTCACTCATTAGCTTTATAGGCCTAGACCTTCACACTTGTCACTTAAGTGACTTAAATTTGCTCATGGATATTTGTTTTAGGGGTGTTATACACCTATTTAAGACATTTTTTTCCTCTGTTCTATCAAATATACCTCAAGAGACTTAGTATCACACTTCTCACTATCATACTTTGATAGTCACACTTCTTCTCACTTTGCCATTCAAAATTGATTATAAAAAATAGATTAAAATAGGTATTTTAATGCATCACTAAGGTGAGATATTAGTGTATGGATTTATAACAAGTCCCTAAACACTGCTTACAATGTATTTAATTCATCAGTTTCCCTTTGTACTTATAAAACACCTCAAATTATACAAAATATAGAAAATTAGGCTTGTTTGTACAAGTGATGGTATGAAAAAAGTGGATGGTAAAGAGCATAAGATAGTAATAAACATGTCAAAAACACTTTCAATGCCAATTTTCCACTTATATATGTATATCCCTTCATGTTTTCTCCATCGGGTTTATACAAGGGTTTTAGGTCTCTTACCTTCTTAACGTTGATTCATAAAACTTAGACACTAAACCCTTGAAAAAATAAATTGAGATAAATTTTAGAACCCCCCTCTCAAATATTAATAATTTATTGAGGCACCATGCACACTATTTGTACAAATATGAGCAAAATAAAATGGCTTTCGAGCACTTTCTATGCATTTTGAATAGGTCTGAGACATAATTAGGCTAAAAATGGCCAATTTGAGTTGTCTTGTGAAAACCAATAGGTATAATCAACCTTATACTCTACCCTAAAAGGTATCACATGGTTTTTAAAAATCACATTTCCTTATGGATGATATTAGGCACCTTGAGGGTTTATGTTCAATTTTAGGCCTAGTAAACCTAGATTATGTTTATGTGCATATGATCATGATTAAATGGTTTAAATGGATTTATATGTTACTAATTTTTTTTAATCCAATTTAACTCTATACATCTTCCATAATGTTTCAAGACTCTCTCATTTATATACTGAACTTGCAGGTTGAATTGACTATGGAGTGTTCTCTATCTAAGACAAACTAGAGGACATATATCCTATTGGTACAGAAAAATAGATACCATGGATTTATATTTTAGGTAATGTTTACCTTATTTAATAAGTTTCAATCCATGACTATATATATATATATATAAGTCTTAACACCTCAAATCCTCTAGACTAGCTTTTAGGTCTGATGACTATGCATAGAATTTTGGTTGGGCCTGAGAACCTTGAGTTATGACTATAGGTTAAGGTTTATACTTATTTAAAACAAATATGAATGTGTAATTACCACTATTAGAGTGTTTTTAACATGGTACATCCATCCTATACCTATATAAACTTTCTTAAACTTGCACTCTCTACATGCTTAGGCTAGTCTGTGACTGCGTTAGACTATAGGTGGCAATTCAGAATTCACAAGGTTCTTATAGGTACTCATTTATGTGTGAATAATGTGTTTCAAACCTCTACTTCCTGATGAGTTTATTGATAATGTCTCACACCTAGATAGACACATTTATACTTTCACATGCTATCATCTCTCACCATCAACACATTAGATATCATTTTTGCATTGCAAGTTCATTTTGGTTTCAATAGTACTATAGTTCATTGAGTATCTCTATTGAAAACTTGACTGAGTTGTAATACACATTCACCATGATCTTATCTTGACTCAATGACTTCATTTCATGTTAATAGGTGACATCTCCATCTAGGCTTCAATAATGAATTGATTAGACTTGCTTAGACCTCATATACCTCTACCAATAGATAACACTTTATAGAGTAGAAACCTTTTTCAAAGGAATTAAAGTAAGTTGTCTCATTTACAGCTTTACTCTAATATATGAACATAAATGAATGTGTATGTTGAATTATTCTATCATGAAATATTTAATATTTTTAATGGCTCAGTCTTACTATTGTTACCTTGAGAACCTCATCAAAACCTTGAAACTCCAATCTTCATCAACATGATTATTGAGGGCTTATTTCAAACTAGTTATAGGTGGCAATCATAAGAAGGTCTGACTATGTGGGTAATATAAATTCATTATAGGTTTGTACATACTAACATTGAGTCTCTCAATGATTTTTATAAGGTTTTTGATGATTTCTTGACACCCTATGAGTATTTTTAAGCTTCAAACTCATCAACATCTCCTTTTAAGCACTCGTACATAATTATGTAGGTCTCTATCTGCTAGGTATGTGATATTATTTAAACTTATTTATCTTTAATAACCTTGAAGATGTATTCAATGTAACCTTCAATGGAGGATCAGATTAACCATGCTTTTAGGAATGGAAATAAGTGTGTTACTCTAACTTGAAACCACTTACGCAAGGAAAAAACATTTCAACTAATGAAATAATGTTTTGCAAACCAATGGCATTCAACCTTAACACAATGAGAGTGATATTGATTGCTTTTTCATGTACACACATGCCAGACCAAGTTATAATCAACATAAAAAATTAATATCATGCTCTACCAACCTTCATACATCACTTGGTAGCACAGACTAATGCAAACAGATGATAAGACTAAGGTGTTGGGAATGTGGAAGCAATTGAAAGGCATCAGCAATCTTAAATATTGTTCATAGATTATAAACCACCAAACTATAAAATATGGCCATGGAATGTAAGGCCATAAAGACTAATAACTTCCACCAGATGCATTCACTCTAACTCTCCTCTTCCTATCTATATTGAAAGAAAACCATTGACCTCTCTTAACTTACCCAAGAGAGTAATGAGAGAGAGAAATCAATTTTTGCCATTTTTTTATCTTTCAAATCCATTTAAACTTGAAAAATACTTATGGGGATATAAATATACCTTCCTAAATCCTTTCCACATGCTAAATGTGCCATATAATTTGTACAACATCAAAAACTACTCTTTTTGTAGTTAACTCCTTTCTTTCTATGTTGAACTTGAAAAATTTAGTTTCAAAATTGCCATCTGACATGACACACATTATATTCCTTCTTGACACCTTTTTAATTTTATGAAAATTACGTATAGATCCCCTAGAGTGATCAATAAGGTGACATAATGGGATATTAAGACAAGATGACAAGTATGACAAGGTTATAACACATTTTATGATCTTCAAACTATAACTTGAAATTATTTATGACCCCTATGGCCATTTTATAACTTAATAGGACCCTTTGGAAAGTTTGAATATATAGGGGGTTGAAATAATTTGACCTAGGGTCAAATTTGGTAAATAGTACCATTGTTCCTTACGATAATACTTCATGGATGATATATGGTCCTTTTCACCAAATGTATAGTTTACTTGGATGTGCTCAAATTTTGATATCATATAATAACATTGTTTTATTTGGTTAAAACTATTTAGTTCTCAAATTATGATGATGCCATCCTTTTTTTTTTCTACTTATTTATTTCATGTTTCCAACTTTCTCTCTATTGATTTTATTTGATATGAGTTAAATCTAACAACATTGCCTAAGTGAATCCAGATCTCCCAACCACATTATTAATGTGACTCATAAACATGGAAAAATATATTACATATGAATAATTGATACTATTTAATATACCGACTAGACACGAGTGAACCATATTACACACTTATAATTAGTCCTATATGCCTATAAGATCACACAAATTTGATCCTCCCATTCATCTCTTTAGAGATTACGTATTTTTGTAAAAATATTTTTAATTAGTTTGGTGGATGATTATACCTATCCATTGGATTGAGGATGATAGTCTATGATCTTATAGTGTGATATCATATATTCTTATGCCAAGGTCTTGATAGTATCATTCAGGAAGTATGTTTGTCTGTCGCTAACCAACTTCACTAAACATACAAACTTGGTAATGATGTTCTCATACAAAAACTTGGTTATGTCTCATGCATTACAACTTAGTGTCATAATAAATTTTACCCATTTGGTGAATTAATTCATCACACTAATTATATACCTGTCATGATTACATTTTCTTAGTAGATTAATAGGTCCTACAAAGTCAATCCCCATTGCTCAAAAGGTTGCATTGATAACATCAGATTCAAAAGCATTTCAACCCTTTGACTTGGCTTTCCTATTCTTTAAAAAATGTTGTAATTCTTTTGGAATCTATGTGCATATAGTAATAGGGTAAGCCACCACATAACACTCTATAATATATTCCTCGTAGTTGATTTTATTGTGAAGTGTACACCTACAATTCAATGGTGTGGTTCTTCCAATAATTGTGGTCTCTCATGCTCCTAGGCCACTATACACAACACATCATCCTTTTTCATTTTGTATATAAATCCATTGATAATACTAAACTGCTTGTATTATGTGATTAGTTGCTTATTATCTTTTTCAACATAATATGTAGGAAAAATTCATTCTATGAAATTGGTTATGTCCATATTTTTTGAAATCGTGATGAATCCAAATAAGTGCACATTTGGTGACTCATTTTATAATTATTCAATATCTTCACCATTCATTATTCGACTAAGATGATCTAGTCCCATATTTTCTCTGCCTTATTTCATATTTTTTTTTAAATGGAATTCTTGGAAAAACATTAACCACCTAGATATCCTTCTACCTAACATAAGCTTATTCACAAGATATCACAGAGCTTGATGATCTACAAATAATTTAAATGGTGTTGTTAAGAGATAGTACCTAAATTTATAAAGCATAAAAACCATAGAGAGGGAATCTTACTCTTTTATAGTATAATTATTATTTATTGTTGACAATTTTATACATGTAAAGTGATTGGGGTGATCTAAACCTATTTTTATTGATTGAGCTAATATAAATCCTATTGTGGTTTTTGAAGCATATAGTTTCAAATGAAATGGATTAATCTAATACATGAACAAAAATATGGGAGTTTATACGAACATTTCTTTAAAATACATAAAATATTATTGAAACTCATTAGTCCACTCAAACTTTGCATCTTTGCATAATAATCTCTCCATTGGCACAAAAATACCTGCTTACTATTTGATGAACTTGTGATAATACCCTATATGTCTAAGGAAGTATATGACTTCAACAAATCTTGTATGAGGTGGAAAACTCACAATGAATATGATTTTATCTTGATCAACTAAAATACCATTGTTGCACACTATTTGGCATAAGTGAACACCAAAAAGGTGTAATGAATAAGCTCCTTTTAAAATTCAATACAATGCATACAACTTGTAATCATTTTACCATGAGTCATAACATGGATAAATGTTATTTGAATAAGTAAATTAAAACCCAATGATTAAGATATAATTATAAGAAGTCAGGGATGAAATACTTGAATGTAGATACCCTAGCCATAAAGTAAAATAATAGGAGAATTATTATGAGCAAACAACATTACCTTGTATGCAAAGGAACCCCATTACATTAAAAATGTAATTTTTGTGCTATTATAAGTTGCAATCACTATCTGGTGATAGATATTTATAGTAAATTCAATGTCTATTCAATATTAATAAATAGGGAAAAAGAATAGAGATGTACAATACTAAAATAAGGCTAGGAATCTAGGTTCTTATGATCATAATGGGAAACACTTCTTTTGATTTTTAGAGATTAAAGGAATAGACTTTCTACCTTATGACTGAATCTAGAAATTCATTTGTAAAGGAAATTATTAATGGGTGATTTATGTAGGAATAATTAAATGCCCTATGGTCCCCACATACTCTGATTTCTACTAACATTTTAGGTTGTACCACTGTTGGAGTTACCCATTCTACATTTTATATGAGACAAATAATGCCTATTTCCAACATGTAATTAATTTTTGCCTTAAATTTAAGCTTCATATTATGATTTATCCTATATGGGTGTCTTTTATAGTTCATATTTACTCCTTGAATTAAATATGCATCTCTTCCAATGAAGGATCTACACCATTAAATTATGACAACTTTATAGGGTACACATCTTGATGATTTTATAGTAATTACAAGACTTATGATAGATCTTGATGTATCCAATAGTCACCCAAAGTTGTAATATTTGGTGAATCCTCAATACCAATGTTCCCTACTGATTTATTTAATGGTTCTTGATATATCTTGTTGGAACCACTTAGCATAAAGTCTCAAAATGTCATTTGCCCTTCTTGTTCTTGAATGTTTAAATTTTGTAGCTATGCATCTTCTATTTGCACTTTGATTTTAGATTTTCATTTCTTCTATTTCTCACTCAATTTCAAATAATACCTTCAAGTCTAGGTCCTCATTGTTGTTACCATATTTTGTATGTTCTCCCTCATCCATGATTCTTTTTCAAGGTTACACTAAAACTACTCTTTATGTTTAATAGCCTTGTAATATTTGATAGTTATATTCAAATATATATCATCTTATTCCTACAAAGAGTAATTATTTAGAGTGATTATATTCTCTTCTCATCCATGACATAAAAATATTTCCAATTTTTGAAAAGTTCTTTGCACTAGGGGATTCTCATTTGTAAAGATAAAGGTTTGAATAAAATCTTGTTGAACTTATGGCCAATTTTTAGTTTGTTTCCTATGTTCCTGGTGCATATACCATGTTATTTGAAGATGTGATAAATTACACTTGAATACATGTATCTAGTATTTTGGTTCTACACCATGTGAAGACCATACATTGACACATTTATGAATATACATTTTAGGACATTGTCCTTCCACCAAAAATGGCCACTAACTTATAATGGAAAGTGCTTTTTGAAATTGAGCTTGAAATTTTTTTCAAGCATCTTCCCTATGAAATTGATTTAAAATTTGTACAACCCACCATGTTTCAATAGTTCCCTTCAGAGCATAATTCAACACATTAGCTCATTGATCTAAATTTAGTATATGTTTCTCTAACATGGAAATAAATTGACCCAAGTCATCAGTTGTAAATTATTGAGGTAATTATCACTCTATAATGAAAATCATTCTAATTGGTTTCACCCCATGGTTTCTTCTTACCCAACTCAACATATGGGTATCTAAATCATCGCTCACTAAAGACACAACTGCCTATGGTAAAAGATTGTCTAGATTTGGTTTAGTGTAATCCATGTTTGCTACACCTACTTGATATATCAAATATAATTCATACCATGTTTGTGATTACATAGATGGAGAATTACATTACCCCATATGGAACTTTGGAACTTGTTCTTTTGTTATCTCAAGGCTAGATGAAGGTTTTTTTATTTGTTGTAATGGACAAAATGGTTATGTTTCTAAATGGAAAAAGTTAAATTGTATAGCTAGCAAGGCACTCTATTTATGTTTTGTGTCAAATTTAAACCAATTACTATGCCCATATTCATATGGTGAGTTAGGTTATTTAGTAATGATAAAAGGTTTACTTTCATATTTATTCAGAGGTATGACAATAATATTATCCCCCTGGTACTCTTAAAACTAATTGTACATTATGTTGATGGTTAATACAGTGTAGTGACTTTCATCGGTATTCATATATTGACTTTGGAATTACCTCAAAGACTTAGATCAACAACTTTGATTTCTACATATTCTAGTCACCCAATAGGTTCTACCCTTCCATAGTCATTGAAACTAAATGTAACTATGTTGTAACTAAGAGAAGGTCATCCATTGGCTTCCCATGTTGATGAAGGAATAATATTTAGTTTGTTCAAAAATTCAAATACAACATTTGGAACCTCAAATATTGTTAATTAGATATCAATTCAAGTGTCAACATCCCATGGTTTCTCAGTCTTTATGTACCATACCACCTTATCAGTGCATTAATGCCCTCTTTGTGTGAAGTCTAATAGATTTTGTAGGATATTTATGATTCACTATGATATAAATTCATTTCAAAAAATGCTTACCAATTTGAGTAAATCTGTCAAAGCAATAACTACTCCATCTTGCCTCATAATGCACATAATTTGACCATACATCTATGCGTTAATGACTGTAACATCATTCTCAGATGCATATTTGTGTTGTATATTTTACAATAATTGTGCTACTTGATATATAAGACCCTTTTCTATTATAGGATCAATATATTTTTCATGTTTCACCTTTCTAATTATTTGATATTGTGGCATCTCTAAGGATGGTAATCCCTCTTTTGCATGTTGAAGATGAATGACTACTTGTATCTACATAGGATCCCTTGGGTGTGAATTCAACATGTTTATATTTAACACTAGTTATTATTTTATCTAATTTTATAACATAGGATAATATTCGGCATGATGTTATCCTCAAAGTCTATAATATGAATAGTAGACATATCTTTTTAGATTGGTTGGAAAATTCTGTGTGATGTGATTGTAATCTCCACATAAATACAAATAATCATTTAATGACCTTATCTCTCATATGGTATAATATTACCTCCCTGGTATTCACCTTGGTACCTAAATCTATATCCCCCATGTATCTACTAAAAAATCCCAACCTTGTTATTTTTTATTATGATATCTTGCTTGTCATTGTGGTGAACCCCACCCCTATTACTATTGACCATCATATCCCCCATATGGCCCTTGGGGATAATACAGGGCCCATACTATCAGATGTTATTGGGGAGACACAATGTTTAATGATTTTTTATATTGAGGATATGGAGGATACCATTTTGTTTGGTAGTGCAGAGAGTCAGTGTCCATATTACTAAGCCCTAAGGCTAAAACTGGGTCAAATTGTTATTTTTACATCACTGCTTATAATCCCTAGTTTCATAATAGGGATATTTTGCTCAAATACTATGATTGCATTCTTGGTGATGTATTCCTTAAATTATTATAGTGATTTTTAATTTTTATCACCATGATTATGTGACTTGATGAAATTATATTATAGACTCTAAGATTATTGGGTATACTATTGTAAGAGATTACATTTTTAAATCATATGCCCTACTACCTAATAGATCTCATTGAACTTTATTTTTAATTTTGGGAAACACTCCTCATTTTTTCATTCCATACAACACAATCCTAGCTTGGGCCTATCAATTTCATGTAACTCATCCATTTTGAATAAAATAACATATATCATTGCACCAATTTTCACAGTAGACTATAAACTTTACCCATAGTATTCAATCTGATCCACCTAAAGCACAACTACTATAACATCCTTCTTGCAAGTAAATTGGGTTTGAGTAATGGAAAATATGATATGAGGTTTCATTCCTTATACAAACCATGCATCTTTATCTATATATTGAAATAAAAAATCTATTATGTTCATTAAATTAGAAAACTTTTGATCATAGTTGCATAATGACTCTTGATTTTTGTTGAATTTATTTTAGATCTTATATTTTATAAATCATACATTTATTCATTTTAAATTCACCCATCAACTAATTTTTGACATCCTAAAAGCTTAATTTCATAACACCCATTTTGTATATTAACTTTAAAACTCTACCATTTAAGGCTCCTATGATCTCACACTTATTTGCATCATCTATAAATACACTTTCAACCTTCCATTTCACTTTGTAGGTTAAAAGGTACTACTTAAAGTCAGTAAAACCATCATATGATTCCAAAGTGACAAAAAATATTGTAGTGAGAGTCATGCTTCTTGCCTTCACACCTAAATCCACTAGTTGATGTGGACTAGACTTTAACAACCTATTAGGTTTTGTTGTGACCTAACATCTAGCCTCAATCAATTTATTCTTATTTAACACTTTCTTAGTGTCTTCACTATATTTTCCAAATTTATCTATAAAATAGTTAAACCACTTAATGTATTTATCAGCTTATGTACTTTTTATTCTACTTCATTTTGATAAATTAGGCACATGGGACATGCACCCTTGAAATGAATGATCCTTATCTATGACTCATGCTTCATTTGAACTTGAACCCACTTTCATATTATGATTTAACATAACTTATTCAATATATTATTCATTTTCTTCTCCAAACAATCTTCTCCCTTGTAACTACAATCTAAAACAACCTTATAACTAATCTAACTAATCCTCTAATCTCTCTCCACTCTCTTTCATCTATTTTTAAACCCTTTTCCAATATATATCCATTCATATACTCTCATTTTCCCCTTCTCCTCTTTTGATCCATCTGCACCTTTTCCAATATCTATCCAAAGTGTTAGTAACAAAACATCACATAAGGATGTTGTAGATATGATATGCAAAAAAAGGCAAATAATTTATTATTAATAAATGAAGCATAATGAAGCATGATATTACAAAGGAAGGCACTTGATTATATAGACAAGGTGAAATATTGAACTAGCTAAATTGGCTAATGTGGGATAAATCCTCACATAGGACAATCTCACTACAAGATGAAATAGCTAGATAATACACTATCAAATGTGAAAAAATGCATGAAATACATACTCTAACACTATACTCCTACTTATTGTGTTGTGGAGCCTATTTCTAAATTATAATGTATTTTAAATATTATACATTTTGAATGTACTATACACTCTATATGTATTCTTGTCAGGGTTCGGAGGTGGCAACCCCTAAAAAGTGAGGCTTTGGGTTAACTTTGCCCATGGTTTTGGTACCCATTATTTTGTAATACTGCTTTTTTGATGTATTATGTATAGATGGATATTTAATAGATAATATATCATGAGAACAAGGGTTTGAGAAGAAAAAATAGAGTGTGTGATTTTAGGTGCAAATTTAGGAGGGTTTATTGAGCACAGCTCCAAACAATATTTATGCATTTTAATTATGAGAAAAATGATATGAGAGTGGATTATAATCTCATAGCTTGTAATAAAATTTAAGCAAGTGTTTCTTAGTGGATGTATCCTACATTTGGTGAACCACATTAAATCTGATCTTCTTATTTTGCATGTTTATTTCTATTTTTTTTGCAACTTTATTCATATCTATTATTATTGTGATTCTATGAAATTGTTTTGCATCAATTTTTGATTTATTCCTAACAACTGGTATCAGAGATTCAAATTGTATTTGTTGAAGTGTTGAATCATAGGAAGGGTTATTAGTTCAAGTGGGAGATATGGTTGATGATCATAGATTAAAGCTTGAAAAGTTCAATGAAAAAAATGTGGTCTATGAAAGATGCAGATGGAGGATTAATCTATCAGAAGGACCTTCATGCTCCACTAGGAGGAAATGTAAAGCAACTAGTGAGTAAGATAGATGATGCTTGGGAGTTTATTGATAGGAAATCACTTGGGACCATTAGGTTATGCCTTGTATCTTTGGTCATGTTTAATATATTGTAGGAGAAAACCATAAAAGATCTCATGAATGCATTAGGAAAGTTATATGAGAAACCCTCTACTTCTAATAAAATATTTTTAATGAAAAATTTATTTAATATGAAAATGTTTGAAAATGGTTCAGTTGTTTATCATCTGAATGAATTTAATATGGTTGTGAGTATGTTGAATTTTGTAAAAATTGATTTTAATGATGAAGTTAGGGATTTGCTTATTTTATGTTCCTTACCATAGAGTTGGAATAACTTGGTAATGGCTATGAGCAAATCGGTCTCTAATAATGCCAATTTGAAGTTTGAATATGTCATAGGAGTAATCCTTAGTGAGAAAATGTGATGAAAAAGCTTTGGGGAGACTTCTAATTTAGGTGATGCTTTGGCCATGGAGAGTAGAGGGAGATAAAAGTTTAGAGGAAAAGGAAATCATAAAAAGTTAAATGGTCTTGGAAGGTCAAAATAAATGGCTAGGATGGTATGTTGGCACTATGGAAAGATTGGGCATGCAAAAAAATATTGTTGGTCTCTTCAGAATAAGAGCAAAAATTAGGAAGACACCAGAGAGGTGAATTTGGAAAAGGTAATGTTTGTCAAAACACATTAATTCTCTCCATGGATAATATTATTGAGTCTTGGTTTTTAGATTTAGAGGCTTCTTTTTATGCTACACCATATATGCATTATTTTATTGATTATGTTCAAGGGGATTTTAGACATGTTTACCTTGGTGATGATAAGCCTTGAAAAATAGTATAAATAGGAAGTGTTTAGATCAAAATTCAGAATGGTGACACTTGGCTATTGACGGATGTCAGGAATGTGCCTAAGTTGAGATAGACTTTGGTATACATAAGATAACTAGGTAGTGAAGGTTATATGGTGACATTTATAGTAGATTATTGGAAGATGGTCAAGGGTGTTCTTGTGGTAGCAAGAGGTAAGAAGGTTGGTACCCTATATTTATCAATTAGTGTTGATTATTGTAAAATAGTTTTTGCAGATGTAGATTCAACTTTGTGACATAATAGGCTCAGTCAAATGAACCAAAAGTGTATGCAAATTTTGAAGGATCAGTTACCTAGATTAAAAGGTTCTGATTTAGATTTCTATGAAGACTGTGTGTATGAAAAATAGAAAAGGGTAAAATTTATCAATGTTGGGCCTACAAGGAAGGAGAATAAGTTGAAGCTGGTTCATTTAGATGTATGGGGGCTGAATCAAGTATCTTGTATTGGTGGGTCATCTTATTATGTCACTATTATTGATGATGCAACTAGGAAATTTTGGCTATATGAAATTAGAAGAAAATATGATGTGTTTGATACATTTAAAAGATGGAAATCCTTGGTTAAGAAATAAATAGGTCTTAAATTAAAATGTCTTAGGTCAGATAATGGTGGGGAATATTGTAGCAATGAATTTTTTGATTATTGATCAAGGAATGAAATTTTTAGATAGAGGATGATTCCAATAAATGCACATTAGAATGGAGTGTCATAAAGGATAAACAAGACTATCATGGAGCGTGCTAGGAGCATGAGGTTGCATGTAAGACTACCTCTGTAGTTTTAGGTAGAAGCAGTAAACACAATAATATATTTGATAAATAGAGGTCCTTCATCTACTTTAGATGGAGACATACTTGAGGAAGCATAGTCTGGTAAGAAGATTAATTATTCATTTCTTAGAATATTTGGTTGTGAAGCCTTCATTCATATTGATAAGGATGTTAAGACCAAGTTAGAGGCTAAGTCTAAAAAATGCACCTTTATTGGTTATGGTGAGGTTGAATTTGGCTTCTGGATTTGGAGTCTTAATGAAAAGAAAATATTTCAATCTAGGGATGTTGTCTTTAATGAAAAAGTCATGTATAAATATCAGTTATAGGATCATAAAGAGGATTCTAAAAAAGAGTACATAGTATTGGAGAACATTGTAGATGATAAAGTGTCCAAATAACTAGTTCAACAACCTAATCCACAAGAAACCCAAACTCCTGTGGTGAGAAGGTCTTCTAGGGTAAGAAGGGAACCTAGACATTTTAATCCATCTTTTAATTATTTTTTACTCAATGACAATGGATATCCTGATTGATTTGAAGAATCAATGTAGGTAGATGTCAGGAAGAAGTGGGAACAAGCTATGGATGAGGAACATCAGTCTCTCATGGAAAATCAGATTTGGGATTTGGTAAATCTACCTAAAGTTAAGAGAGAATTACAGAACAAGTGGGTGTATAGAATTAAAGAGGATGATGGAGGAAAGAAAAGGTATAAGTCCCAGTTGGTGGTAAAGGGGTTTGCATAGAAGAAGGGAATTAATTTTGATGAGATTTTTTACCTATTGGTAAAGATGACTTCTATTAGGATTATTCTTGGGATAGTGGCAGCGAAAGAATTGCACTTAGAGTAGCTCGATGTGAAGACTGCATTCCTTCATGGTGATTTGGAGTAGGACTTATATATGGAGAAACCACATGTATATGAAGTCATAGGAAAGAAGAACATGATGTGCAAACTGAAGAAGAGATTGTATGGCCTAAAACAAGCTCCATGATAGTGATACAATAAATTTGATAGTTTTATGATGGAGTAGGGATACTCCAAGTGTCATTCAAACCATTACATATATATCAAGAAGTTTGATGATGGTGATTACATTATCCTTTCTTTGTATGTGGATGACATGTTGGTTGTAGGTAAGAACATACAAGAAATAAAGGTACTCAAGGAATATCTTAGTAATTCCTTTGTTATTAAGGATTTGGGAGTAGTAAAACAAATCCTTGGTATGAGAATAACTCAGGATAGGAAGGAATGAAAGCTGAATTTATCTCAGGAATAGATATTAAAAAGGTCTTGGAGAGGTTTAGTATATAGGATGCTAAACCGATTGGGACACCTTTGGCAGGCCATTTCAAGTTATTAAAGGAGTAGTGTCTTGAGATAGAGGAGGAGAGAATCCAGATGTCGCATGAACCTTACTCATCAGCTATTGGTAGCTTGATATATGCCATGGTGTGCACTAGGCTAGATATTGCCCATGCAGTGAGAGTGATAAGTAGGTACATGAGTGATCTAGTTAGAGAACACTAAAAGGTAGTGAAGTGGATTCTTTAGTATTTAAGAGGGACCATAGGGAAAATTTTAAGCTATGGTTTATTAGACACCACTTTGCATGGTTATGTAGATCCAAACATGGCTATAGATTTAGATAGCATGAGGAGTACAACAGAATATGTATTCATTGTAGGTGACATAGTGGTGAGCTGGATTTCATGATTAAAAGAACTTGTGGATTTGTCAACCACAACGGTTGAATACATTGTTGTCACAGAGGCAAGAAAATAAATGATTTGGTCACAATAGTTGATTGAAGAGTTGGAGCATAAGCAGGAGGAAGGGAAGTTATATAGTGATAGTCAGAGTGATATACATCTAGCAAAGAACCCTGATTTCCATTCTAGGATGAAACATATATAATTGAGGTACCATTTCATTAGGATAGATTTGGAAGAAGATAAGATAAATCTAGAGAAGATTCATACCAGTCAAAATCATATAGACATGATGACTAAGGTGGTCACAAGAGAGAAATTGAAGCTATGTTTAGTTTCAATTGGCCTTCACAGATGATAGTAAACGGTTGAGAATCCTGATCAGAGGAAATAAGTCTCCAAGTGGGACATTGTTGTGTTGTGGAGCCTATTTTTAAATTACAATGTATTTCAAATACTATACATTTAAAATGTACTAGACCCCTTTTATGGAAAAATATTTTGGGTTGACTTTACCCATGGTTCTAATACCCATTATTTTTTAATACTACTTTGTTGATGTATTATGTATATATGGATACTTTGTAGGTAATATGTCATGTGAACAAGGATTTGAGAAGAAATATTAGAGTGTTTGAATTCAGGAAGGTTTATTGAGTGTAGCTCTAAATAATATTTATGCATTGTAATTGTGAGAAGACTGATCTGAGAGTGGATTGTACTCTTATGGCTTGTAATAAAATCTAAGCAAGTGTTTCTTGGTGGATGTATCCCATATTGGGTGAACCACAGTAAATTTGGTCTTCTTATTTTAGATGTTTATTTTTGTTCTTTTTGCATCTCTATTATTATTATTATTATTATTATTATTATTATTATTATTATTATTATTATTATTATTATTATTATTATTATTATTATTAATATTATTATTATTATTATTATTACAATTTTTTGAAATTGTTTCATATCAATTTCTTATTTATTTCTAACACTACTCACAACTACAATAATATTATTCTATTTATTCCATATTCTCTATTATCACAAGTCTCACATTAACCCCAAATTTCTCTTCTCATTATACTTCTCTGTGTCCTCCCTCTTTTGGGTTCAAGTTCTAGTTTCTCTTCTTAGTTATTCATCATTCACTTTGTCATCACACACATCCCCATAATTACCTAATTGACTAATCCATGTTGTCTGGAATAGTTACTATGGCCTTTTCTACAACTAACATTTTAAGTAGAGTAGGTAGTCGCTGCATAAATTTTTCTCATGTACCTATTATAAACAAATCATGTGTAACTTTGAATGTGATATAACCTTGTATGAGAAAATTAGAGGTATATCTGTCAATGGTAGTATTTAGCCAATGATATATTGTGTATCAAATCAATGTCTATATTTTGTAAATTTTATATAGTTTCCTCAATCTAAACAAAGTTCTCTATTTCTATTAGCTTGAAGAAATATAACTCAATTCTTGACAACCATGTAGTTAGAAACCTAGTAAATTCACACCAATGTATTTTCCACATATCTCACCATGTATATGATCACTCATAACTTCTCTCATAGAGATCCCTATCCTCTTTACCTCCTCTTCTGAGAAATTATAATTTTTTCATCTAATCATCGCTCTAAATCTCTCTATCTTGATAATCATCTCAACATGTTTCAAAGCTACATGCCCACAAAACCATTGTTAGTAGAGGTTTATATAAAACAAATTAGAACATGATAATGTGTGTTTACATGTGAATTAGGATACAAGTTCATAATGTAGACAAAATTATAAAAAGATCGAGTATTCATTTAGTTCAGAATTACATTGTTTATTTAGAAAAAATAGAATTTTAATTATACAGAACATTCATTCATGCTATTTAATTAAAAATATGTAATCAAATAGAGTATACACTTCACATGAAAAAGGTACAAAAATACATTTAGAAAACCCATCATCATATCTCTATATTTCAAGACTCTTTTCCTTTACATTTGATCATTATACATAAAACTTCCAAAGCTTTATCATTTCAGCATTGTATCTCTTCAATTCAAGATCGAAGGAGACTCTTTTCATTTTGAAATATTTTGGAATATATATATATATATATATATATATATATATAAGATGAATACATACAATATAATATGTGTTACACAAAATATTCACATCGTACACTTGTCATGCAGTTACATTCTATGATTTTAACCAAAATAAAATGTGATAAATGAAAATAAAAAGGATATACATTTAAGGATAAGTGTGAATCATAACCCACATGGTGGGATCCATGGTGGAAAATATATCTACAACATTTAAAAGAGAGGAGAAGGGCCCATGGTTATAAATTGACATGGAGATAACCAAAAGACACAACCATAAGCTGAATGATAGTGACAATAGAAATATACACTATAAAAAAACATTTTAATATAAAGAATCCACCACTAGAAAAGTGGGAGGTGAGGAATTAAACCAAATGCAAACTATGGAAAGAAAACACAATCATCCCAATATCAAAATAGTAAATTCAAACAAGACTAGAAGTGGCCACAAGGAGTACACATAGTAGACAACTTAAAAGAAAATAAGGATACTACAACAATAAATGACAACTGACCATGCATATTACAAGGAAGTAAATATAGGCAAAGTAAAGAAACAGTCATAATTAACTACATGTCATAACAACATGAAAGACGCCTTCTCTCAATCAAATGTGAATTGCCCATAATAGTTTCGATGATTAATGATTGTCAAGACTCTCTTCATAAAGGGAGAATTATTTAAGGGGAGGAATGAAATGGACATTTATGGAAGAGGATGATGAGGATATTGTAACTAAACTCTATTTGATCACATTAAACCATTATCGAGAGCAAGCAGACTTTCTCATAATAGATCTTCATTGTTATTAAGTAGGGTATATGGATCAATGATGAACCGAGTCTCCATTATAAACTTTAGAGTGGCCTATAATTTCACAATGTGTTATTTATCAGCAAGACTGAGTTTAACCCTAGTGGAGTGTATATGTCACTGATGGATGGAATGTCAAGATGGATTCCTCAATACCACTTATGGGCTTTGTACGAACACCATGAGGGTGGTTGGGTGGAACATGGAACCAAATAATCTCTTCATGTGGTTTTAATAAACTTAAGTTGAGATGATTTAAATAGGAACAAGTTGTATTATGAAAATACCGTGTTGTGTTAAATTTGTTTGGATTGCCTTACTTTTTAAGAGTAATAGGTTGTTAGAAATATATGTATTATGTGGAGAGAATTATATAAAAGATAATGGTAAAGTAGATAGAGGGATTAAAGTAGACTTTGAACTCTATGTTATCTTTTATTAAGGAGTGAATAATCCAATAATGGTATATATATTCATGCAACATAGAATGTTTAAGTCACTTAGAGGATGGACCTTCCTTTGATGGATTTTGGATTGCTAAATAAAAATGAGGCCATCGATAAGAAGTTAATTTACGAATAATAAGGCTTGATATCATGAATGCAAATAGAATTAAATCTCTATGGTCCTAATAGTAGACTATGCAGCTACTAAGATAAGTCCATATTTGTACTTTAACCTTGTAGTTGGGAGCGAGAATCACATGATTGTTGTGACTTATAAGTTCAGCTTTTAAGTAGTGATCATTAGGTTGTAGATCCAAAATTCGCTGAGTTATAGTATGTCAATCACTTATAAACTCTACACTTACTATTGTGAAGATAAAAATGATATTATCATGACAAATAAGAAATCTATGTTTTAAATAGGAAATTAGAATATTCATGAGATAAATGTATGGTTGGATTAATAAAAAAGTATCTCCTTTATGATCATGGAAATTCCTAGAAATGGAAGAATTTACATAACTAGAATTATGTTCTCCTTTTATCACTAGGTGAATATTAAAGAGAGGAATCAACTATGTTATAGGTTGACATAGGTTTTTATTATTTCCATTCAACTTCCAAAGATTCTTTGGAAAAGAGAATTTAAAGTGTAAGTTTAGGAAATTATAATGTTGCGTATCTTTGTTAAGACAGTTTTCCCTTTGGCCCACTTGAATGAAAAATTGAGATGCAATTGTTAATCAAAGGGAATAAGAATAACTTGTAACCAAAGGTGATAGAAATAGATCCAATTTTTTTTTTCTTAAAGTCATGTACGATGTTAAACCACAACATGACTAATTTGTGAGCAGCCATGTTTGCCTTCTTGCTACGAACGCATTGGGTAAGAAGAAAAAATGAGTTAATAGAAGAGAGATGCCTATGCAGGAAACTCATCTCTTGGAGAATAAAGGAAGCCTAAAAATCCATTCACTATTGTTTTCTATTCAATTTACGGATTCTCTTTTTGGATAGTTAATGCGTAATTACGATTTAAAAGGATACTTTCAGAAATAAATTTATACCTCAGTCCTTAAAATATGTAGATCTCAGGGCTTAAACGTGTATGAATGCTTATATAAATTGTCAACTTGGAACCTCACATTTATCATATTTATCTTAGTCATTATGATATTAATGTGTAGCATTCTTAATTATAATTTTTTCTATTAAATTTAATTGTATATTTGTAAAATATTTGAGCTTATTATTTAATAAATATATTTACTTGTAATTCATATTAATATATAATAAAAATATTATGCTTTTATAATTAATTAATTAGATTAATATAAATTCAATTCATTTCAAACGTTTGTTAGGTTATGATTTACTAAGATTTGTGGGTTATGGGTTTTTAAGAGACAACTTCTCTTAAATCACTCATAAATTAAAATAACTTATACAAATCAAGATCAAGATAATTTAAGTGTTGGTCCTTAATGTGCTTGCACCTACTCATCGGGTAGTCTACATATCGACCTGTGCCTATTCCACAAGTAGAATTAGGGCTACTACAATTCACTAAAAAATGAGTGAGATAAGATATAAAATACTCATTATGTTAAGACTTGCTAATTACAATAAAAATATAACCTTATTTAATTATCCACTTAGAAAATTATCTTAATTAGAATAATATCAAGTATACACATGTGGTCCCAATAATCCACTTAATTCATCAAGGTGTTGGGCCACATCATTATATATAAATAATGTCATTGTAATCATATTATAATATAATGTAACCTTAACATGCCTTTGTGACTATTGCCACCTAATGCTACCAACAAACCCTAAAGGTCTTGAGTCACATTATACATTTGAATTAATGGAGTGGAAGTATTTTAAATTATATGTATTTAAGTGGCATACAAAACATGTTGGCACTATCTTGGAGGCTTCTGCATGGAATCCAATCCAAATCAACTAATTCCCAAAATATAATGTGTCTACAAACTCAGAAAGTTCACGAGGTTCACCGATAAAACAAGAATCATGTTTGAGGCAAGGCATTGAAATCCATAATACCTTTATATAAATATAAATTTTATTTTATAAGTATATAACCATTATGAACCATATTTACTTCTATAAATATATGTATACAAAGTAGTCACCTCACCAACTAACTAAATACATCCATGTAGCCTCAATTCTATCATAGATTCTATATTATATTTGGGGAATTTGTATTCATGGGAGGTAATTATTTAAAAGGAGTTACACAATGTCCAAGAGCCTTCTTGAGGCATGACACATGGAATACATTATGAATTTTACTTGTAGCTAGTAACTCTAACTCATATGCTATTTCACCAATTCTTTTGATCACCTTGGAAGGCCCATAAAAATTTGGTTTAATCTTTTCTTCTCCACTTAATTTCAATGAGGTTTATCTATAAGGTTGAAGATGCAAGAATACTATGTCTCCCTCCTCAAAAGACCTCTCAACTCTATGGCAATCAACATATTTCTTCTGTTGTTCTTATGTAATTTGAATATTATCCTTAAGTGCCTTAAGGATATCTTGGTTCTCTTTTTCCCACTCAAGAGCTTTTGGATGTCTAAAATCAGAAAAAAAAACAAATCCAAAAATGTAGAAGATTCATAACCATACAAAGCTTTGAAAGGCATCATACCTATGCTCATATGATAAGTAGTGTTGTATAGAATTCTACCAAATGTAACCACTTTGCCCATGCTCTTTGCTACCCTGAGACATAGTTCCTCAAGTAACCTCCAAGCAATTTGTTTACAATTTCTATTTGACCATCTGTTTGAGGATGATAACTAGTGCTATGATCGATTTTTGTTCCAGCCAAATCTATCAACTCTTGCCAAAAAGTGCTGATGAATACGTGGTCTCTCTCACTTGCAATTCTTTTTGGCACACCATAAAATTTGAATACTTGTTCAAAAAATAGACCAATAATTTGTGGTGCTTTAAACTCAAAAGGCATTGGCATGAAATGAGCATATTTAGTGAGTCTATCCAACAAAACGAAAATATAGTCCTTACCATTGACCTTAGGTAGCCTAGTAATGAAATCCATTGATATTTGTTCCCACTTTTGATTGGGAATAAGAAGTGATTGCAATAGCCCTACTAGGAAAGAAAATTCAGCCTTGTTTCTTTGGCACTCTATGCATTCCCTCACATATTTGAGAATGTCATATTTCATACCTTTCCATGAGAATCTTTCATGAATGTAACTGTATGTCTTCAAATAACCTAGATGACCAACAAATTGATTGTTATGGACAACAATAAGAATTTTATGTTTGAGCTTACTTTATAGTACTAAATAGAGTCTATCCTTATAATAGATGACATAATTCAACACTTTATAACTTTCATCATTGATTTTATCATATAGAATATCAAAATCATGCTGATTTTTTGAATACTCCGCTTGTATGAGATCCTTCCAAGAAGCTGAAATTTATGAAAGTGAGCAAAATGAAGGGTTTCTAGATAATTCATCAACAATAACATTATTTTTTCCCTTATCAAATTCAATGTCAAAATGATACCCTTGAATCTTACTTACCCAAAGTTATTGTCTCTCATTTAGTCCTTTTTTGCTCCATGAAATACTTGAGGTTATTATGATCAATCCTCACTATAAACTTTTTTCCCACAAGATATTGACGAAACTTTTCAAGTGCATGCATGATTACCAAAATTTCCTTGTCATATATAACTAACCTCCTTTCAACCTCATTTAGTTTTCAGCTCTCTTAAGAAATTAGATGCTTGTCTTGCATGAAAACATCCCTAATACCAATACCGAATGCATCACATTCAAGCACAAAAGGTTTAGAGAAATCCGGTAAAGCCAAAATAAGACAAGTAATCATTACCTTCTTAAGATGATCCATGATTTTTTGAGTCTTAACCATTCAAAAAAGACATATTTCTTGGTAAAATATGTCAAAGGAGTAATTAATGAAGAAAACCCATTCACAAACCATCTATAGTATGTGCATAGACTAGTGAAGCCCCTCAATTGGGACATGTTCTTTGGTGGTGGCCAATCAAGTATAGCTTGAATCTTACCTATATGTGCTTTCACTCCACCTTCCCCAATGATATATCCCAAATATAATAGCTTAGTCATACCGAACTCATACTTAGAGACTTTCATAAAAAGGGAGTTAGCTGCTAAGATACTTAACACCTCATTAAGATGATGAATATGCTTCTCCCATGTCCTGTTGTATACTAAGATGTCATCAAATAAAACCAACACATATTTTTGAAACTAATTTTTGAACACATGGTTCATGTAGGATTGAAAAGTATTTGGGGCATTTGCCAACCCAAAGGGCATCACCAAATACTCAAAATGTCCATAGTGGCACCTAAAAGCTATTTTGTGCACATCCTACTCCTGAACCTAAATTTGATGGTATCCTGAATGAAGATCTATTTTGGAGAAATAGATTTCTCTATGTATCTCATCTAATAAATCATAAATACATAGAATAGGATATTTATTCTTGATGATCTTCTTATTTAGTGAACAGTAATCAATGCAATCCTCATAGTACCATCCTTCTTCACTAAGACAATAGAAGAAGAAAAAGGATTAGAAATAGGGCGTATAGGTCCTACATCCAAAAACTCCCTAACAGTCTTCTCAATCTCATCCTTGAGTCATCTAGGATGATGTTCAAGATCCGTAACAATTAGTTTTCTATCCAGAAAATCAATAACATACCCAAAGCCATGATCTAGAGGTAGACCATGCGGTAGATCTAAAATCACCACACTATGATTATCCAACAAACCTTGTATGTCGATATGATATCCATGCTTTTCTATATCAATGGATTTACATGAAATGAAACACTATACTACCCACTCAACCTCTAAATGCTGGTAAATTCTCTCCATCCTTTTAGTTGAAATGATTCTAGGAGCATCTAAAGATAAGCCCCATAATACCACTTTACCATCTACTGTGAAACTCAACTGCATAGTCTTAAAGTCCATGACATAAGGACTTATATAATGCAACCAATGAATGTCCAACACAACATTGGTATCCTCAATGTTAACCACGTAAAATTCATTAGTAAGGTTGTAATTACCCAAGGTCATACTCATATGTGGGACAAGATTAACACAATGTAACATCGTGTCACTCATTATCCACACTTGAAAACCATCATGCACTTAACTTGCAATCCCTGCTTCTTCACATAGGATGAATCAATGAATTTGTGGGTAGTCCCACTATCAATCAACATAATAACTCATTTTCCTTGAATGATGTTATTTACTCTGAAGGCATTAAAATGAGGAATGGTAGTGAGGGTTGCAATCATACCATCCCTTTAGGCCAAATCATCGTGGTGCTCATCTATGTCTATCTCCCCATCCATCTACTCATGTTGCTCATCAAGAACTTATGTCTCCTCCAACTCATCATCACTAGGTTCCTTAAATACCTCAATCTAATGGAATTTACCCTCATTTTTACACTTATGTCCTAGTGTCCAAGGCTCATGATAATCAAATCAAATCCTCTTTCATCTTAGATCATCTCTCAAATCATGAGATGCAACACCAACTGGCTTAGACAACTCACCCATTGGTCTAGTATATTTTAGTTTCTTATCCTTCCTCTATGACAAACTTTGTGATAAGGGTCTTTTCAAAAACTTGCTAGGAAATTTAGCCTATGGTGTAGAAAGATCCATGTTCCTTGCATGATTAATAGCATCCTGTAAGGATGGTGGATCAAAAGCTCTGACCCAACCCTTGAGAGGTTCTAATAAACCCTCTATGAACCAAGAAATCAACCTCCTCTCAGTTACATCAGAAAACATTATTGACAATCATTGAAACTCTAAAATATATTCATAAAGTGTCTCAATATGTATCAACTAAGCCAACTCTCTAGAGTGTGTCTCTAAATCCTTGTATTCAAATTTCTCTATTAATGTAATAAAAAATTATTCATAAGAAACTATCATACCATGACCCTGTGTCACTAAACCATGATACCACCACTCATGTGTCACTCCTTCAAGGTGAAGGGTAGAAAATTTGATGGCCTCAGTCTCTTTCATCTAATTCAGGGCAAGGTAAGTATCTAATTTCTGAATCTAATATCTAGTTGTACCCTTGGATGATCCATCAAAACTTGGCAAGGATAGGTGCCCCAACCTTTTTTGTAGACCATAATTCTACTTCCCTTGATTCCACTATTTTTTATTTGGCTTTGTGTGTGTGGTGACCTCCAAAGAGTCTCTAAAAGAGATAGCTAACTAAAAATCTTCCCCCAAAGCTTGATACTTAGCTAAAATTTTAGAATCGTCATTGCCCTCCATGGATTCCTCATGTATAGGCTCATCCTCTTGTATAAATGTAGGCATGAAAGGTCTTGATTATGATGAACCCAAAGGTTTTATAGTAGAGTGTTCATTGTTATCTAAAACTTTGCTACTTTCCTCTCTCTCCACATGCACCAGATTTATTTCATTTGTTGTGTTATGAGCCATCTAACTCAAATAAAGATTGGTGTTTTTTAATTGTCTTAGCATTTTTGAAAACTTTTGTTTTTCCTCCTCTTTACTTTTTGATGGTGGTTGATCATTGCCAACCATTATTACCTCCTATTTTTCTAGGTTATGACCACCCTTTTCATGCATACAACCAACCCAAATAGGCTTCCAAGTCTTGTAGCTCTGATACCACTTTAATATCCCCAAATAGGGATAATAGAAAAACAACAATATCTCCAAAAATAGGGCACAAAAAATTTTGATTTTTTTGCATATAAGAAATCCTTCAACAAACTCAAGTTTATATTCAAATTATTGATTTGACTTTTTTTCTAATATAGATAAATTTTGAGAATTTTTTAATATTTTAAAATTATAGGAAAACACTTTAATTTTACCCAAAAACTTCAAAAATGGTTTACATTGACTTTCTTTTATGTTTCTGATATGAAGATGATTAAAAGTATGTAGATTTAAATAAAACTACCTCAGTAATGTCTTTAAAACCTAGTTGTCCTTACCAAAACTCTTAGAAAACTAGCATTAGATCTATCCCACTTTTCCTTCTTATTTCCATCTTCAATCGTACTTAGAAATATGAAGACACATTGTTATATATTATTGAAATCTGAATCTATAGCTTTGAATTCCACCTTCAAATTGGCCTCCAAACCTGATAGTGAATTGTAGCTCTAAAAAATGATGTGACATGGCATCCTTCACCAAAGTCCTTCCATCAAAAAACACCTTTCTAACTAGGGGGAGCTCATATGTCTCTTTGAATCTAGGGATACTCAAGAGTTTTAGACCTTAAGCTAAATATTGTAGTAGTAATAGATAAAAGATTGATAACATAATCCTATCTAAAAGACCCCTAAAGAGTTATATAATAACTCTCAAAGAGATGAATTAATCTCAATTATTGAATCACCACCTCTTAATCCAAATCTCCACATTAAAAACCTCAAATTGAACAAATAAGCTCCTAGAAAACCCATTCCCCGTTTGCCTTTTTAACACATGCTTTTTAAAAGTCACTTAAAGTACATAAAAAGGGGATAATGTAAGCCTTTTGTTTAGGAATATCTTACGTGGCCTAAAAAGACATGCCCTCAACTTAAAATAACTTAAGTTCACTTATAATAACTTAATTTCACTTAATTTGCATAAAAAGACATGCACAAAACCTAAGAATAGAATTGAGAACAAGCTAAAGATTCCAATACTTACCCAATGATGATCTGAGTCCTCTTCCTCTTGGATTATCCAAGGAAAGGATAGCCAATGTGATTCTAATCCTCATGATTTGAGTTGGGGACCATACATAATCTCCTAAAATATAAATACAATAATTCATAGAATTAATATATTCCTTGTATGCTTTAATATCACTCAATTACTCAAAAGTATTTTTCCATTCGTGTGTGTGTGTGTGTGTGTGTGTGTGTGTGTGTGTGTGTGTGTGTGTGTGTGTGTGTGTGTGTTCAAAAGAGAGGTTTTCATAGCTTTGCATTCATGATCCCTTAGATTTCTACCACACTATGTATCACCATGGATCTAGGTAAGATATTTCTTTTGTTCATATTTATTACTGATTTTGATCGGTGATTCACCTTCTAGGTGGTAGGAGTACTATTTATTAAATGACTAACACCTTCATCTCTGCATCCATGGATGCAGAGAAAGTTGGAGTGAGTGAGGGCCAACCATGGATCCAAAATAGGTGAGAATATTTGTCTCAAAAGTCTTCCACGAGGTAATGCTAATGAATTTGACTCTCCATTACCTGATGTTATTTTGGATGTGCCTAAATTTGACAAAGTTTGCCATTTCATTAAAAAATTTACTTTGATTTTTTACTTTGTTGTTCAAGTCCCCCCTGAGGACCTTCTAAAGAAATGGGTTCACAACCATTGGAAACACCATGGTGTGAAACTTGAAGGAGTCCAAAACCTTACCAAGGGATTTTTTTTGTTTCAATTTTCTAACCAAGAGCACTGGAAATCCATTGTTAATCATGGGCCTTGGTTTATTCACAACACTTTAGTTTTTTTTTTCTCATTGGACTTGGGAATTTTAAGTCTAAGAGCAAGCCAAACTAAAAATCCCCATTTAGGATGAATTTCCTAGCTTGCCTCTCCCCTTATGGGGTTTTATTGACCAATTCATAAAACTCATAGGGTGTTTCATATGCCATGAACAGACCATGTTCTTTATGTTTCATCCCTAAAAGAGGGTTTACATTGATGTGGATCTATCCTTGGATTTAAAAGATTCTATTTATATATAAATAGGCTCTAACCATTTTTCTCAGCATGTTTTGTATATCAATCTCTCAAATACTTGATTTTGATGCTAGTCCTTGGAATATATGATCCAATAATGCCCTCTGATGGTGCATGCACCCCCTAATCCTTAGGAAAAGGGTGGATCTAAAGACAAAATATAGAATGAAAATGACAGTTAGACTACTTTCACCAATAAAAAATAATTCTTTCAAAGGTGGCATCAGGCCATAAATTTCTTTGTACAGACCTATTATGAATAATCATGATTCAACTTCTATTGGCAAAACTACTTTGCCTAATGAATATTTTCCTCCTCTTTTGCATACTATGCAAGAAATGGCCTCTTTGGTTGAGATGCTACCTTCAGCACCACCATCATAACCCTCTCCTAGGGTGAGTGTTGCAGAGGAGGAATAAAGTTTGGTCACCTTGGACCACAAAATAGTATTTTGGCATTCTCGCAACACCTCTCCATCTCTTAAAGAGGAAGAATATATGGCACATAAGTGACAACCATTTATAATTAATGATTTCTTGCCCAAAAAACTCATGTTTAATTAGTTTATTATGCTAGAATGTCTCACAGAGTAGAATGACATGAACCTTGATACTACCCAATGATTGTTCTCTTAGAATTTTTAAGGTCTTAATGATTTACCGTGTAAGTATGTAGTCAGGAATAGTTGTAAGATTTTTAGCAACAAGAAAATTATTTATTTGTAAGAGGTTAAATTTTTTGTATTCTTACTATAGAATGCAACATAAATAATTTGACCCAGAGCTATATGTTAGGCTACTATATGTGGTGGGGCTATCATTTTTATAGCTCTAAAGCTAGATCAGAATATTATTTCCTTGGGCTTGGACCCTACCCACTGGGTGGTATGGACCCATTTTGAATTTAATAACTACATCATTGGGTTGGTCAATTTATATGCCTTTAATGATTTTATAGAATGGGTTACCTTGTAGAGGTGGTTGGATGATTCACTCCCAAATGTGCATTGGATCATATAAGATGATTTTAATATGGTAGAATTAGTTGAGGATAAAGAAGGATGCCTTCCAATGTGGTGGTGCATTAGAGAACATGAAACTTGGATTTATATGCACAATAAAATTGGCATGTTTGATCCTAACCATCATCGAATAAAAAATTCACTCCCCCTAATTCACGTGGTCCAACTTTAGACAGGGAGAAGATAAGGTGCTTTAGTTCCTCGATCAAGCTCTATTAGTTGAGCAAGATCTTTTCTATTTTTCCCTGATCTAAGACATGTTAGTTTCAATCATTCTTGATACTTTTTATCAGATCATCACCTTATATGATTTAATGTTGAGTGGACCACACCTAAAGTTAAGCCGACCTCCACACAATTATATCTCAATATTTCTCACCTAAATGATGAAAGAATGGTGGGGTATATTATCATAATTTTGAACTTGGTCACTTAGTCAGAAGAAGATACTAGTTGGATTGAGTGGTGGTCTGATGTTCTTGCTCATTCTTCTACATTTCTTTAGATATATGGCAAGCAAGAAGACTCTTTCAGAGAGTGTCTCCTTAATTTAACAAACCATGAATATATCTAAGATTCATAGGAGATGAAGTAGTCATCTTTCAATGTTTACCTCCAAACTCAAGTGGCACACTCAAGACATAAAGTCTAAATTGAGGAGGCTCATGAGGCTAGAAGAGCTCAGTTACAAGCTCATATGCATTAGTTGAAAATTGGATACAAAGTCTTTAAGGACTTTTTTCCCTCCTCCACTCTAGGAGAGTTGTTAATAGAATCAAATTTTTCAAGGAAGGAAACATTTGGATCACAAACTTCTTGACATTCTATAGGCTTTTATACATCATTACCATGGTGTTTTCTCATCATAGGCTTCTTCTCCAGAATGGGAGGTGGATCTCCTTAAATTCCTTTAGGTTATACCCTAAAAAGTCTCCAATCCTCAAAGACTTAACTATGATATTCCCTTATCTCTCTATGACCTCCATGAGGCTATTAAGCTTAAATTTATTTTTATCTTCACCAAGTTTATTCTAAAGATATTCTAACCAACTCCTTGGGATACATTATAAATGAGGGTAACATCAAGTTTATTTCCAAGGTTGGTGATCCAAGAATAATCACAATCTTGAGGCCTATTAATTTTCTTAATGTATCCTATAATATTATTTCTAAGGCTTTAGCCCTCTGAGTGAAACATATTCTGCCTTTAATTTCTAGGAGTGAGCAAACCAACTTCATCTAGAATAGGTTCATTTTGGACAATGCCATTGTCATATAGGAAGGTATGGAATGGGTTTGAATTTCTAATCAAAAGGATTTTTTTTGTCAAGATTGATTTTGAGAAAGATTATGATCATATTGAGTGGCCATTCATTCTAACCATGTTGTAGGCACTTGGTTTTGGCCCTAAATTTATTTAGAATGTTAACATGCTCTTTTAAGATGTTAGGACTTGTATCACTATTAACAACACCCAATCATATTAGTTTGAAATTAATCATTCTATCCAACAAGTATGTCCTTTATACCCTTATTTATATGTGCTTGTAGTAGAAGGATTTATAGACCTCATATAAAATTACGTTACTAGGGGCTTGGTATAAGGTATCTCCATCCCTTAGTCTAATAGATAAATTTTAAATGGACACTTCATAGATGATTCTTTTCTCACTCTTCAAGAGGAATAAGAATCTATCACAAATTCCATGAAATGTCTCCATATCTTTTATTTAACTTCAAGATCATCTATCCAATGAAGGAAGACTCAGTGTTATCGCCAGTTTATAGGCCCCAAAACTCCTTGGTTGGAGGGATATCAATGGTAGTGGATTCTAACAGGGGTGAAATTTAATTTTATTGTCATTCCTTTTTCCTTTTGGGCCTTTCCCTCTAAACTATGATCTTATGTGGTGTAGAGAGTTGAAAAACAAATCTCATTTTGGATCACCAAGCCTTTTCTCTTGCTAGAAAATTTAAAATTTCTTCTAAAGTCTTAGAAGATACTCATGTGTATTATTCCTCTTATTGGGCCCCTTCTAATGTTGCTTACAAAAAATTAGAAAAAAACCTAAGAGATTTTTTATGGGCTAACTCTGAGGGTCATAAGGGATTTCATAGAGTTTCTTGAAACATACATTGTTGATCCATGGATTCTAGAAAATTGGGTCTCCTAGATATTAAAATTCAAGGCCTTACTCTAAGTGCCAAATAGATTATTAGAGGTCTTACTAAGGATGAATCTTGGAATATTATTGTACGCCATTGTATCTCTTAAGGACTCCCATGTGTTATAAAGACATGGTAAGGCTTGTAACTTCACTCTCTGCTCATAACCCTAGTTCCTACTAAAATCAAGGGTACCTTTGTGATTTGAAGTCTATGAAAATATTGGGAAAAGATTAAACCTCACCTTAACTAGGTAGGTGAGGGTTATAGGAATGACCTCTCCATTAACTCCCAGTTCCTCTATTGGTCATGTTGCTTAAACTTTCACATTGTTACCTATGATCTAGTACCTTAGGTTAAAGGGTTAAGGCTCTTTAGGAAATGTGTGAAGGTTATCAGTGATCTTTTTTAAATAAAAATAAGGCCTGACTCACTTGGAAACAAATTTAGAATAAATTTTATTTAAATAATTTAGATGTAGAGGCTATTAAATAAATTCAAGGCTCCATTCCTAACATATATTTGTATAAAATAGGAGTCAATTATTCATTTGTCAAAGGATTAACACTGGCCTAGGGCCACCCCATTCACCTTGTATTCTCCTTGGCTAGGGTATCATTTACTATCCCCTTAGAATATTCTAGATGATATGCTCAAACTCAGATGGAATCTCCATTCTAGACATGGGGTTTAGGCTTGATGCTTTAACACTATGTGGTCTGTTATTATTAACCCCAAAAAAGATCATTTCTTATGGTGTCTTATTTATCATGGCCTACCTATGAGAGATCGGCTCAAGCATCTGGGTGTGCCTAACACCATCTTTCCAACTTACTAGAAACTAGAGATTTTTAAGCACCTTTTTTGGTTTTGTACTCATGCACAGTCTTCATGACACTTGATACATTACATTTTCCATCCCTTTTGACCTAAATTATTCATATGGAATATGAATCTCTTGGGTAATCAGCTATGTTGCCTATAAAATGTAACTAATTTGGAATATCTTTTGAGTTGATATATTATTTTGAATCCAAAAAGCTATAAATAATGCTTTTTTTAATCATGAAGAGTTGGAATGTATTATTTTTGTTACTAAAAAAATTACTATTATATCTAATGTTGCTCTTTAGATTCGAAGCCAAAAAAAATCCCTTTGGAACATAACCATATCTAATGTTTTCTCAATCATTGGTGAAATTCCTTGTGTGCAGTTAGCTTTGAACCTCTTGAGCCCCCATGACATCCTTCATCTCCCAAAGGATGAGGCCATGGTCCATGTTGGTAGTGATCTAAAATTAGACACAAGATCCATTCTCCTCATTGGTCCCCACCTCAGTGGTCTTATCCTCATTGGGTTGGTCTGATTGGTTCATCCATATCTAGAGGTGATGGCAGGGGCTAAGAATCTCCTTCCTCATCTCATGATGGTGACATCAAAGGATGACGTATGCCCCCAAGGGAAAATTTCCATGATTAGATCTAGAAACTTTTCCTAAAAAAGATCAAGATGAGACTTTAAAGGATAAATAAAACATTGGTTGAGAGCCCTTACATGTGGATGAGGATCCTCATGCCTTGGGAGGATGGCTTGGTAAGCCTTAGGACCCACCATCTCCATTGCCTCCCCTAATGCCCATGTTTTTTGCAACTATTTAATTATTCTCTTTATTATTATTTACACCTTGTTTTCTACATTTTGATATTAAATTATTGATGTGATGTTTTTTTGTGTGGGTGTGGTCAACTTTTTACCACTATTTTTACTTGTCCCAAGGTATCTTTGCCCTTGGTGTGATTATGCTCATGGGGTGTGACTTTTCCACCCAATTTTTTTATATGATTAGCATTGTACCATATATTATTTGATTTATATATAGGCTCTCTTCAATAAAAAAAATTATGCTCAAAGGAAAGTATGTCAACTAACAAAAATTACAAAAAATCCAATTAAATCTTCTTTTATTTGTATATGTGCTTGTTAAATTTTGAGGCCTCAAAGTGAGAGGAGAGAATATATTTATAACCCATCCAAATACTCTTATGGTTATTACCTTTATTTAACACACCTCTTCACTTTTTGAATTTATCTTGTGTAAAAATTTACACAAGGTCCATTGATCAATCTACTTAGCTTACTAATAGTGAACAACTAGTATATTGAATTCCCCTTTAAAACAACTAAAAATTTACTATGATATTATGACCTCTTTTGAAATTCCAAATTAAGTCTAGTCATAATTTTTATGTTCATCCTCATTGATGGATGTCTATTTCATTCCTCTCTTTCCTAAAATAATTTTCCCTTTCTTAAGAGAGTCCAAGTGATCATCAATTACCAAGATTATTTTGGGCAAGTCACATTTAACTAAGAGATAGTGTTCCTTATGTTGTGCCATATTGTAGGCCATTATGGTGGATTATTTCCTCTGTCTACATTTAATTCTTTATAGGATGCATGGTCAAATGTCATTGCTTGTTTCGATATCTATATTTTATTATAGTTTTATATTATGTGATTTCCTTGTGGCCACTTCTACTCTTGTCTATATTTACTATCTTGTTATTATGTGTTCTCTTGTCATTGTCCACATTTACTTTAATTTATTACCTACCACTTTCCTATTGGTTATATATTTATATTAAAATTATTTGTTATAGGGTGTATTTTCAACATCACTACCATTTGGGTTATTTTTGTCTCTTTTGGTGACCGCCATGTCAATTTATGTATGTGACCCATTTTCTTCTCTTTTAATTGTTGTAGAGCATTTGTCCATTGTGGCTGTCACTATGTGACTTGTGATTCAAACTTATCCTTAAATGGATGTCCTTTTTATTTTTATTTATCAAATTTCCTTTTGATTAATATTGTGACTTATTATCATAATTTATGTGTCCCTTTTCCACTTTGTCATATTGATACTTTGGTGATCATAAAGCCTTTGGATTTATTAACTTTAGTTCCCATATGCATTATCCCATAGATTTATGATCCATAATTTGCATTCAACTACCCAATCATAAGATTCCAAGTTTCCATGTGGTTGATGTGCCACTAAACTTTCTGCATACATGGTGATTATAATCTCCAATAACACTATTAGGATCCATGCTCACTTGTGGAGGTCCATATCTGGAGCTCCTACTTGTACCACATCGACTCAAATAACCACTTGATGGACTCAATTAAAAATATTACCAACTCATATCATCATTGGTAAATTAAAAATGTTATAACCCATTTGAAAACCTTTATTTCTTTCACATACATGAAACTTATCATGGTACCTTTATTGTATGAATCATGTTAATCAAATACTTCTTTATGACAACTAAAACATCTATCTCTTTTCCAGTGGTAAAAAAATTGATAATAAATGATTCAAAAAACATGAAATTGATCATATAAAGCATATCAAGAAATGGGTCCCACCCTGATTAATAGTTAACTATGCACATAAGCCAAGTTGATGCAAGATGGGGCATTACATACTTTCCCATTTAGGAAACTTTGTCCCTAAAGTTTTGTTTCGATAAGAATAATTTTATTAGCAACACCTATCTAATATTAGTGGCATACAAAATATTTATATAATCAATCTAATATAGAACAAATATTTATAAAATCAATCTACTCTAAAACTATATATTTATAGTATACTACCATTGTATCTTAAATCACTAATTTTCACTCCCAATATAATAACGGCAATAATTAGGTTTTTATTTTTTTGAAGGTGTCTACCATTGTCAGTAGTGTCTAGGGACACTTAATGGCTAATTTTTAAATTGATTCATCTTTACTAGCTCCATCTAGATATGTTGCATGGGTCGGTCATAATATGAAATACTAAGGAGTTAGCTATAAATAAAAAGCAATCATAAGGTTATACCTATCTTGGTAAGTCTTAAAAAAATTACAGATCTAAATATCCCTCAAAAAATAGACCTTGATCCAAGTATAAATACAAATTCATGTTAAATTTGTGTGGTCCCAAGTGTCAAAAGCCAAACATTGCATTGCATTCTATATTGATCATGATGGTGCACACACAAGCCTAGGTAGACAACATTCTTATGGTTTGATTCCTCTTTTGGGTATTTGAATGTAGCTTATGCTTAATTAATCAAGAGGGAGTGGTTTGGGTTATCCAACCTAAAATTTTAACCCAATTTCTAAGGGTCATATTATGTCAAAAGTGTGATTAGGGGTTTAAATCAAAAAGGTGGAAAACAAAAATCACCACATAGTACCTATTTTATCCTTTAAGGAAATAAATAGATTAAATCCTAAGTTGATAAAGGGTTGGAGTAAAGAGGATAAATGAAAATAAATATTACAAACAACTAGTTTAATTGATCTACACTAAGTAGGAATGTAAAGGAAAAAGTCCACTTATCTAGAATGAAATATGCATTACTCTGTGATGCTAATACTATTTTGATTAGAAGAATAGTCAGGTTGACCCTCATTATGGAAATGGAGTTTTATTTATCCTAGGTTAATATCACTATCAAGTAGACTATAACATGGTGCACTATTGGCAAAGGGAACCTCTCTATTATCCTTTTGTAGACAAGAACCCTATAACTTTTGGGGAGGTTGTAGGAGGTCTTATGGATCTTGTATGTGTCATTGGGAACTTGTGATCATCCTTGTATGTTAATTTATGGATGATATTTCCTCAAAACCCTAATGAAAAACTACACACATTAAAATAATGGAATAAAATGTAAAAGGAAGGGGAAAATGTGGGTTGTGGCATGTTATAATTGAACAACCAGAACCTTGTTGTTTTGGTTGCTACCTACATTAACCCTAATGATAGGGATCTAAGATCTAATGTGGTTATCCCTTAGGGAACATGCATAATCAGCATGCATGGTATGTAATAATGAATTTTACTTAGTCCCTTATTTTATCTAGTGTGAATATCTATGTGTGATGTTGAGTAAATATGCAAAATGCTAAGCTATACTATTAACCAATTTAATGTAATTTAATGCCAAAGTAGTAAGTGCTAGATGTAGAATGCCTTGTGAATATTTTTATATAAAAGGATATTTGTTTTGAATGTGAGACACTTATTCACATGTCAACAAGGAAAAAATAATAATAGCATCATAAGAGGAGATCCAAAGGAGGGTAAGGCCTGAAATAAGTTAAAAACATGACCATTAGACACTAGTGTTGAGGTGGACAATAACATTATGTGCTCTTGTCTAAGACTACACTATTGTCTTGTGTGGATAAAAAATAAGTAATGGTTGGGATAAATAGACCAAGGGCCTTTGTCACTAGAAAAGGGATGACATAAAACTATCGAGGGTGTAAAATAAGGAAAATAAGTCATAATAAAGACCAAACTAACATCAAGAGACAAAAGCGGCATGTGCAAACAAGACTCCCATTCAACATAAGAAATTATTATGAAAGAGATACAAAATACATAGTGCTTATGTTTGGTTGACTAAATTATGGTGTGTATATTTACCCCCTTTTAATCTAGTAGTGCAATGGAATGAAAGTCTCAGAGTAAAAGAAAAAAACTAGGTACCTATACTTACTAGTGTGATCAACCCATGTAGAGAACATATGTAATTTAACCTGACCCACTTCTTGGCTAAAGAAGTGGACATGTGTTAGAATGATGTCTGTAAAGATATAAAATACACAATGTGGGTATCTCCTATACTGAATCTAAGTATCTAACTTGATTGTGAGAAAAATCCCTATTTTCCCCACTCTGATATGTGAATTGAGTCTGAGAAGTAATTTGTAAATGTGGATAAACAAGCCATGTTTACCCCCACTTTGATATGTAATTCAGTCTAATAATATGTTTTCTTGGAGTTCAAAACTTCTACTTGACCTATGTCCTTGTACAAATTAGTGTAATCAAGGTTTAGTGAAAATTATGGATCAACCACTACAAACGGCTATATGACCCAATATGGTGAAATATTGGAGACATATTGAGTGTAATATGGTGATTTGAATAGAAATAATCATATAATATGTTATTCTATCTATATAACCTAGTGAAATTCTATAGGATTGATAACATGTCTCCTACATCATGCCCTTAAACCTGATATCCAAGTGACTTAACTATATAAACTATGTGAAAAGTGTATATATAAGGATGTACTATGTGAATTCCCCCATATTCATAATATGTGTCTGTAACTATATCAAAATCCTATGTAAAACTCAAGGATATGAAACAATATCTACTAAAACCATGGAATCCTAGAAATCTAAGTCAAACTATGTATCTGTATATCTGAGAGTCTGAATAAATAAACTATGTATATGAGCTTGAGTATATAAATAGATCTATGTAAATACATATCTAAATACAAAACTATGTAATTACATATCTGAGCTTGAGTATCTAGGTAAATTTGTGTAACTATATATCTAAGTGTCTAAATCAAGAACTGTGTAATTGTATATCTGATCTTGAGTATCTAAGTAAATCTATGTAACTGTATATCTGAGTCCAAGTATTTAAGTAAACATATGTATTTATATATCTAATCCTGATTATCTAAGTAGATCTGTGTCGATGTGAATAGTGTTTTTATGCCCCTATTTTGGTGAGAGAGTTGAGATAAAGGTAAGCATATCAAACCAAAATCTATACCAAAATGTATTTTAGTGAGTAGTTAGCATTTGATAATATGATTATGGGATTAATGACATTGATAATTATTGAATAAATATTTATAGGCTGAGACCAAGATAGATCTATGGTCTATAGTGCGTTTGTTAAGGAAAATGTGAGTTTTGGCCTCCATAGAGACAATTTTAGTGGAATAAAAGTGAAATTGGTATGGGGCGGTGTATATCATCATCAAATTTTTCATGTAAGAAATGGATCAAAAATTAGAGCTATAGGGTGAGAGATCTCATGCTTTGAATTTTTTAGCAATAGTTGGCAAAATGTGTGCATGGGGCCTACCTTAGGTAGGTTACATTTGCAAAAGTATGGTTTAAATAGATTGGATTGATTTATTTTAAAGTCATTTGAAATTTTATATTTTTAGATAATTGTTTCTCTAGGCCAAGAAAATATGCTAAGGAAATGATGTGCTCACATGACCTATTATGAGGATGTCAATGCGCTAACCCAGGTCGATGAGGAAGTTAGAATGGTAAGGATTTTATCATTTTTCATGTAAAATATTATAGATAATTGATTTTTTGAGGGACCGTGATATCATCCAAAGGACAATTCTAGTGTCCTAGGGCTATCACACTATTATTTGAGGATTACACTATTATCCAATGCTATAATCTTATGGTAGCACTAACATCCAATACTAGCATCCTATCTACAACATTATTGTCCTATAGACTAGGGCAATGAAACTTTTAAATTGAAATTATATTTAATGATTATTTAATTATGTATATTTGATATTTGGAGATGTTGATTTCATATTTTATATTTTTTACAAGTAAATGTATACATGAGGGA
Organism: Torreya grandis; assembly: GCA_037957365.1. Taxonomy (NCBI): domain Eukaryota; kingdom Viridiplantae; phylum Streptophyta; class Pinopsida; order Cupressales; family Taxaceae; genus Torreya; species Torreya grandis. The sequence goes on along the minus strand of JARHVA010003616.1, from coordinate 1,393,448 downwards.
GTTTTTTAGGGGTCAAATGAGGGAGTGTCTACATGGGCTACCCATCATAGATAATGAGAGGGAAACAGTAGATAGGGTTGGTTTAAGATATGTGGAATCATTGGCACTATGCCATGGGATTGTCATATAATGACAACACTATGTGAGCAGTGGGATGCCGATACATCTAACTTTTGATTTCCCACTAGGGAAATGACTATTACTTTATAATATTTATACAAGATATCAAGGACACCCATTACTAGTTAATGAGTGGTATTACAGGATGTAGGTGGATAAAGAGACATAGATCGATCTTTGAGTTATTTTTAATCCATTCTTATAGGGATGCATCTTCGAGGTAGTAGTAGCGATGTGTTATTATCTATGATTGTTAGAGCTAATATTTCATGGTTTTATAATTTTATATTAGTGTTATTAGCTTCATTTATTGCTATTGATGGTAGTAGTGTGTCCATTACATATAAGATGCATGTTATTTTTCAAGATATAGAGGATCACGGGACCATATACTCATGGGATCACACCATGCTAGACCACATGTATCATGATTTCTATCATTTTAATTAAGATTTATGTAGTGGTGGGATTGGGTCATTGACATTATTACATTCATGAGATTATGAGCACATTACACTAGATAGACTAGAGGGTTTTCCATGTATAGATTGGGTACACCCCTAGGTATTTGTAAAGAGGTGGATAGGTATGACCCCTATGTGATCATGAAGCATGATGCACTATTGATAGGTGATGGATTGAGTTACATATTGATATATTATTTAGATATCATATAGGGGATTTTAAGTATGGCCTAAGGATGGGGTTTAATTGAAATGGATTTGGGTGACCTATTGGCTTCATAATTGGTATATTAATATATTTGAGAGATTCTAGTATGAGTGGGTTACATAATAATTTGGTGTGTGTAGGTGTAGGAGATCATGATTACTAAGATACTATCATCGAGGTAACACTATGATAAATTACACAACATGTTCTTGATGATAACATGGATGATGGGTTGGTGGAGTGGGCTATAGAGGTGGTTGGTGTCCATGCACATCTATTTTTTTGATCAACTATTGACACCATAACATATAGGTGGGTAAAAAAGGATAATTATGAGGTGCATGTGGAGTTTTATAGATGAGTTATGCCCCTACATGATGGTGTGGGTGGGGTAGGTGGTAGGATAATATATGATTATATTCATCTATAGTGTGAACACACATATGTGATGGTTGAGCTAGTAGTACTATGAGAGAGAGAATAGGTGTAGGTCTTGATCTAGGTCTAGAGGGGATGTAGGTGTATTGAGTTCTAGTGGGTATGGAGATGAGAGTGAGGGTGATGAGATGGGTCATGATGATTGAGCTCCCATTATTGAGTGATTATGTAGCATTATATGAAACATTTTTGAGTTACACACACACACACACACACACACACACACACACACACACACACACACACACACACACACACACACACACACACACACACACACACACACACACACACACACACACACACACACATACATGAACTCTTTTTATATATGGGCATCATGTTATGTGATATTTTGATTGTGGCATTTTTTATTTGATTATATTCATTAGTTATGTATTTAAATGGAAATGTGTATCAATTATGAGATAATGTTAATTGATTATATATATATATATATATATATATATATATATATATATATATATATATATATATTGTATAGATATTCATACTAGACAAGAAATGTTAGTTGTTATTGTTTGTGACATGGAAGTATCATATTATGTGTTAGTGTTGATCCTATTACTATAACATGCACTATTTTAATCATGTTGGAAGAGTAAATAAGTGACCATACCAGTCATGTTGTGTAGGTGTATAAATAGCCTTGAGAACTCATACTAATCATAGTGCACCAGTGGTGGCTAAATTTGTAGACTGTATAGCAAATAGATTAATTAACTGTCATAATGAAACTATATTATGATGTGCATTATATATTACAAATATTTTAATTGGTTTTCATACTAAAAATAGTGGTTGAGTTGGTTTATATTTTTTCACCATGCAACCATAAGTAGTTTTATCTATTTAGATGGGTTTCCATCTTTACTGACTTTGTGGTGCATGAGATTTCACATAATTAAGTGTCCTAAAAACCACATAGGTCATACAATGAGTAACCAATGGATCCTTAAAAGGAACATCCTAGTATATCTCAATCATAGAAGAGTGTGATTTGGGGGAATGTAAATAAGGAGATCTCAATGTCCCCTGTGTGAATGATGTAATGCCTTTATCGCCATACTACTCAATATAATATTTGAGTACACAATAGTGATTATCTAAATGTTCATTGATTTGATGATAATTGTAATATGGTTTATTTCTTATTATGTGTGAATTATGTGTTGGAAGATGCTGATTAGGATGAAGTGTGATCATCCTCCCTATATAATAATGTAAACAATATATCATGAGGCCTATCTTTATTTGAATCAAATTGTATAGACCCTCTACCAGTGTTCTATGCTCTACACAGTGTGGGAGATGCTCTATGAAGTGGATATTTGACTTTGTTGAGTAACTTTATTGGTTGTTTTAGTGTGCCTTTTTCCATAGGCATGGGTGGATTAGATGCTTGGACCATATTGGATGCTTGTGACTATGAAAGATCTAAATAAAAATCTACCTCTAAATTTATCTCAACTAGTCCCAAATTATTCTTTAATGTCATAGCTATATGGAATATATGTCTAAATGATATGTATGTCTCATATAAAAATTTATACTTAAGAGGAAAAATGAGGAATTTGGAAAAGATGTATTGTACTTATAAATATGTTAGCTAGTAGATCAATTATTGCATACATGGTTTGAATCATAAAATGTAATTGCTTACTACTTTTGACTTACCCTAGTGTAGTGAAGGCAACCTCCCATATGTGACTCGAGGCCCCTTATCCTAGATATAATGCATGATAAAAAAAAAATTTAAGTCATCATATGTATGTAGTGAACCACTAGGGAGTGAATCATGGGACCAATTTAATGCCTCATCCTATAAAGTCCTAAGAAATAATTATAGGAGAATCAAACTATCAGTGGTATGTACCATAGCCTTTTTATAGGATTTGAGATGTGATTATGGATCTCCATTTCCATTTAAATTAGGTAATGTTGGTTTGTAAAAATTCTTTGGTAGTGTTGCATTGATAGCTATGCATGGGATATGATTTCCATGGATAACATTAGAATCAACACAATCATATGCTTTACTTTCCAAGGTGAGGCTATATGTTTATTCTTGTAAAGTACCTATAACATGCATAAAAGAGATTATCTCTTGAGAAGGTATGTTAACATCACCAAGAGTTTCATTTAAACATTGAATATTTTTTTTAATTTTATCCATTGATACACTAGTTATTGAAACATTATTAGAGAGATTGGGTTGGATCACTGCAACCTTTGGAGGGGTGATAGCTTGGACCTATTATAAGGAAATTGGTTATCATGCTCATGGAGGTTAGGATGAGTAACATGTTATAATTTAGTAATGATGTGTGGAGGAGAGTCATTGGTGTCTCTTATTTTGTTAATTGGTAAATAAGTATCACATGCTAAAACAATAAAAGACATATTATTATTATACGAATGTAAATTATGTAAACTATGAACATGAGTATAAGCTTGCACATAAATTATATGGATACATATAATTTCTTTAATTAACATTTAATAAGAAATAAATTTTGACATGAGAGATGGGTAAAGTATAGATAAGACTAGACTCACTTTCTTCTTCACTAAAGTTGTAGTAATCATTGTTATTCCAAGTTTCATCAAAATATAAATTAATTTATATTGTAGAGTTAAGAGAATAATAAATGTCATTTTCATGATCATTAAGATAAAGAGTATAATAATATTATAACTTCTAACTACTCTCTTCAACATATCATCATATGTAGGCATAGTGGAATGTATTTATTCACTAGCTATGAGTGGAATGCACATGTTATCATTATTTATAATAATTGAGTCAAGGGTATAAGATATATAAATCATATTTTCATTTACCACATTATGAAATGTAGGAAAAGGGTTAGATATATTTAAATTATCTATATTTTTCATGGAATCAATGTGGTGATCTTGAAAGGTAAAATAAGGTGACAACATAATATCATCTACTTTAATTTATGAATGTGTAAAAGGTGTCATATTAGTTATACATTATTTTTTGAATTTAATTGAGAAAGGTGAAGAAAGTGAATTTTCCTTTTTTATTTTATGAACATCATGTGAAGGAATAACATTACTCAAATCATGCAAAAGTAAATTGATTGTATTGTGATTATATTGGTTTAATTTGAATAATGATGTGGCAAAAGTGGTTGAAAATATAGGATCTTTTTCAAACAAATAAATACCTATATGGGGATATTTTGGCCTTATGTTAAGTTGATATTTATAAGTGGGGGAAGAAAGAGGAGAAGGAGAAGAATATGCATCTACTTTATCATCATTATCACTTTCATTATCATACTCATAGTAATTTCCATATCCACCATTACAAAAATCACCATCATTATAAATGAAATCATGCTCATTATTATGTGATAGTATAAAATTCTGAAAATTTGTCCATTCATTTATGTAATTATGAGAAAATTTTAAAAATTGATCAAATGGGTGAGGGGGAAGAGGTTCCTTAGAGGTCATCTTAAAATTCCCACAAAAGAGAATGTAAAGGATGAACAATAAGAAAATAATAGGTAAAAGATAATACAACATAAATATATTTGAAAATATGCTAAATATTCAACCCAATGTATAGAAAATAAGAGGTTGAATTGAAACCCTAAGGGCTAATATTTGGATGTTTGAGGACCTAGTATGCAGATATAGGGTTGGAAGGATTTTTAGATAAAATTAAAAATATTGAATCAATGAAAAACCTAATAGAAGAATAATATGGATTGGTTAGGATGTGAAAACAATAGGAAAAAATATAATTTAATAAACCCTAATTAGTTACACAAAAGGAGAAGGTAAACCCTAGGAGAGTATTAGAGTTGTTAAGTAATATTTGAAGTAGGTCAAGTTCACTAAATGTTTTATAATTTGAGGAATTAAATATATTAAATATAAGGTGATATAAGGCTGGAGTAAAGGGGGTAAATGCAAATAAATATTATAAACCTTTGATTTAATCAATTTACCCTAAGTAGGAATGTAAAGGAGAAAGTCCACTTATATTGAATGAAATACATGTTACTAGGTGATGGTGCTATTAGAATATATCAAAGGAACATTCAGGTTTTTCCTCATTATATAACTATATTTTTACTTGTCTTATGTCAATAGAGTTGTTAAGTGGACTATAATGTGGTGCACTATTGGTAAAGGGCACTGCACTATTGTCCTTTTATGGGTATGAGACCTAAACCTTATAGGGAGGCTATGGGAGGTATTTTAGGTCCTATATGTGTCCTCAAGAGCTTATGATCATACCTTAGTGTCACTTTATTTACAATATTTATTTTAAAACCTAATTAACACTTGCATGCATGAAATAACAATGAAATCAAATTCAAAGGGAAAGGAAAAAGGTGGGTTGTGGGGTGTTACGATCAAACAACCTAGAACCCTTATTGTTTAGGATACTACCTACATTAACCCCAATGATAAAGGTCTCAAATATTATTTATTTATCCTTTGGGGAATGTGAATAATCAATGTGCATAATATACAAGAATGACTTTCACTCAGGAAATTCTTTGATAAAGCATGTAGATTTATGTGTGATGTTGAGTAAATATGCAAAATGTAGAGATATACTATTGACTAATTTTATTTAATTACATACAAAGTAATAAATTTTAGATGTATAATTAATTTTGAATATCTTTATGTGAATGATATTTATTTTAAATGTGAGACACTTGTTCATAGGCCGTTAAGGTAAAAGGAAATAGATTTATAAGAAGAGACCCAAAGGAGGGCAAGGACCTAAAATAAATTAAAAACATTAATGTTAGACACTAGAACTGAGGTGGATAGTAGCTTGGTGCACTCTTTTCTAGGACCATGTTATTGTCTTGTGTGCACAAAAACTATGTTGTGGTTGTGACAAACAAGCTAGGTGCCCCTATGATTGGAAGAGGGATGACATAAAACTACTCAGGACATAAAATAAGGAAAATAAATCATAATAAGGACCAAAATAATATCAAAATACCCAAGTGACACTTGAAAATGAGACTCCCATTCAACATTAATAACTTCGTGTGAAAGAGCTACAAAAGACATAGTACTTGTGTTTTCTTGACCAAATTAGGTTGTGTACAGTACTAAAGGAAAAAGAAACATGTGAGATATATATAGGTGCATGAGTAGTGGTATGAGGCATAAACCTAAATAATCAATAAGTATAGTAATGACATGTCCTAGATAATACTAGTTGTCATAGGGGTCTAAGATTATCTGACAATGTATGCATAGGGTTTAAAATCTTCTTTCTTGATTTGAGTGGTTATAGAGATGATGAGATATTTTAGGGATAGTAAAAAATATAGCAAGCAATATAAATCATAACTCAGTTAAGTGCATCTCTTATTCTATTGCTTTATCAATTATAAATATAGTACTTGTGCAATATAAATCTACTATTTTATATTCATATTTTTATGATCATTGCCATATTTAACATAATATAAATACTCATAGTTGTATCTTATTAGATCACATTATTCATAAAATAAGTAAGACATACTAGTGAATATGAATACAATTCCTTTTATCTTGCATGTATGTATGAAATTGAGTCATGAAACACACACACACACACACACACACACACACACACACACACACACACACACACACACACACACACACACACACACACACACACACACACACACACACACACACACACACACACACACACACACACATTATGTATGTATAAATCATAACTCAGATAAGTTCATCTCTTATTATAATTATTTGTCAATTATAAATATATTGAGTGCAATATCAATTTACTATTTTATATTCATATTTTTATTTACCTATTTAACATAATTTAAAGTCATATTTTTTAAACTTATTTGATCACATTATTTACAAAATAAGTAAAACATATGAATACAATTACTTCTATATTAAATTCATGTATCAAATTTAGTCATGAAGGATATACACACATGCACACACATATCTATGTATGTATATTATATATATATACATAAGCATGCATGCACACACACACAACCCAACACCAACCCACACACTTTTTTAATGGATCATAAACCTTTAAAGCATTATATAATGACCAAACCTATTGGAAATAATATACTTCATACATACAATGAAACTATCATTGGTTTCTATTATAATAAAATATGAGGCAATTATTTATGATTCAACATAATTATATTCTTCTCACAAAGAATATGACTATCCCACTTTGGAAATAGAAATGGAAACACTAGTACACACTAAGTTTACCCCTCTATAAAACACACTTTACTTAACACAATATGGTTTTATATTAAAACATATTCAAAGGTAATTATATACTAGACAATGATTAGTGAAATAAGGACATGGCATTATTAACCTAGTATCACTATCTTATCAAAGTAAATCTTCAATATGTAATTGAATAAAGTGATACAAATAAAGAAAATATTTATACACACTTACTTAGATCAAAACCTATCCCTGCATAAGAAGTTCATCATGTATCAACAATATTCTTGGTAAATCTTGATCTCATTAATGACATGGTGTCACTAAAAATCTATCTTGGAATTTATAGGAACATGAAGATCTCCCTTCTATGTTTTTTTCATTATATAATAAATATCCATGCATATTTTAGATAAATTTAATCCCCAAATGATGATGTTCAAGAAGATGTCTTGAATACAATTCCCACTACTTCATATGTAGAAGATTGATAAAAATTATTAAATGAATAATAGTTGAATTCAATTACAGTAACAATAAAGACCAAAAATCCATCCTTATTGCAATGATGCTCAAGGTAAATGAGGGAAAATCCTATAGGAATATGTTATATGATTTTCTTAAGTTATTTTCTTTATCTTAATCAGATATGCAAGAGATAGATCCTTTGATAACATCACATAATATTATTATCAACCCTGATGTGAAACCAGTCAAGTAAAAAATTAAGATCATTTGTTATTATCCTTTCTAGTTACATATGAGATTTAAAATTTAATTTACGAAGGTTTTATTAGACCCATTTATTACTCCCCTCATATTTATAATATTGTGTTGGTCACCAATCCTAATAGACAAATAAAAAATTGTAAGAAAATTTCTTATTTTAATAAGGTCTATCTTAAGGATGACTTCCAATTCCCTAGTATTTATATGTTTTTTGACTCCACATCTAGTTATAAAATGTCCTAATTTATTGATGGTATGTGGGGTATAATCAAATAAATATTAATCTTGAGGACCAACTAAAAATGACCTTTACAACAACATGGGAACATTCTATTATGTGGTTATGAAATTAAAATTGAAGAATTATGGATTACCTATAAAATGGTAGTGATACATATCTTTCATGATGTTATAAAATAAACTGTGGAAGATTATGTTGATGACTTACTTTAAAAATTCAAACATCAACAGGATCATGCTACATATTTATGACAAATATTTGAATGATTACTAAAATATAACATATGCTTAAACTAAAATAAATGTGTATTTGGGGTATCTTCAAGGAAATTGTTAGGTTATATCATATCCCAATACAGTATAAAATTCAATCCAAATAATGTCAAGGCTATTTTTGAAATACCTCCAACTAAGAGATTAAATTAGCTAAGGTGTTTACAAGGGAGAATTCAAACAAGAAGATGATTATTGGATCAATTAGTTGATAATAATAATTTATTTAATTATTAAATAAAAATTCAAAGTTCATATGGGATAAATTCTACCAAAATATTTTTGATGAGATTAAATAATAACTTCTTAATCTATCAATCATGATGCCTCCAATTGTGGATAAGCCTTTATTTTTATCATTTTTAATAAAATTGCATTAGGATACTTATTAGCACAATACAATGATGAACATAAAGAACAAAAAATTTATGACAATATATATATATATATATATATATATATATATATATATATATATGTTTATAGATTATGGGAAAAAATGTAATGCAATGGAAAATTTTATCTTTCCCATTATTTTCACAATAAAAAATATTTGACATTATATGCTTAAAAATTAGACACATGCTATTGTGAAAGTAGACCTACTTAAGTATGTCATGATGAAACCATATTTTTTAAAGACATGTAACTACATGGGTAATGTTACTGATGGAGCTTGACTTAAATTTTATATATTAAAAATACATAAAAGGAAAATTAATTGTAAATCAATTAGTCGCATTATTGCTACTTGACCCAACCTTAATCAATGATATTTTTTGACATGATTTTATTAAATATCATATTGATGATGATAATTGGACAATGTACTTTGATGAATCTAAATACTCCTTAAGAATTAGGGCTATAATAATTATAGTCACTCTTAAGGGATATGATATGCCATTGGCATTTGTCTTAACATTTTAATTAAGAAATAACATAGTGGAATATGAGGCATTAATTTTAGGGTTATGTACTACTCACACATTATAGATAAAATATATTAAAGTAAATGGTGAATATCAAATTATAATCATTCAGGGTTTATACATTTATCAAAAAGAAGTAAAATTTGATCCTAGATAGATATATGGTGTAGCATTTAATGACACATTTTGATAAGATTATGATTGAAAGCATACGTTGTAGAAATAATCGTCATGTGAATGATATGGCTAATGTATCTTCTCTTGTTGCTATAGGCATAAATGAAAATCAATCAATTTTGACCATGTAATGTTTACAATATCCCTCAATTACAATGATTAACTTGGACACCTAGTGGTATTTTCTACTAAGAAGTACATGTAATTCAAAATGGTATAACAACATTTATAATTTTTTTTATAAAGTGATTACCCTAGATTTTTTTTAATGAAATGAGAAGCAAAATTTACAACAAACAATATAATATGTTATAATTGGAGGTGCTCTCTTCAATTGATCATTTGATGAAAAATTACTTTCATGTCTTATGCATGAAGAGGCCAAACTAGCTTTACAATAAGTCCATGATAGTGAATGTGGGGGAACTTTATTGGAAAATTCATGTCATATCAATTGTTATAAATGAGTTTGTATTGGCTTAAAATATTTCAATAATGTCTATAAATTGTAAAACTATTCATGCAATACCAATGAAAAATTATTTGAGCTATGTGTATTCATAAGAGTTACAACCTATTATGTCACCATGGACCTTTTCCCTTTGGGGATTTGATTTGATAGGAAAGATAAACCTAGAATTTTTAGAAGGTCACAAGGTCATCCTCACAACTATAGAATATTTTAGAAAGTGGATTGAGGCAATTCCTTTACAATACACTACAATGTAAGACATATGACATTTTTATGATTGATATCACTTCATAGTTTAGGTTTCCTTTAGCCATGATTATGAATAATTGATCTTCCTTAAATAATAATCTAGTTGATAATTTTTTTAATAAATTAAAAAAATCTTACTTTTTCCACTCTTTAATATACCCATGGAAATGGGAAAGCATATTCAATGAATAAAACATTTGATAAAATTCTAAGAAAAATAGTTGTAAAACTTGGTGAGTATTATCATGATTAGATTACTTATGGATAATAGGCCTATCACACGAGTGTTAATATTCCTAGAGGGGTTATTCCTTATTCCCTTATCTATGGTAAGAAAGGCATATTGAATTTCTAGCTGGAGATCCCATCCTTGCACGTT